>JACCIB010000049.1:0-585000 GCA_018906965.1 Philotrypesis tridentata
TTCCGGCACCTAGTGCACGCATTTTGCCGAAAAGCTATGGAGCGCACTACCTGGAGGGCGTAATCGGCGACCCTGTTCACCTAGACAGCTTTCCGGTACCTGGTGCACGCATTTTGCCGAAAAGCTATGGAGCGCACTACCTGGAGAGCGTAATTGGCGATCCTGTTCACCTAGACTCCCTGCGGGCACCTGGTGCACGCATTTTGCCGAAAAACTATGGAGCGCACTACCTGAAGGGCGTAATCGGCGACCCTGTTCACCTAGATACCTTTCCGGCTCTAGGCGCACGCATTTTGCCGAAAAACTATGGAGCGCACTACCTGGAGGGCGTAATCGGCGACCCTGTTCACCTAGACAGCTCTCCGGCACCTGGTGCACACGTTTCGCCGAAAAGCTATGGAGTGCACTACCTGGAGAGCGTAATCGGCGATTCTGTTCACCTAGACAGCTTTCCCGTACCTGGTGCACGCATTTTGCCGAAAAGCTATAGAGCACACTACCTGGAGAGCGTAATTGGCGATCCTGTTCACCTAGACTCCCTGCGGGCACCTGGTGCACGCATTTTGCCGAAAAACTATGGAGCGCACTACCTGAAGGGCGTGATCGGCGACCCTGTTCACCTAGATACCTTTCCGGCTCTAGGTGCACGCATTTTGCCGAAAAACTATGGAGCGCACTACCTGAAGGGCGTAATCGGCGACCCTGTTCACCTAGACAGCTGTCCGGCACCTGGTGCACACGTTTCGCCGAAAAGCTATGGAGCCCACTACCTGGAGAGCGTAATCGGCGATTCTGTCCACCTAGACTCCCTGCGGGCACCTGGTGCACGGATTTTGCCGAAAAGCTATGGAGAGCACTACCTGGAGAGTGTAATTGGCAATCCTGTTCACCTAGACTCCCTGCGGGCACCTGGTGCTCTCATTTTGTCGAAAAGCTATGAAGCTCACCACTTGGAGGGCGTAATCGGCGACCCTCTTCACCTAGACAGCTTTCCGGTACCTGGTGCACATATTTTGCCGAAAAGCTATGGAGCGCACTACCTGGAGGGCGTAATCGGCGACCCTGTTCACCTAGACAGCTTTCCGGCACCTAGTGCACACGTTTCGCCGAAAAGCTATGGAGCGCACTGCCTGGAGAGCGTAATCGGCGATTCTGTCCACCTAGACTTCCTGCGGGCACCTGGTGCTCTCATTTTGCCGAAAAGCTATGAAGCGCACCACTTGGAGGGCGTAATCGGTGATTCTGTTTCACCTAGATACCTTCCCGGCTCTTGGTGCACACGTTTTGTCGAAAAGCTACTGATTGCACAATCTGTATCAGCTGCCTGGACTTTAAACTTCTATATACTACATCACTTCGCGGTATGCAAAGACTGTGTCTAGATTTCGGAATTTTTTTATTTTCATAGACAGATCTTTGCGGTGCACGAATAACTGTTAGCTCGCTTCCTGGACCTTGTCATCGGCCACATAGGTAAATCGCGTACTTGTGTAATTCTTTTTTGCTTTAAGTCCATGCGGTTGCGTAAAAATCGAACGAGTATCTATACGTTGATGTTTACACATCTATAGATATATATAGCGGTTGACGTCGCTAACCCTCAAATCTGAGACTTTAATCGTTATTTTCTCAAAATCTGTCCATTATTTCGAGTTGCGCCCATTTGAACTTTTGTTCAGGAAGTTACAAACTATAACATATCAAAATTTGATCAAATTTAGCCGGGACCCACAAACCCATATATTTTGTGCGGGGTCCTTTCCCGAAAATCACCAAACACTCTTTGGAAGCAAATATCTCGAAGGTGGTTGATCCTATCGGTATTTGCTCTATTGCACGGAAAAGCAGAGAGCGGGAGCTTTAAAACAAGTAGCAAAATGTCTGTAATCGGATGAACGATTGAGAAGATACAGAGGATCAAACTTGACAAACCAAAAATACGAAAATTTCCTGAAAATTACCAGAGAATGTTTGGAAGCAAATATCTCGCAGGTGGTTAATCCTACCCAAATTTGCTCTACTCCATTGAAAAGCTGAAAGCGAGAGCTTTCAAACAAGTGTAAAAATGCCTATATTCGTATCAACGATAGAGAAGATAGTGTTTCAAAGTTGACATAACAAAAATACGGAAATTTCCCGAAAGTGACCAAACATTGTTTGTAAGCAAATATCGCGAAGGCGGTTAATCCTACCGAAATTCGCTCTACTGCATTGTACAAGTATAATCATGCTTATATCCGGATGAACGATAGAGAAGATACATAGGTTCAAAGTTGACCTACCATAAATACAGAAATTTCCCGAAAATTACCAAACACTGTTTGGCAGCAAATATCTCGAAGGTGGTTGATCCTATCGGAATTTGCTCTATTGCACTGAAAAGCTGAAAGCGGGAGCTTTAAAACAAGTATGAAAATGCCTGTAATTGGATGACCGATTGAAAAGATACAGAGGTTCAAACTTGACAAACCAAAAATAAGAAAATATACTGAAAATGAGCAAAGAATGGTTGGAAGCAAATATCTCGCGGGCGGTTAATCCTATCCAAATTTGCTCAACTCCGTTGAAAAGCTGGGAGCGAGCGCATTCAAACAAGTATAAAAATGCCTGTATTCGTATCAATGATAGAGAAGATAGTGTTTCAAAGTTGACATAAAAAAAAATACGGAAATTTCCCCAAAGTGACCAAACAATGTTTGTAAGCAAATATCTCGTAGGCGGTTAATCCTACCAAAATCTGCTCTATTGCACTGAAAAGATGAGAGCGATAGCTTTAAAACGAGTATAAAAATGACTACATTCGGATCAAGGATAGAGATGATACAGAGGTTCAAAGTTGACATACCAAAAATACGGAAATTTCCCGAAAATGTCCAAACAATCTCTTGAAGCAAATATCTCGCAGTCGGTCAATCCTACCCAAATTTGATCTACTCCATTGAAAAGCTGAGATCGAGAGCATTCAAACAAGTATAAAAATGCATATGTTCGTATCAATGATAGAGAAGATAGTGTTTCAAAGTTGACATAAAAAGAATACCGAAATTTCCCCAAAGTGACCAAACAATGTTTGTAAGCAAATATCTCGAAGGCGGTTAATCCTACCGAAATTTGCTCTACTGCATTGAAAAGCCGAGAGCGAGGGCTTTAAAACAAGCATAATAATGCTTATATCCGGATTAAGGATAGAGAAGATACTGAGGTTCAAAGTTGACATTCCAAAAATACGGAAATTTCCCGAAAATGACAAAATAATCTCTGTAAGCAAATATCTCCTAGGCGGTTAATCCTACTAAAATTTGCTCTACTAGACTAAAAAGCTGAGAGCGAGAACTTTAAAACGAGTATAATAATGCCTATATTCGGAACAATGATAGGGAAGATACATAGGTTCAAAGTTGACATACCATAAATACAGAAATTTCCCGAAAATTCCCAAACACTGTTTGGATGAAAATATCTCGAAGGCGGTTAATCCTACCAAAATTTGTTCTATTGCACTGAAAAGATGAGAGCGAGTGCTATAAAACGAATATAAAAATGCCAACATTCGGTTCAAGGATAGAGAAGATACAGAGGTTCAAAGTTGACATACCAAAAATACGGAAATTTCCCGAAAATGTCCAAACAATCTTGGAAAGCAAATATCTCGCCAGCGATTAATCCTACTCAAATTTTTTATTGCACTTGTTAGAGTGGTGGAAAATTAGTGAAGTGATTTAATAATAATAAGTAACTTTATTATAATGTGTGATTTGTGGTCGGACACGACTGTCTCCTTCCGAGACTTACAAGCGAGGGAGAGAATGAGCGCGAGTTCCGTATAAGCGAGCGCTCTTCTCTATAGTGTATATCTATATATGTATGTTTACGTACTCGCGTATTCGCGTTTTCGGAGTCGCGCTTGTCTCGATGTACAAAATCATATCTATACAAGAGATGGCGCGACCAGTATTAATTCGTAGAACAACAAGCAAAGAGTATAATAGTTATACAATATTCAACACGCCTCCTTAAATTTATATTCTTTGCTTTTACATTCAGTCTTGTCGCTTTTGCAATTTTCAAATATATTTAATGCTTTTCTGTGTTTTGTGAACTTTTCTCTATTCAAACTTTTTGTTAATATATCAGCTAGATTTGACACTGTATTTATTTTTATAATATCGTTTATTCCATTTTCATAATATTCATTAATGTAGTAATATTGCACTTCGATGTGCTTTGAATTTTCTGTATAATTTTCAAACTTTGCAATCGCTATTGCACCTGAATTGTCTTCGTATATGTTTATTCTTTCATTGAATTTTTCTTTAAACATTTCACTTAGCAGATTTCTTACAAATATTACTTCGGTTACTGCATCTGACATAGCCGTATATTCTGCAAAGGTTGAACATTTCGTAACATTTTTTTGTTTATTTGTTTTTCAATAAATCAGATTTCTATAATATCTTATAATATATCCAGTTATGGATTTTCTATCCATATTGTCTCCGGCAAAATCTGAGTCTACCATGCAATCTAGTGTATCACATTTTAAATTATTAAAATACGTTAATTTTAAATCTTTAGTATTCACTAGATATTTTAATACTCTCGTATCATATTTGAAATGAGTTTCATTATAACAACTTTGGAATCTACTCAAGTAGTTTGCACTATATGAGATATCTGGTCTCGTACCAGTACTTATATAAAGTAATTCTCCTATTAAGTTTGTATACTTTATTGACTCATTTTGTTCAGTTGCTTTTTCTAATTTTAGACTCGTCTCCATAGGAGTGTTATACAATTTTGCATTTTCTAGATTATACTTCACAGCCAAAGATTTAATGTATTTTGTTTGGCTTAGTGTCATTTTGTCTTCATTCTAATTATAATCAATGTTTATTCCTATGTATTGGTTGACTTTTCCTAAATCTTTCATTGCAAAATTTTCCATTATTTTTGATTTTATTTCATTTATTTTATTTCTATTTTTACAACAGATTAATAAATCATCTACGAAAACTAGTATATATATTGAATCCCTGCTTGCATTATTTACATATAAACAATAATCATGTTTGCTTCTCACGAAATTTAATTTTTCCATGTACTTATGAAAACAATTATACCAAGCTCTTGGGCTTTCTCGTAAACCTTATAATGCTTTTTGCAATTTACAGACTTTGTTATTTCCTACTTCATAGCCTTCTGGTTGATTTACATAAACCTCTGATATTATTCGACCGTTCAGAAAAGCTGTTTCTACATCTATTTGATCAATACACAAATCATTTTTACAACAATATGATAATAATATTTTAAGTGTTTGCATTTTTCCTACGTGTGAGTAAACGTTTTCTATGTGTTCTCGTTGTTGAAAGCCGCGAACTACCAATCTGGCTTTATAGGTATTATCGTTTTTTCGTTTAAATACCCATTTGACATCAACGATTTTTTTGTTTAATGGCTTATTTACTAAATTCCAAGTTTTATTTTTCTTTAAACTTTCGAATTCTGAATTCATTGCAATTTTCCACTGTTTTGATTCGCTCGAATTTATCGCCTCCTCGAATTTATGAGGTACATTAGCATCAATGTTATTAATATAAATAAAATGCGCTATAGGATCACCGTATCTATTTACAGGACTTTTCTTTCTTTTTGACCTTCTCGGTTCTTTCAAATTAATTTGGTTTTCATTTTCACTATTTACATCATTTTCATTGATTTCTGTAATTAAATTATCTCTACTTTTCTCGAGAGAAGAGGTAGGGATAAATAAATTTTCGTTTGTGTTGCTGTCAACACTATCATATTCTTCTGAATCGCTTTCAGAATTTTCCGATTCACAACTTTCATGCTTTTCATCTGATTCGTTAAGACAAATTATTTTTGTGTCTTCTTCGACAACCTGTACATGTCTCGTGTTAATAACTTTGTTATTTACTAAAACTCTATAACCGTTTTCTGTATAACCTACTAATATTCCTACTGTTGCCTTGTCATCCCATTTACTTTGTCTTTTGACCTCTGGGATTCGGACAAAAACGTTACTACCATAAATTTCCAAATGATTAACGTTTGGCTTTGTGCCAAAGAATATTTCGTAAGGAGTTTTATTTTCTACAGTATTTGCTATAGTGCGGTTTTTCAAGTAAGCTACCGTTTTAATAATTTCAGGCCAATATTGCCTATTTATATTTGCTTCTCTTTGTAAGCATCTGCCTATGTCCATTGCTGATCTATTGTATCTTTCCGCTACACCATTCAATTCATGCATGTACGGTGGACATGGTAATAATTCTATTCCCTTATACTTAATAAAATTGTAAATCTCCTTATTCAAATATTCTTTGCCATTATCGCACTGTATTTTCTTAACCATTTTGTTAAACTTATTTTCAACTAAATTTACAAATTCCATAAAACAACTTGCAGTTTCAGACTTATGTTTAATACAAAATATTCGCGTGCACTTACTGTAATCATCGACAAAAATTAAGAAATATTTTTCTCCGCCATAACCAGTCGTTTGATGCGATCCATTTAAATCAGTATGAATTAATTCTAAAATTTCAGAAGTTTTTGTTCGATTATTTTGAAATGGTACATTTGCCATTTTACTTTGAATGCAATTTGCACATTTCATATCAGTGTTTTCAATTTTATTTGGCAATCCGTCAACTAATTTTTCTTTAACTAATTTATTTAAGTATTGAAAATTAACATGACCTAATGCTCTGTACTATTTTTCTTTCGCGGTTAATTTTACTGCATTTATACATTTTTCTTTCTGTTCATTCACTACAAAACCTTTTATATAATATAAATTATTTACTTTATTTGCAACTACAATTAATTCTCTATTATTGCTATAAATTTTCGCGCTATCATTTCTAGCTACTATAGTATTACTTGCAGTTATTTTTGAAAAACTTAATATGTTCTGCTTTATGTCTTTTGCAAAATAAACATTTTTTAGATTTACATATTTTTTACTCTAATAATTTTCATAATAAATTTGTATATTTCCTACTTTTGTAGCTTTGAGCATTTTACCGTTAGGTAATTTAACATCTATCGGTTTTTTCAAAATAACAGAATTTTCAAAATAATTATCATCGCGTACAATGTGATCGGTACAACCGCTGTCCAATAACCAAAAGATTTTCTTTCGATTTTCGCTACCGTTACAATCACTTTCTAAATTTACCTTATTTGTCTCTGGTGTACATACTTGCGTTGACCATGACTCGCACGCGTAATCTTCGTGTCGCTCTTTCGTGCTGTGCGATGAATGTTGTCCTCTGCCTCGACCTCTGCCTCTGAAGCCTCTATTGCTACCTCTGCGACTACCTCTTCCTCGCTGATTTCGACTTGGTTGAGTGCTGCTGCTTTGACCTTGCTGTTGTCCTGTCCAACAGTCTTTTTGCGCGTGGCCACATTTTCCGCAATTATAGCAATTTCCCTTTATTTTCGTGTTGAAAGTGCTTACATTGCTTTTGCTATCACTTTTGTTATTATCTATGTTATGTAAATCTTTTTCTTTTATTTTCGATTTAACATAATCGACCGTATGTTGTTCTTTGGGCATCACATCAAGAAAATCACCAATATAACTGTAGGTTGATGGTAGTGCTCGAAGTAAATAGTTTATCTTTTCTGCTTCTGTTATCTTGCCGCCAGCACTTTTAAAATCATTTACGACTTTTTCGAAGTCTACGAAAAATTCTTCGATTTCACTATAACTTTTAAGTTTGATCTCACACGCTGTTATGCATTCACTTACATATTCAAGCTGCTTATCTGAGATAGCACTTGTTATAATTGCACGTGCTTTGAGACCTTTTTTCTTCCAATCAGCTTCTGTGTCTCAAGCAATTCTTTCTCTTTTTATTTGCTCTTGACATTCTTTATATTCAAGCAAGATCATTAATCTTGTCTTCCAACTGGTATAATTTATACCGTCAAAAATTGGTATAATTATATCTTCAACTTTTTCTTGAGCCATTTCGTATTCACTTATTTTTGTGTTAATTTCGTTTCTCAAAACACAAACTTCTTTGGTTATTTTTATAACTTTTTTCAAAATTGTCTTTCTAATTTTTTCACTTAGCGTTTACTTATTTTCTTCGATCATTAATTATTTGTGCAAATTCATAACATTTTCCATGTGCTCTATCACATCACTTAAACACGTTTTATGTGTGCCGACCGTAATCTCTTCGCATCACACTTTTTTCTTCAATTTTTCACAAAAATGTTTTTATCAGTCTCTTCTAGACTACTTTTATTTGTTGTTTTCACTTATATTTCTTTTTGAACTCTTCTCAGTTCAATTATTTTTCACTGGAACACTTTTGTATTTTCCATGTGGCTCTCACACCTCACTAGCACATTTTAATATTTTTAAAAAAGTCACAATAAGGCATAAAAATTTTCCAACCACGCTCTGCTACCATGTTGGAGTGGTGGAAAATTAGTGAGGTTATTTAGTAATAATAAGTAACTTTATTATAATGTGTGATGTGTCGTCGGACACGACTGTCTCCTTCCGAGACTTACAAGCGAGAGAGAGAATGAGCGCGAGTACAGTATATGCGAGCGCTCTTCTCTATAGTGTATATCTATATATGTGTGTTTACATACTCGCGTATTCGCGTTTTCGGAATCGCGCTTGTCTCGATGTACAAAATCATATCTATAAAAGAAATGGCGCGACCAGTATTAATTCGTAGAACAACAAGCAAAGAGTATAATATTTATACAATCTTCAACAGCACTAAAAAGCTGAGAGCGGGAGCTTTGAAACGAGTATAAAAATGCCTATATTCGGATGAACGATAGAGAAGGTACAGAGGTTCAAAGTTGACATACCAAAGATACGGAAATTTTCCGAAAATGACCAAACAATGTTTGGAAGCAAATATCTCAAAGGCGGTTGGTCCTATCGGAATTTGCTCTACTCCACTGAAAACTGAGAGCGAGAGCTTAAAAACAACTATAATATTGTCTACCTTCGAGTGAACGGTAGAGAAGGTACAGTGGTTCAAAGTTGACATACCAAAAATACGGAAATTCCCGAAAATGACCAAACAACGTTTGGAAGCAAATATCTCGAAGGCAGTTTCTCCTATCGGAATTTGCTCTATTGCACTGAAAAGCTGAAAGCGAGAGCTTTTAAACGAGTTTAATAAAGCCTATTTTCGGATGAACGATGGGGAAGATACCGAGAGTCGATTTGAAAAGCTGAGATCGAGAGGTTTCCAAAAACATATTGAAAGGCTATATTTGGACTATCCGTTCTGAAGATATGGAGTCATGAAATATCACTAGCCAAATTCGGAAAATTTCCCAAAAATTGCATATCACCCGTTTTCGATTTTTTCTGGAACCAGCTTCCTCGCAGCGAATGGGCAGACATATAGCTTGAGAGAGACCCGAGAGAGATTGGGGGAAAACCCCTATTTTTCGCCATGCAGCGAAGCTACTAGAGAGAAACCCCCATCTCTCGCTCTATTCTTTAGCGAGACACTTTGGAGAGACCTCCGCTCGCCATAGTGTTAGTGCGGCCCGGCGCGAGGATCTCCGCCTATCGCTGCGTGGATTTCTCTCTAATGAGTGCGCAGAAGAAAATATATAAAATAATAATAAATGAAAAACTTATATGCTTCCCGCTCTTCTCCCCGCTGTCGCTCTCTTTCTCTCTCTGTCTCTCTCTTTTCTGCAGTTTATTATTATTTTAGTACTTAAAAACTAAACTATTTACACTTTCACAATTATAATTGTTTAGTTTTGGCAATGAGTTGGCTGCTCATTGCATTTTGGGCAAAGCCACTCATTGCAAGCGGTGAACCGACTCCACCGGCGAGCCCGGTGACAATAAAAAACTTTTGCGTACCCCCAGCAAAAGTCCTGGTTGCAGCGCGGCACATCCTCGTTCCTTTGTGCCTGTCAGTTAGCATAATAATAATTGTGCACGCGCTAGACGCGAACATGGAGCTGCTCAGCGCCAAGGCTTTTCGCAATTTTATTATGCGAATGACACCATCATAATAGCGTTTTTTGAGTTGAATTAGACGGCGAAGCCCTAGCTCGCACGTCTCATAGTCATCGGCCATGGCGACGTCATCATTTTCGGCTTCACTCCGGGCACTTTCACTGTCACTCTCACTCCCACTTACCGGTGCATTTCTATCGTTCAACACGGTTGTTGCACTACTTATTGAGATGCTCGAGTATCTGCTCTGGTCGGAACTCGAGTTATCCTCCAAATCGGCGAGTAGACGACGCCGTGTCTTTTCCTCCAAGATAGCTGCTTCTGGTGGTGTTAGTGATGTTGGTGATGGCGATGGCGAAGATGCAGGTGACGGTGATTGTAGTGGTGATGGTGATGGTGACGGCGATGCGGCGATTATCTCATCGCCCCCGATAAATGCACCGTCAAACAGCGGTGGCGGTGTAGAAATTAACGGGGGCGACCCGATCGCGACAAAATTTATGACTGGCGCCACATTAACTACATCACATCCCATAAAATACGCCACCTCCTGATCCGGATCAGCGTGAATTAAAAAAATCGCCAGGTGGTAGTGGCACTGGTGCGGGCACTTCGGGTAAGGTTCCCTGCTCGAAGCGGAAATTGATCTCGGCTACCAAAAGTACACGCATTTTTCAAGTTTTTAAATAGAGATCAAGATCTTGACTGCTCGCGAGCTGGACAAGGACTGATGAGATTTTTAGACCTCTAACCAGCATCTTCCCTCTTCTGCATTATCAAAAAAAGCAATTTTGCACTTTTGTTTGTGAACCAGACAAAAGTTAGCAAGTAGCTTTTTTTATCGCTATACCTGACTATCACGGCATCTCGGATTCTTTAGAGATGCAGCGAAATCTGTAGCTCTGAGAGCAGGAGAGCGAGGTCCCTCCGTTCGAGTACAATCAGTGTTTTCGTGGGAATGGTATTTTTCACCTATTGCCATGATGCTCGAATGGATTTTCGTGTGCCAGCAGAAATATCTCTCTCTCTCTCTCTCTCTCTCTCTCTCTCTCTTGCGCTCTCTCTCTCTCTCTCTCTCTCTCTCTCTCTCTCTCTTGCGCTCTCTCTCTCTCTCTCTCTCTCTCTCTCTCTCTCTCTCTCTCTCTCTCTCTCTCTCTCTCTCTCTCTCTGGTGAGTAGACTGACCGGCTGTGTTTAGCGTCGGCTCCTGGTTTGTTCTGTTTTTCCCAGGATTCTCTTACAGTTTTTTTTGAATTTCCACTGCAGGCAGTTCGGCTTCCCGTCGGCTCACGCTACCAGAGCATACACGACACGGCTACGTTTTTCTGAGCCAGGGAAATTGAATTTGTCTGCGTACGCCTAAAATTGCCTTCATCACGGACTAACTGCCATTGTTATCGTCTGTCAGCCTGCGGGACGTAACGGACCTTGGATCTCTTGCAACGATGGCTTGGAGTTATCGAATTGGACTTTTGAAGTAAATATCGCTGCGAAGATCATCGATACTTTTTTTGTCACTTGGACAACTTGGTGCTTGAGAAGGACACAGAAGAGAGCTCTGTTCGACCTGTGTGAATATTACTAGCTAAGCTGCGTCTACCTTTTCGATTCGAATGCGCTATTCAAAGTTAATGTGCTCTGGTGAATATTATGTGTCAAATTATGCATATGCATATCGTGTCCTTAATGAGCCTTTTAAATTTATTCGCTGATTATCGAAAACACTTGTAAGATCCCACAATTGATTGAATGTATTATTTGTCAATCGAATATGCTTGATGAGTGGTTGCTTTTCGCGTAGTATACTGTATGACTGTAAATGAGAGCGCTGACAGTGTGATTGTTGTTGCGTACGCCTCGAGTGTATGAAGGAGGTTGCTGACAATGTATGTATTGCAATATACCAGTTTCGCGAGCTGGTCGAGCAACAGTAAGCGTAAGTTTCAATCTAGAAAGAGCAGTCAGCATTTTATACTGTAAGCGATTGTTTATCTTTTGTAACCTCTCTCTAAGTGGCGAGTTTTGATTGGATCACGGTATCCCCACGGATTAATTAAACAGCTAACGCCCTGGTCGAGGAAGAGGCTTTATAAGCCAAAGACTCGATCCGCGCGGGGCCTTTCACGACCAAACCAAGTACCAGTGTTCGTCTAACCTCTTCGCACACGGTAAAGCAAGCTGTTGCCGTCACTACGACTTGCCGCTGAAGACTAGCTGACTATTTGGAGCTGTTGAAGAAGACTATACCAGAGATCGTAAGAGGGTGTCAAGGTACTACCTGTACGCTATCGGAGGGCCTAGAAATCCACTGAACTCTGCAGGCAAGCTGGCATATTCGCTCCGGTCAAAAGTACTGTTCAACTTCAATACATTGCGACGAAAGGACCGCCAACATATCTGGCGTGAGTGGGTAAAGCCGCAGCTTAGTTAAGTCCATACAACTTGCCACGACTAGCTCGTGTAGTGTTAAGGTCGCACACACTCGCCCTAAAGAGAAGGACGCTTCATCCTACAGCGTGTGTTGTGTGTTCTATCAGTAAGTTATTATCTCAGTATTTAAGACAAAATCTAAAATAAAGAAGAACGAACATCATTATTGTAATCGGAATGAGAGATGAATGAGTGAGACCCTTTTTGTACCTTCGAACTTGTCTGGCTTCAAAATAATAAATCATAACAAATATCAAAGTATTTTAGACGTATTAGAAGAAAAGATTATTTAAGTAACAAAAGTACCTTAGCCCTACTAACCTAACCCTTCAACCATCAGTTAAAGGTTTTAACCCTAACAAAGCAAAGGACAAAATAAAAACATCCCCAAGTCCTATTCCGAAATAGCTGCATGTCCGCAGTTTGCCGGAACGTGTCCGCATTTACCAACCCGTGTCCGCACATTTACCAAATCGTGTCCGCACTTTTGTAAGTGAGTTCACATATTCATTAGTGTGTCCGCACACGCATCCGGTAGAACGAAATACTATTTAGTCCACCTTTGCAGCATTCTAGGACACAAAACCATCGTGTCCGCACTTTTGTACTCGTGTCCGCATTTTTGTACTCGTGTCCGCATTTGGTCGAATCGTGTCCGCACTTTTTCCAAGTGAGTCCGCGTATACGTTAATGCGTCCATTCACGCATCCGGCGGAACGAAATACATCCTAGACCACCTATACAATATTTCAGGCCACAAATCCAACGTGTCCGCATTTTACAGTAGCGTGTCCGCATTTTACAGCAGCGTGTCCGCATTTTATATTAGCGTGTCTGCATAGACTGATACAGACCAAGCAAAAGGACTACCAGCCATCAATAAAGGTAGGATCGGAAAAGTGGATTTAGGTTCCAACATTGAAGAATTTAGTACCCTATTGTATTATTAATAATTAACTTACGAACATAAGGTCTCGGGACCAAGGACAACCTTCCAAATAAAAATAATTATTTGTAAATAACTCAGACGGTCCGGAGTCAAATCCGGCCCTTACACGCTCTCATATACAGTCTTATTCAGCGTTTACAAACAGCAAGACTCGCTTCTAAACATCAGGTTGAAATGGTTCGGAAATTAGTTTGGATATAATTGTCTGTTTTTGGTTCAACTATACGAGTCTATTATACGCGTACGATGTCGAGATTTTAAATTCTATAAATATAGTTGAGAGTTTTATTTACGTTGATATTAGGCGTCTTGTTATTAATGTATTAGTTAAGTTTTATTGTTTATATATGTATTCAGTGTAGGAGTATGTGCGGCGTGAAGTGTTATCGTTTATTTTAATTTAATTTATATTGCTACCTTTGTACTAATGTTCCTGTGTAAATTTTGCGGACGGAATATTTTAGTCGTCAGGAAAAATTGTAAGGAGTGCGGAGGTAAATTTCATGCAAAGATCGGTGCTGTGTACGCACTTTTGTTGATTCGCTCCGCCGCGGTCGATCACGCCTCACTAACAAGCGCGATTCGAATGAGAATGCCCCTCGCTCCCAAGAGTACGATAAGTTGCGCGAATTGTTAAACTCCTCATCTGATCTAAATATCGAAAATAACGGCAGTCAAGTGTCTACGGACCAAGCTATAGGAACAACTAGCAAAAGCGTCGAGGCGCCCGAAAAGCAAATTATGGATAACTTGCCGACCGACTGGAATGAAATGTCACTGTCTCAGCAGATTGCAACAGTTTTTCACGCGATAAATAAAAAAAGCGCCGACCTGCAGTCTAATGTCGACAAGCTCATCACCGAATTTAGACAGTTTACCGAGACAATCTCAGCCACGCGTCTCGTATATCTGCACTAGAGGACGAAAATATTTGCCTGCGTGGCGAAGTCGAGTATCTTAAGACCAGTACGGTCTCGCAACCGTGTTCCGAAATGAAACTTGTCGGAATTCCGGTGTCGTATGTAGGCGATTTAAATGAACTAACGGGCAAGATTTTTGATATATTGGGAGTCAGCCATCTAGTCGGTGGCATTCTCTTCTGCAGAAAATTTAATCCACCTAAGCGTAAACCACAAGATAATTTAGAGCCGACTTCAGAGCAGTTTGCGCTTAGCAAGAAAAAAGTTATATTACCGGCCGCTCTCAAGCTGTTTTGGGGCTGGACGGCGAGCCCACAGCGTTTTTGGAGTTTTCATCAGGTATCCTCCAGGGTTCTAGCCCCGGCCCAGTGGCTTTCCTTATATTCATCGACTCTATCATTGTTCTCAACACTTATGCATTGCATGGCGGCCTTATTTGCCGATGATTTCCAGATTTATGCGCAGTGCAAAAGAGAGGAATTGCCCGAATGCATAGCGCAGATGGCGGAAGATTCGGGTCGAGTCGCACTTTGGGCGAGAGATGAGGATAGAGTATACATCATTACCTGACTTGAACGTCGAAGGAAGGGTCGTGGCTTTTTCCGATAATATTAAAAATCTCGGTCTATTAATGAGTAGCGATCTATCGTGGAACCGCCACGTCGCCTCCATTTGTGCAAAAGTGCATGGCACTCTAAATAGACTGCGATTCAGGACGTATTTCCTTTTGGTTAGTCTAAAGAAGCATATAGTCGCGGCGTTAATTTTTCCATTCTTCGACTATGCGAGTGCCGTTTTTTGCGATTTAAGCGGATATTTGGAATTGAAACTGTTGCGCCTTTTCAACTCATGCATCCGTTACATATTTCGACTGCGGAAAGACGCGCGTATAGCTCCGTTTGTTGAATGGCTCGGCTGTCTCCTTTCCGAGAAAAGGAGAAATTATTTTATAGCTGTTATTCTATATCAAATTTTCAAAAACTCCAGACCTGCCTATCTCACCGATTTCTTTCCTGGAATCGGTGAAGGGGTACGCCGATCGGGACGAAGCCAGCCATCCGTCTTTAATATCCCCCGAGCTCGTACAGCGACCTTCGAGAAGGGTTTTACTCTTAGGGCAATGCGAGTATGGGATGCTATCCCTATTAATATTAGGTTACAACCGACACTGATTAGTTTTAAGCGGGCTTTGTATTTGTATCTGTCCGAGGAATTAGATATGTAGCAGCACTCTCGGCGTTCGATTCGTCTATTGTTTGTTATTTATTCATTCGTTATTACTTATTGTAAAATTATTTTATTTTATTGTAATTTTGTATATAAGTGTGCGCCTTTTTTCAGATTTGAGCTTCTAGTTTATAGTGTAATATTGATGAATGGCGAAAAACAGTAAAAATTGTTGCGGAAACTAAAAATAAATAACTAAATAAATAACTAAATAAATAACTAAAAATAAACTATTGCGGAAATATGTTCCTATATTTGCGGCTATGTATTACGGCTATGTATATTGTTAAATAGTCATATTTGTAAACAACCTTGCAGCATGGCATACGGCCTTAGGACCTTGCCATTTCATAAAACTATCTATCTATCTCTCGCTCATCAGTAAGCAATGTGTCGGAATCAATTGATTACTAATTTAATGAAAACTTAAATTTTTCATTATTTTATTGGCTCACGATATCGTGTATAGAAAATAAATAATGCATACACGATAATACAATTGATTTTCTAATTGCAATACCCGAAAAAACAATCGAAAATGGACAAACTGTATTAGGAGCATATGAAGAGCGAAAAAGTGGCAGCTCCAGATGACATGCGGTAGAAGAAGGTGTGAAGATGGGCTGGTACTCTAATCTAGCGAGGCGTCACTTATCACGGTTACTCTACACGCCCTTAGTCTCTTGAGTGGCTAGTGAAATCCTAATCTTGGACGAATGAGGAGTCGACTGGTCAAGCAAGGCGATGGCGATTTTTCTAAGTCCATTATAATGGCGGACATAGAATATAAATCAGCCACCTCGTTTATCAATATATTACCCTATTCATTAACACATCGTTTAACTATAGATTTGCATAAATAAATCAATAAAATATTGGTGCATATATCGGTAAACATCCGCGGATCATTGATGAATTTGAAATTCGACACCACCCCAAAATTTGGATTTGGCCCACCCTTATTTCTAGGGAAATATTAATAGTGGAAGGGGGGTGAAGGTCGGTCTGTATAGTAGTGGCCCTCCAATACAGATACCGCGAAATGAACAACCAATTTTTGAGACCAACCAATTTTTGACTTGGCCCACCCCAATACCTTCGAAGATTATTGGTAGATTAATTCGCGGGATAATCAACTTTTAATGCTCTCCCCATAAGCTATCCAATGACAAGCGACACGAAGCAATTGGCCTAGTTTTAAGAATTTCCAAATTTTTGGAAAATCAATCAATCGCTCATATCTCCGAAATTATTGATCCAATAATTTCGCGGTATAACGATTTAATGGATCACAACTCACAGGCTATCCAGTGAGCCAACATCCAAGCCAATCGGTTGATTATTGGTTATCGATCGATGAATATCTCCGTAACTATTGATCCAATAATTTCGCGGGATAAGGATTTAATGGAACACAACGCAGAGGCTATCCAGTGACCTGATTTCCAAGTCAATCGGTTGATTATTGGTTATCGATCGATGAATATCTCCGTAACTATTGATCCAATAATTTCGCGGGATAAGGATTTAATGGAATACAACTCAGAGGCTATCCAGTGACCTAACTTCCAAGTCAATCGGTTGATTATTGGTTATCGATCGATGAATATCTCCGTAACTATTGATCAGATAATTTCGCGGGATAAGGATTTAATGGAATACAACTCAGAGGCTATCCAGTGACCTAACTTCCAAGTCAATCGGTTGATTATTGGTTATCGATCGATGAATATCTCCGTAACTATTGATCAGATAATTTCGCGGGATAAGAATTTAATTGAACACTACTCAAGAGCTATCCAGTGACCCAACATCCGACCCAATCAACTGGAAATTGACATCAAATCGATCGATCGATATATTTTTTACGCAAATATATAATGGAAAATATGTTTTTAGAGAAGAGACCTTACCTCACCGAGCGACAGCACCAGACTGACGTCTTTTATTCATTAACCCCCCGTATAAATAACCAATTTTTGCTGATGTAGCAAAAGCTGTCTGGGGCAACATCTGCGCCACCTACTTCACTCTTTCAGACTTCTCGAAAGTGTGGTCAGCACTATATTCAGTTCCATCAAAGAAGACATGATCAGCACTATATTCAATTTCATCTAAGAAAACGTAGTCAGCACACCTTCTTCTCATCTCACGTTTCATCTGAAGCTGCCACTTTCTCGCTCTACATATGCTCCTAATACAATTTGATCATTCTCGCTCGTTTTTCCTCTATTATAAATAAAAAATCGATTGTATTATTTGGGTATACATTCTGTATTTGCTATACACGATATCATACGTCAATAAAATAATGAAAAATACAGAGTTATTGTTGAAAATGTTTGCTGATGTAGTTGATTGGGTGGGATGACATCTACACCATCTATTCTACTCTTTCAGACTCCTCGAAAGTGTGGCCACTACTATACACAATTTCGGCTGAGTTCTTGAAAATATAGTCAGCATTATGCTCAGTTTCAACCAAGTTCTAGGAAATGTGGTCAGCATTATATTTCTTCAGGTTTCAACTAAGTTCTCAGGCTCGTCAGCAAAATGCCCCTCTACAGGTCAAGATTGGCAGCCTACTGGCACTATAAAAGTGACCGGAATAAAGGAGTTAATCATCAAACAGTGTCCAGCAGTAGCAGCAGTAACTTCGACCAAAGACAACCTTCAGCAGTAAGCCAGCGATTTCATTGCTAAGAGAGACAGAGAAAGAGAGACTTTGACCAGTGACTCATTGAAATTAAGAGGTATTTGATATATTTTTAATACATAAACGACGTATCGCTAATAATATATTTCAAGGATATATACCTGTATTTTAGAAATGATTAATCCAGTAGAATCAAACCTAACTGACCTGCACATTCACAAACGAATTGACGTTCTCACTGGACTAGTTATGAGTTTAATAAATAAAGACAAAGAAACAGAACTTCTTGAGAATGGATTACTAAAAGAATTCCGTTTAATAACAGCCGAAAATCAGTTAAATTTACACTGTCTATCCTTCATTGACTATACCCAATCTCTCTCGCTCAGATTAAACCACACGTAATCGGGTAGTAGCCGTTGTCTCGTGCCACCTAATTCAACAAGTGAGTACTCTACTACTACTACTACTACTACTACTACTACGACTATCAGGCTGTTGAGACATCATCTACAGTATGAATAGATTACAACTATTGAGAATCGTGCTCCAAATATTGAGCATCGTACTGTTACACGAACCAGCAGCGCGCTTCTTTTGCAATGATAGGTAGCATCGGTCCTTGAAACATTGTTCAATCACCAGGCTTTTAAAGAAACTAAAATATATAATAGATTTCTACAGGGTATGCACTTTTGCACTCTTATTTAATCGCGGTTTATTCGAGAGCGAACGAGATGTTATTCGTGTTCTTGGCGATAGTATTTTCCGTCGTGGAATGCAGTCGGCCTTACAAATCAAGGACATCATGCAGCAGTATCAGCTGATTAACAGCTCCCCCCCTATATTACCCCCCTTAAAGTTACGCCGGCTAACCAGCTCGCGCGAAGCGCGCTTCGCGAGGCTCCCGGTGGGCGCGAGCCAGATGGCTGGCCGTTCCAGAGCCTCGCAGCGCGCGCGCGCAACTGAGCTTCCCGGCAGGGAAGCCTCGCATCTTGCCTTCGGCAAGCTCGACAACCGGGCGCGCATGCGCGAGAGGGGGCCCCGCGCCGCGCGTTCATGGTCCTCCCCCGCCAGGGGGGAGTTGAGACTCTCGCATCTTATAAATCTCGCGGATTGTGGGGTTCGGGGCATTAGTCTGTGGTGGTCCACGAGCAGCTATGGATGTGCGCTGGCGACACCCATGGACGTGCATGATCTGCGCTTCCACCTCGTGCGGTAAGACCGTATTCATCGCCAACTTTCTCAGGCACATTGACGCGATGAGCGATACCCGCTTCGAGCGTGTATTGGTCTACTACACCGAGTGGCAGCCATCGTACAAGAATTTTGCCGGTAGCATAGAATTTCGCGAGGGATTGCCAAAGACGGACGACTACAGTGGGGATCCCGAACGGCCCAAACTCTTGATTCTCGATGACTTGATGCGCGAGTCGACCAGCGCGAGTGTCGTCAATCTATTTGTCAAGGCCAGCCATCATTGCAATCTTAGCGTGTTCTTTCTCTCGCAGAATCTCTTTCATCGGGGTCAGCGCGATATATCGCTGAATTCGAATTACATTGTGATTTCTAAGAGTCCTCGCGATCGCTCGCAAATTCAGTATCTGGCTCGTCAGCTCTGTCCGGAAGATCCGAAATTTCTGCAGGAGGTCTACAGCGATGCCACGTCTCAGCCCTATCATTATCTGCTGCTCGACTTGAAGCAGGAGACGCCGGAAAATTGTCGTTATCGTGCATCTTCCCGCACGATCGACATCAGTATGTGTACGTGGCGCCCAGACAGCATAAAAACACCTCACACGCCGACAATGTGCCAGCCGTTCGTCTGTGATGGTCCAAGCAACATCGTCTATGCAGCAGCAGCATCAACAGCAGCAACAGCAGCAGCAGTAGCAACAGGAGTGTCATCACTATCCCATTCCGAGAAAATATATCGATATACTGAGAGTATTGTGCTGTCATCTCGACGCGCGGCAACGCGTGGCTCTTCTACGCTAGGCTTGCTGCAAACATGTCCTCTATCTCGCCGAGTGCTTGCTAAATATTCTCCGTGGAAATATGGTGCTGAGCAAGTGTCACAGAAGCAAATTGCGCAAACACGCGACACTACTACGCAAAATCGCAGCGCCAGGACAGAAGGTCAAATTGTGCAAAAAACGTCTAATTAAGGCACAACGTCTTATACCGACAATAGTGAAGCCTGTTTTATCAGCATGGAACATGCTAAAAAAATGATTTTGGTGCCGCAAGAGTGTATTGAGAGCGTGCGACGACACCAGAAGCAGCACCAGCAGCAGCAATGCAAGCGAACAAGTGATGCCGACAATGACGGCGAGTCCGCGTCTTTGGGTACTGTGCAGACACCGGGCTCCGAGCTGTCACGACTCGATGACGAGATGAGCAAAATTCTGCATTCACGAGAGATTACGAATGATCGCGACAAATGGTCAATGTACCAGCAGGTCTTGCAACGTTTCTTGCACTACAAAAACGCAAACTCTCGTGATAACAATGATAATGATGATAATGATGATGATGATGAAAATGTACATAACGAAGTTGTTGGTCAAACAATACCAGCAGCAGCAGCAGCCACAACTGGTAATATAGATTCGCTATTATCCGACCAGTAAATAATCAAGAGTGTGCCACAGAGTTTTCGTAAAAATGCCATCAATATTATTGACAATCTGCGACGATCTGGTAATGTTGTCTGGAATAACCTTGGTGATGTGGCGCTAGATGGCGCTCCTGTACTAGGTGTCAATATCATGGACTTGGTGAACGAGACACTGAGAAGTAGTTAAAAGCGTGCACCTCAACGCCATTTCGCGCAGTTTGTCCGTGTACTTCGTCGAGCACACGTCCCTCTGAAATTTGTGGGCAATCAGAAGCTTCATTCTGCTTTGGCCGCTGCTGCTCTGGAAGAGACGATTGTTCAGCCGGGGTCCAGTAGTACTAGTAGTAGTAGTAGTAGCAAGGACCCCAATTTATCAGTACTGTCGACCTCAACAACGACTTATCGTACACCCGCTCCTACGACGGGTCTATCAACTGGCAGTGAGGTCAGTAGTGACGACAAAGAAGAAGAAGAAGAAGAAGAAGAAGCAGTAGCCAGACAGTCAGCATCGACTACACCGACATTGAAAAAATTGGGGGTCAGCGCTAGTGGTAGTGGTAAAAGTAAACGCATCAATACCAGTATTTCTCTGGAAAATTCCTCGATAGCTTCTGTTGCGCCACCTACGAAAAAGCTGCTCAAAGAATCGGCTCTCTCCAATAGTGTGAAATGGGAACGTATGGACCTGGACACATAATTCCACCCCAACCATGTACTAGCAATGGTGGTGGTGGTGATGGTGGTGGTGGTAGTGTCTTAGATGTGGTAATTAATCGAATACCGTTTGAAATACATATGCCGGGATATCAGTTTCTCGGACCGGGTACTCATCTCGAGGAGAGACTAGAACGTGGTGAGACCGGCATAAACCCCCTCGACAGAGCCTCTCTCGAGCATGACATTGCATATTCGCGAAATGATGGTAGCGACGGTAGCGGCATACGTACTCGAGCCGATCGACGTCTTGCAGAGCGTGCTTTTTCGCGTATGCTGTCCGAGACGTCGAACAGTGAGGAGAAAAATGTTGCTCTACTAACTGTTTTATACATGGTCGGTAAAATTACATTAGATAAGATTTATCGTAAATCAGGAAAATCTTTAAACGTCCACGCAAGAGGCAGAGGAAGTCAGTCGCCGGTAGACGACAGCCCGGTCATCGAGTCTAAGCTCGAAGAATTGTACTATGGCCTCTCAGCTCCAACAGCATACACAGGTGGTGCTGGAATCGTGCAGGCTGTGAGGAAAAAATACCCCAGGAAAGAGGTGAGAAAATGGCTAGAGAGTCAAGATGCACACACGCTGCATAAGCCGGTGCGATATCGCTTTCCTCGTCGCTCTTATCGGGTATTCAGCCCCTACGAGCTGGGGGAGACTGATTTGGCTGGCGAGCTCTCGAGACCTACAACGACGATTACGCCTCCCTGCTGGTCGTCATCGATGCCCTGTCGAAGTATGCATGGGTAGAGCTGCTTCATAGTAAAACGGCCAAGAGTGTGGCCGAGGGTCTGGAGAGAATCATCAAGCGGAACGACGGCCGATCGCCCAAATACTTTCAACCGGATAAGGGCAAAGAATTTAGTGGCCGCGAAGTGCAAAATTTTCTGAAGAAACGGAAAATCATTTACCGTGCTGTGCGCGATCCCGACGTAAAGGCGGCCATTGCCGAACGTTTTATCAGAACGCTGAAAGAGCGTATGTGGCGCTATTTTTCACATCTTGGCACGAGGCGCTATATCAATGTACTAGACAATATTGTACAGTCGTACAATAATTCGTGGCATAGTGCGATGAAAATGGCACCATCTAGCGTGACTATGTACAATGCCGCTAGAGCACGTGAAAATTTGGCACGATGATACGGTGGTGGTGGTGGTGGTAGTGGTGGTGGTGGGAAACGACTACGTCATGATGAACATAAATACAGCGTGGGTGACTTGGTTCGAGTCAGTCGTGCTCGGGTAGCCTTTCGGAAAGCATACGAAGGTGGCTGGACACTGGAATTATTTAGAATTGTGAGGGTCAGCGACGCGAGACAACCACCTGTCTACACACTCGAAGATCTGTCTGGCGAGGAAATTGAGGGCTTCTTCTACGAGCAGCAGCTGAGTCGTGTAAACAAAGACTTGTTCAGCGAAGCTTTTAAAATAGACAAGGTGTTGGAGAGTAGAGGTAGGGGTGCGAGAAAAGAATATCTGGTCAGCTGGAAGGGGTATCCCGAAAAATTCAATTTTTGGGTATCCCAAAAAGATTTAGTAAATATTCAAAAACAGCACGAACAATCACAATGAGGGATGAATTCTACATTGTTTTGTCCAGCAACAGCAGCAAACACATTTATCCAAATAACTCGCCCAATCATTTTGTCACGCAACTTCCTCAAAATTTTTCTCTCCACGGTAATTGGTGTGTGGGTCTCACAGAGGGCGTAGTGAGTGTGAAGACAGCCACACGACAAATCTACATGGACAACAAGTTACATCGCACTGAGAATACAAAGACCTTTAGCCAGATAAAGTGTGGCATTTATCACGACATTGAGACTCTTTTGCACGAGATCAATAATCTCGATAATGTGAAAGATCATCTCGTATTCGAAATTCAGTGTGGTGGATATATTCAGGTTAGATGCACATGTGGTCAGGACAAGTGCGCCAACTATGTGCATGCATTTAATTTTTCCGAAAAGTTATCTAAAATATTGGGCTTTGAAAGCAATGAATTATTATCGTGTGATGGCAAAAAGGAAAACATTGTTACCGGCAACAGACCAGCTAATCTAATAAATGGTTTACCAAGCTTACTCATGATTTACAGTAGTATCTGTCAGCTTTATGTCACGGGCGATGTATACTCGCGCTTACTGCGCACCATACCTCTTCATCTGCACGACTATACCTACGGTAGAACGCAAATTCAGAACTTTAACTCACCGATGTATCTGCCTCTGCTCTCCTCGTCGTTTCAGTCGATTGAGATTGATATAAGGGGCGAGCAAGGCCAACATTTACCATTCGATTACGGGACGCTGACGGTGACACTTCACTTCAAGCGTATCGACTGAAATCATGTCGCATCACCACGACGATTTCTTCTTCCTCTACAATGGCTATCAGACAGGCTATGGTGTTCGAGCTTATGATAGCGGAGATAATTACGTCACAATTGATCGAAGATACTATCAAAATTGTGCAGGTATTGGTAGCTTTTTGAAGAGACGATATCGTAGTGTCTTACCTCTAATTAAGCGTGGCGCAAAGCGCGTGGGCCGGGAGGCAGCTCACACTACTGCGAGGATCATGGACGATGTAGTGGGTGAGAAATTGCCTCTCAAAGTCTCGCTTAATCGCCGTATTACCGAGAGTGGTGGCAACCTCAAACGCAAGGTTGGACAGGTATTGAATAAAATGCTGATGCAGAGTGATGAGGAGAAGGAGAGGGGAGTAAGTGGAAAAAGGAGTAGGGGTTCTGGCTATAAAAATGCGTCTACAGCGCGAAAATCGCAGTCAAAGACCGGCAGAGGAGCTGAGCGAAGCACTACTACTACTACTGCTGCTACCAAGTAGAGTAAAACTAAGAAGACGAAGACGAAGACGAAGACGAAGAAAAAGAAGTCTAAAAAGCCAGATATTTTTGGAGGTTAATTTTTCTCCTGAGCCATGGCTTTTCTGCACACCGACTCTTGTGACTCGTTAAAGTCGGAGCTGTCGCTATTTGAGTTGCCGCCAATACAAACAGCCATTGAGAACTCTCATTGAGTGCAGTAAAAACCAATCTCGTCACTTGCCGATCAAGCACCAATAGAATTTACGATTCCGGGGTGTACGGAATGCATTGATTTAGCACACACAATGCTGAGTCTGCGTGTGAGTATAAAACGGGCTACTGCACCGGATAAAGATGAGACCGCGCCACCTGCCGTCGGACCCACAAATAATTTCATGCATACACTCTTCAACCAAGTGGACGTACTATTCAATCAGAAGCCTGTATCACCGCCAAATAATGCTTACGCCTACAGATCGTACATTAAGACACTACTAAATTACGGTCCAGCAGTAAAAAACTCGCATTTGACGAGCGTCTTGTGGTACAATGACACAGCAGGCCATATGGACGACATTGGTACATCTAATGACGGATTCATTAAGCGTCAAAGAGTCATGAAAAATGGCAAAATCGATTTGCTTGGTCACCTACACGTAGGTGTCTTCAATATGGACAGATTATTGCTCAGTGGTGTGGAGGTACGTGTACGTCTTATTCGCTCTCGTGATAGTTTCTGTCTAATGGCGGAAAGTGACGTGTACATTGCACGTATAACGAAGGCAACGCTATTTGTTCGACGTGTCAAGATTAACCCGAGTATAGCGATGTGTCATGAGAATAAACTCTCTAAGACGACAGCAAAATATCCGGTAACATGCGTGGAGGTGAAAAACGTGACTCTGAACAGCGGTGTACATGGTCAATCAATCGATAACATAATACTAGGTCAATTACCATAAAGAATTATCATTGGTTTTATTGAAAATCAGGCTTACAATGGTGATGCAGGACTGAACCCTTTTAATTTCAAAAACAATAACATAAATTTTTTGTGCTTATACGTGGACGCTGTGCAAGTGCCCTCGAAACCGCTACAGCCTGACTTCAAAAACACAAATGCATATGTGGATGCGTATCACACAATCTTCTCGGGTACTGGTATGCGTTTTGCGAATATGGGTAATTCAATATCACGCGATGCATACCCGAATGGCTACTGTCTGTTTGCCTTTGATTTGACACCGGACTTGTCGGCTAACTGCGACAGTCATTGGAATTTGATTCGAAGAGGTAGCGTGAGAATCGACGTGAGATTTGATGACGCATTAGAACGTGGTGAATTGCATAATTTATGCTGAGTACGACAATCTCGTGGAGATTGACTCGTCTCGACAAGTTTTGGTAGATTACAGTAGATAAGATAGATGGCGTTTCTGCAGGAGATGCGTATAAAAGCAACACTCGCGTAGAGAGAGAGCAGTGAGTCGATCGGTGCTTCTCAAACTGAACGGACAGCCGCAAAAGTAAATCATGGACATAGTGGTCGATCTGCAGTTTTTCAAGGACAACAAGGGTCATATAGTGCCAAAAGAAGTGGGTATTATGGGTGTGAATCAGGAGATTACCGCCCATTGGATCACCGCGCCGATTTGTAAAACAGTATTTCTGAAAAAAGATATTTTAAGGCAAAATAACTGGCTGACACTGCATCATCATGGCCTAGCTTGGTACGAGGGTGACGTAACACTGAAGAAATTGTACAAAAGTTTGCACGAAGTTTGCAGAAGTGCGCGAAAAATATACGTGCGAGGAACTGAAAAAGCAAAGGTGTTGAATAAGCTTACTACGCGGGAAATTATTGATTTGGAGGAGAAGGGAGAG
Source organism: Philotrypesis tridentata (assembly GCA_018906965.1). Taxonomy (NCBI): domain Eukaryota; kingdom Metazoa; phylum Arthropoda; class Insecta; order Hymenoptera; family Pteromalidae; genus Philotrypesis; species Philotrypesis tridentata. The sequence goes on from JACCIB010000049.1 coordinate 26,220, forward strand.
TGTCCACCTTTTCACAGATTACCGTACTGCGAAAAGTATTGTATGCAACACGCCATTAAGCACTGCTCTCTCCGCTATAGCTGTGCGCTCAACAACGCCTACAAATTGAAGTGCTGGCTGACTGCGGGAGTCGGTGGTCCCGATATAATCAAATCTTCAGAACGACCCTTCACCTCACCTTACGAGCTCTCCAATAATGAATTCTCTGGATATTCTCCAGCAGCTTCGAAAAATGACCTCATATGCGGTAGGAGTTTATGCGGCCGACCAAATTCCAGTAATGTGGGTAAAACCCTGTGGTTTTGTGTTTAACACCGAAGATCATCAGAGACTGGGTGGCACTATACGTCACACAAAATGGCGTTGGCTGGTGTTTGGATAGCTTTGGAGTGGCGCCACAAGTTCCAGATCACATGAGTCGAATCAAGCGAAATTGCAAGCGGATAAAGTGGTGTAATATTCAGCTGCAAAGCAGTTTATCCAATACTTGTGGAAAATATTGTATCATGTTTCTACACTATATGTCTAATGGTTTGGGTATTCGACGATTTTTCAAGAATTTCTCAACAGATCTTAGCAAAAATGATGAGGTTGTCGAAAAATTTGTCGATAAGCTGTAATCTGATATTAAAAATGTAATGTGAAGCGTGAATGTTACTGGATATATTTGTTTATGTAGTTTTTAAGAAATGATTAGTCTGCAAATTTCTATTGCATCCCCATTCTGGTGACAGAGAATTTATTGGCTCCCCACTATCTGCGATCTTTGTTCTCATTGGTTCTCCCCCCCCCCCCCCGTCGAACCTACCTGGTTTTCGAATATAAGTCGCAGAGCCTCCAGCGGACGGCATACAGTTCTCTCTTAACCGCAACGTGTGAAAGTTCGAGAAAAAATGGCTGGTCAGAAGAGACAGTTGGAGAGTCCAAGTCAGGTGGTGGTGGTGGAGGAGAGTCAGAAGAGCAAGTATCGCTGCCATCAAATTCTACCCATGGATTATGGGCTGAATAATTCCTACGGCAAACTTGTTCACATGGGCCTAGAAACGGGCGACTTTAATCCTATTGTGTGCCTCAGCAATCAGGACTTTCAAGGATTCTCCTTCCCGCTGGCCACATGGACAGTGTTTCAGGAGCAATTTGATGAGATCGACCGATTCTTTCATTCATACAGTGACGAAGATATACTTGATCAAAAAATCATCATCGACGGATTTATAATAAGATTCATCATCACCTATTCCGATCGAGCCTTCGAATTGATTGAAGAGACTGCGGTGGAGACACACGGATCTAAAGGCCCCAGGACGATAAGACCATGTAAGCCATCACTGGTATTTACGAGAGTCACTTTTGATTGGCTAAAGGCTCTATCCAAAATTATCGATAAAAGAATTAAGTATATGTTAAGTGTGAAAGATGCTATTGCGATTGTTGTGAGCGAGGTCGGAAGTTATTGTAAGGCAACGCTACAAAATAGCCAAAATTCTCAATACACTTATTTTACGGCGTATAACATAGAATGTGCCATGCGTGACTTTGATGGCACACTTGTCGATCAAATAAACAAAATATTAAAAGACGCCAATATAGTTTTAAGTTTCGAAGATATTTACTTAATTATTTACGAATTTGTAAATTTGCATGTGTATAATTTAGTCGTATATTTAAATAGTACTATATTATCTAACTCATAATTTGTATCTAGGTTTATAAGTATTCAATGAATAAATATTATTTATCACCATATTTTATCTTTTCATTTACCAAAATACTGAATCCTACTACATCACCTAAATATCCTCAACTTTCATTCTAGATATAGTCTAGTTCTAAGCACGCAACATAATTCAAAGAACTTTTATATATTACGTACACTATGAAGAAAAAGAAGCATCTTACCATAATATATTCTCGTTCGGAGGACACTTTGGAGAGCGGAGTCTCTTCAAAGTATCTCGCTGCACTATGGCGAAAAATAGGAGGTGAAGGGTCTTTTCCAAGTAGTTTTGATACCATGGAGAGTGAAAATAAATATGTTCTTGAATAAAGTGAAATGGGGCGAGAGGTCATGGAGGTCAAGGTCATATTGTTTTACATCTCTACATCTCCATGGCAATATTATACTACTAACCGTTCCGAAGATATGGAGTAACGAAATAGCTCTAGCTAAAATTTTTCCAAATTTTCCAAATTTTCCAAAAAATTACATATCAACCATTGTTCGATTTCTTCTCGATCCAGCTTCCTCGCAGCGAATCGGGAGACACATATTTGAGATCCAGAGATTTCCAAAAACTTATTGAAAGGCTATGGATAAACCATTCCGAAGACATGGACTCACGAAAAAACACTAGCCAAATTCGGAAAATTTCCCAAATATTGCATATCAACGTTTTTTTGATTATTTCTTGAACGAGGTTCCTCGGAGCGAATGGGCAGACATATAGTTGAAAAGCTGAGATCGAAAGCTTTTCAAAAACATTAAAAGGCTATATTTTGATGACCCGTTCCGAAGATATGGAGTAACGAAATATCACTAGCTAAAATTCAAAAGTTTTCAAAATTTTCTAAAAAATTGCATATCAACCTTTGTTCGAATTTTTCTCGAATCATCTCGAAATATCAACGTTTTTTCGATTTTTTCTGGAACCAGCTTCCTCGCAGCGAATCGGGACACATATTTGAAAAGCTGAGATCGAAACCTTTCTAAAATCATATTGAAAGGCTTAATTTGGGTGTACCGTTCCAAAGATATGGAGTCATGGAATATCAATAGCCTAATTCGGAAAATTTCCCAAATATTGCATATCAATGTTTTTTTGATTATTTCTCTAACGAGGTTCCTCGGAGCGAATGGGCAGACGTATAGTTGGAAAGCTGAGATCGAGAGCTTTCCAAAAACATTAAAAGGCTATATTTTGATGAACCGTTCCGAAGATATGGAGTAACGAAAAATCACTAGCTAAAATTCGAAAGTTTTCCAAATTTTCCAAAAAATTGCATATCAACCTTTGTTCGAATTTTTCTCGAATCATCTCGAAATATCAACGTTTTTTCGATTTTTTCTGGAACCAGCTTCCTCGCAGCGAATCGGGACACATATTTGAAAAGCTGAGATCGAAACCTTTCTAAAATCATATTGAAAGGCTTAATTTGGGTGTACCGTTCCGAAGATATGGAGTCATGGAATATCAATAGCCTAATTCGGAAAATTTCCCAAATATTGCATTTCAACGTTTTTTCGATTATTTCTCGAACCAGGTTCCTCGAAACGAATAGGCAGACATATAGTTGAAAAGCTGAGATCGAGAGCTTTCCAAAAACATTAAAAGGCTATATTTGGTACCACCGTTCCGAACATATGGAGTAACGAAATATCACCAGCTAAAATTGGAAAATTTTCCAAAAATTGCATATCAACCGTTGTTCGTATTTTTCTCGAACCAGCTTCCTCGCAGCGAATCGGGAGATACATATTTAAAAAGCTGAGATCGAGAGCTTTCCAGATACATATTGAAAGGCTATATTTGGATTATCCGTTCCGAAGATATGGAGTCACGAAAAAACACTAGCCAAAATCGGAAAATTTCCCAAACATTGCATATCAATGTTTTTTTGATTATTTCTCTAACGAGGTTCCGCGGAGCGAATGGGCAGACGTATAGTTGGAAAGCTGAGATCGAGAGCTTTCCAAAAACATTAAAAGGCTATATTTTGATGAACCGTTCCGAAGATATGGAGTAATGAAATTGTTGAATATTGTATAAATATTATACTCTTTGCTTGTTGTTCTACGAATTAATACTGGTCGCGCCATCTCTTGTATATATATGATTTTGTATATCGAGACAAGCGCGACTCCGAAAACGCGAATACGCGAGTATGTAAACACACATATATAGATATACACTATAGAGAAGAGCGCTCGCATATACTGTACTCGCGCTCATTCTCTCTCTCGCTTGTAAGTCTCGGAAGGAGACAGTCGTGTCCGACGACACATCACACATTGTAATAAAGTTACTTATTATTAAAAACAACCTCACTAAATTTTCCACCACTCCAACATGGTAGCAGAGCGTGGTTGGAAATTTTTTATGCCATTCTGTGACTTTTTTTTAAAAAGTGCAGTAAGACATATTAAAATGTGCTAGGGAGGTGTGAGAGCCACGTGGAAAATACAAAAGTGGTCCAGTGAAAAATAACTGAACTAAGAAGAGTTCAAAAAGAAATATAAGTGAAAATAACAAATAAAAGTAGTCTAGAATAGACTGATAAAAACATTTTTGTGAAAAATTGAAGAAAAAAGTGTGATGCGAAGAGATTACGGTCGGCACACATAAAACGTGTTTAAGTGACGTGATAGAGCACATGAAAAATTTTATGAATTTGCACAAATAATTAATGATCGAAGAAAATAAGGAAACACTAAGTGAAAAAATTAGAAAAACAATTTTGAGAAAAGTTATAAAAATAACCAAACAAGTTTGTGTTTTGAGAAACGAAATTTACACAAAAATAAGTGAATACGAAATGGCTCAAGCAAAAGTTGAAGATATAATTATACCAATTTTTGACGGTATAAATTATACCAGTTGGAAAACAAGATTAATGATCTTGCTTGAATATAAAGAATGTCAAGAGCAAATAAAAAGAGAAAGAATTGCCTCAGACACAGAAGCTGATTGGATGAAAAAAGATCTCAAAGCACGTGCAATTATAACAAGTGCTATCTCAGATGAGCAGCTTGAATATGTAAGTGAATGCATAACAGCGTGTGAGATCATAAAATGGTTTGACAAAATGTATATAACACAGTCAACAGCCTTACAAATGTTGCAAAGAAATAAAATAGAAGAAATCAAACTTAAAAGTTATAGAGAAATCGAAGAATTTTTCGTAGACTTCGAAAAAGCCGTAAATCATTTTAAAAGTGCTGGCGGCAAGATAACAGAAGCAGAAAAGATAAACTATTTACTTCGAGCACTACCATCAACGTACAGTTATATTGGTGATTTTCTTGATGTGATACCCAAAGAACAACATACGGTCGATTATGTTAAATCGAAAATAAAAGAAAAAAATTTACATAACATAGACAATAACAAAAGGGATAGCAAAAGCAATGTAAGCACTTTCAACACGAAAATAAAGAGAAATTGCTATAATTGCGGAAAATATGGCCACGCGAAAAAAGACTGTTGGACTGGACAACAGCAAGGTCAAAGCAGCAGCACTCAACCAAGTCGAAATCAGCGAGGAAGAGGTAGTCACAGAGGCAGCAACAGAGGCTTCTGAGGCAGAGGTCGAGGAAGAGGACAACATTCATCGCACAGCACGAAAGAGCAACGCGAAGATTACGCGAGCGAGTCATGGTCAACGCAAGTATGTACACCAGAGACAAATAAAGTAAATTTAGAAAGTGATTGTAACGGTAGCGAAAATCGAAAGAAAATCTTTTGGTTATTAGACAGCGGTTGTACCGATCACATTGTACGCGATGATAATTATTTTGAAAATTCTGTTATTTTGAAAAAACCGATAGATGTCAAATTACCTGACGGTAAAACGCTCAAAGCTACAAAAGTAGGAAATATACAAATTTATTTTGAAAATTATTATAGTAAAAAATATGTAAATCTAAACAATGTTTATTTTGCAAAAGACATAAAGCAGAACATATTAAGTTTTTCAAAAATAACTGCAAGTAATACGATAGTAGCTAGAAATGATAGGGCGAAAATTTATAACAATAATAGAGAATTAATTGTAGTTGCAAATAAAGTAAATAATTTATATTATATAAAAGGTTTTCTAGTGAATGAACAGAAACAAAAATGTATAAATGTAGTAAAAATAACCGCGAAAGAAAAATGGCACAGAGCATTAGGTCATGTTAATTTTCAATACTTAAATAAATTAGTTAAAGAAAAATTAGTTGAGGGATTGCCAGATAAAATTGAAAACACTGATATGAAATGTGCAAATTGCATTCAAAGTAAAATGGCAAATGTACCATTTCAAAATAATCGAACAAAAACTTCTGAAATTTTAGAATTAATTCATACTGATTTAAGGGGTTATGACAGTGTTAAAACCTGAAAAAAAAGAAAAATTGCTAGTGTTGTAAAAAATTAATAGATATATAGGTGCTCTAAAAACTATATTTTTGCTTTCAAATACAAGTATTATACATCACTTTTATGCATAAATAATATGCATAAAGTGAGTGTAACATTTAAAAACAATTAAAGGTATTTGCTTACCAATAATCATGATTTTCATCACTTTTATTTACTTGCCGCATGTTTCTGATGGAACCGTACCATCAATCCTGTTGAATCAAAGTGCCAAATCTTCATTATGAGTCTGGTCTCAGACTAAGTCGAACAGATTCCTGAAAAGCACAAAATTAATATAATTAATAAAACATATATTGACAATATTAATAATTATAGTTAATGTTACATATATAAACATACGTAACATTCACTTTGAACTTATTTTTGCCAATTCTGCTCCACTCAGTTTGTGACCGTAAACATTAGGAAGGTTTTCCAGTTTGGTTCATCCGGATTGATGTTACGGTTCCTTCAGAAAGCTGCGGCAAGTACATCAATAGCATGAAAAAACTAAATTTGAGTAAAAGGCATTTAAAGTTTATAATGTAAATTATACAAATGAACTCAGCTATACTTACAGAAAATATCTGGCATACCTTGATTTGCTTTTGGTACTCAAATATACATACAATAAAGTATATTTGATGGTACGCGCTTGTCATGCTGTGTGATAATAGCATTTAGAAGCTGAAAATAAAATAAAAATTATCGTTAGCTATTCATAATCAAGTTATGTTTATGAATTACAGTTACATACAATACTTACCATTATTAAATATACTTCAAGTTCTTAAAAAGTATGCAAAATAATACTTTAGGCAGTCAATATAAGCTCCCATTTTGCTGGCTTGCACCCGTATACCTAAAAGCAAAAAATAAACCAACAAAGAAAAAGCTCATTATGAACACTGTTATTACCAATTAGTTTCGAATACTTATCTGAATAATTTTTCTACTCTGCAGAAGCTCTTGCACTTTTGCAACACCACTAAGGTTATAAGCATTGCTACAGCAGCTAGCAGACTAACTGCACTGATCTAGTGTCTTGGATGAAAAACAGCTGTTTGGCTGCTTTCTGCTGCTTTACAGAAAATTCTACTATACCGATCAAACAGAAATCTTCATACTCGACCAGACGCTGTGAGGCACAACCTATTCGAGTGGCAAATTCAAATTTGTTGAATGCCTTTACTTTAACACATTGAGTTTAGTAACATAAAATCACACATAGAAAAATTAATTTTACAGATTTTATTTATTTTATGGAAATAAATTAATAACTCTTGAGAAAAAAACAGTTTGTAAAACGGTTTTTAAGTCATATTTTCAGTAAGATTTCTCATGAAATTACTCTGTAAAAAGTGGGTTAGAACAATCCTTTCCACAAGTTTGGCCTAATTAAAATATTTAAAAATCACGATTTTTCAAAAATTTACTTGAAACAGATTTGTTAGTTTTTTGTTGATATCTTCGAGGAAAAATTTTTTAGCCAAAAACGGCTTTCAGGACCATATTCTACAGACTATTAACTATGAAAAAAGTGAATAAAAAAAAATGGATTTTCAAAATTTTAACACTGTCATAACACCTTAAATGGACCGCATCAAACGTCTGGTTATGGTGGAGAAAAATATTTCTTAACTTTTGTCGATGATTATAGTAAATGCAGGCGAATATTTTGTATTAAACATAAGTCTGAAACTGCAAGTTGTTTTATAGAATTTGTAAATTTAGTTGAAAATAAGTTTAACAAAAGGGTTAAGAAAATACAGTGCGATAATGGCAAAGAATATTTGAATAAGGAGATTTACAATTTTATTAAGTATAAAGGAATAGAATTATTACCATGTCCACCGTACACGCATGAATTGAATGGTGTAGCGGAAAGATACAATAGATCAGCAATGGACATAGGCAGATGCTTACAAAGAGAAGCAAATATAAATAGGCGATATTGGCCTGAAATTATTAAAACGCTAGCTTACTTGAAAAACCGCACTATAGCAAATACTAAGAAAATAAAACTCCTTACGAAATATTCTTTGGCACAAAGCCAAACGTTAATCATTTGAAAATTTATGGTAGTAAAGTTTTTGTCCGAATCCCAGAGGTCAAAAGACAAAGTAAATGGGATGACAAGGCAACAGTAGGAATATTAGTAGGTTATACAGAAAACGGTTACAGAGTTATAATAAATAACAAAGTTATTAACACGAGACATGTACAGGTTGTCGAAGAAGACACAAAAATAATTTGTCTTAACGAATCAGATGAAAAGCATGAAAGTTGTGAATCGGAAAATTCTGAAAGCGATTCAGAAGAATACGATAGTGTTGTCAGCAACACAAATCAAAATTTATTTATCCCTACTTCTTCTGTCGAGAAAAGGAGAGATAATTTAATTACAGAAATCAATGAAAATGATATAAATAGTGAAAATGAAAACGAAATTAATTTGAAAGAACCGAGAAGGTCAAAAAGAAAGAAAAGTCCTGTAAATAGATCCGGTGATCCTATAGCGCATTTTATTTATATTAATAACATCGATGCAAATGTACCTCATAAATTCGAGGAGGCGATAAATTCAAGCGAATCAAAACAGTGGAAAATTGCAATGAATTCAGAAATCGAAAGTTTAAAGCAAAATAAAACTTGGAAATTAGTAGATAAGCCATTAAACAAAAAAATCATTGAAGTCAAATGGGTATTTAGACGAAAAAACGATAATACCTATAAAGCCAGATTGGTAGTTCGCGGCTTTCAACAACGAGAACTGTGACGTTGTGCTTTTTCCGTCCCTGGGGAGGCGTAGCACAACGTAGTTGACACCTATGCAGGTTTATCGCGAGCCCGTATTTAATAATTATTGTTGGACGCCCGAACTCGCGATTTTCAACACTTGTCTGCCGGCTTGAGACTCTCTTACACTCTAGGTCACGGGGGAGAGGTGCAGGGAGAATGATACGCAAAAATAAAGACACGCGACTTTATAAAATAAAACACTTTGTAATTTATTAATAATAAAAATCAAATCAACATTAAGTCTACTCGCGGACGCGTGCTTGTCCTCGGGCGAGCTCACCGTCTATAGCGCGGGCTGGCTTTAGGTTATGGACTCGCGGCGGGGAGGTATATTACAACACTCCTACCTGTCTCTAATCCTTTTGCTGTACTTCCTCGCGTTCTGGTGGTGCCTCGTTCCCTGTGAAAGCGCTCGCGAAAGAACTAATGTTCGCTCGGAAAAATGCACACGGGGGGTAAATGCTCGGGTCGCTCTGGTCGTCGCCTTGGAAAATGCTCGTTGCTCGCTCGGTCGTAGTACTCGATACTCGGGATCCTCGTTCGATACTCTCTCGTTGCTCATTCGGTACTGACTAGCCTCGCGCGTTCGGCAACTACGCCGGTTCGCGGCGTCTCTCGCTCTCTCACTCGCACTCACGCATTTCCCCTAGACCGCTCTCTCGCGCCTATTACATTTTTCCACGCTTACACACCATATATGCCATATCGCACTCTCGCGCCCTCTTTTTCATCCTCATAAATGCGCGCGATTTTTGAAACTCGTTTACACGCTTGTCTGGCTCTATTAATTACGCTTACGCATTTTCGCATAATTACATACTTCGGCACGCTTACATTTTTGTTATCCGCTCGCACGCGCGCTGTGGATCGAGCCGTAGCCCTCCAACTTTTCCCAATAGCATGCAGCGCATACGCGTTGCCTCCACTCTCTCTTTTGTCTGTCTCTAACGCATTCATTCGCTCCCTATCCATCCTTCTCGCACTCATACTACAGTCAGTTGCTCGCCAACATGGCGGCCGCCGCTCGCGCGCGTACGCCTCGTGGCTCGCATGCCTCGTATCTTGTGTCTCTCTCGCTCTCGTTGCTCCAGCGATGCGCCGTCCGTCCCTCTCTCTCTCTCTCTCTCTCGCCTTGGCTGCCACGCGCTGCTACGCGCTGTGCTTCCCCCACTCTCTCGCTCTCGCCTCGTGCTGCTGCTGCTCGGCGGCGGCTGCTCTCGGCGCCGCGCTGTCCTCCTGGCTCTACAGCTGACTGCTTGCTTGCTGCTGAAAGCACCACCGAGTATAAGAGTCTGTTATGTCAACTGGGTGGTGTCCAGGCGAGCAGCCATCGACGGGATCCCCGTCACATTCCCCCTCCCAAACCTTTTATAGTACTATGAAGAGGTTTCAGAAGGCGAATTGTGCTCGCATGGACACACCCTTCAGTGCAGGATAGGACAAGGTCGGGAAAGTGAGAAAAAATATGCAAGAGAGAAAAAAAAATTTTCGGGTGAGAGATTCCGGGCGCGGTGGCCTGCTCCGGACAGGGTGTTGCTGCTTGAGCTCCGGCTCTCTACGGGCCTTTAAGCTCCAACTCGAAGGAAGTGAGCTCCACCAGGTCGTTGACCACCTCTGGTTCCTCGTCTGCCCCATTCATTCTTGCTGACTCTACCTTCTGTCCGTCGTTTGAATTCAAGTCTGAAATTTTTAATGAATTAGAAATATGTTTCATGGTGGATTGACGGGGCACACCCGCCACCTGGTTACTTACTGCTGACTTTGGGAGCGTCGCAATGTAACCACATGCACCACTGTCGGACACTACTACAGGTTGGGAAGAAGGTTTGTTAGTAGGATTGTTTCTAGGGGATACGTATCGTTTGAGGTCGCTTACGTGGACCTTAGCCACTTTCCTACTCTTCCCTTCGACTGGCTCTAGTATGTATACGACTGGCGATCTTTTCTCGGTGACTTTAAACGGACCATCATACTTGGGGGCTAACTTGGCCGAGAATTTCTCAGTTCCTTTAGACAAGGGGTGAGATTTTCTCATTACTAAGTCTCCCACTTGGAATTCTACGACTCTACGGCCTTTGTTATATCGCTTACCTTGCCTCGTTCGTTCGTCGTCTACATATTTCGCTACCAAGTCTCGTAGTGCGTCTAGTCTTTTCTGTCTGTCTTTCCAAACTTCAGGCTCTAGTTTAGTCTTTTTCGTCACCCCCTCCCATTCCACACGTAAGCTTTTCACCGGGGTAGGGTGTCTGCCGTAATTCAAGAAAGCTGGCGATGTTTTTAGCGTCGCTTGCTTAGCTGTATTTATCGCGTGTCGTAACTCGTGCAAATGCTTATCCCAATCACTGTGATTTTTCGCGAATGCGGAAATCATTGTTTTAAGGGTGCGATTGCTTCTCTCTACCGGATTTGCTTGCGGATGGTAAGGTGGTGTAGTCACATGTTTTACGCCGTATTGCTCTAGTGTTTCTGCCAGATGTTTGTTGATAAACTCCGTTCCGTTGTCTGTCAATAAATATTCTGGCGTCTCCCACCTGAACAATATCAGTTCTTCGAAAGCTCTGGCTATAGATTTTCCGTTAGCCTGGCGTAATGGATGTATTTCCACCCAACGAGAGAATAAGTCTTGGAATACTACGAGATATTTGTTCTGGCTGGAGCTTTTTGGGAACTCCATCACGTCTGCTGCCACGACGGACCATGGTTTCTCGACGATTCGTTTCCCGATCAGCCCTTGAGGAGCCTGTTGGGAAATCTTGTATGCCTGGCAAGTCTGACAGGTTTTTATGAATCGGCAGACATCATGGAATAGTCCGGGCCAGAAATATTCCCGTGCTATCCTATCGTATGTTTTCTCAATTCCTAGGTGTCCTGCTGAGATTTCTGCGTGCGCTGTTGTCAATACTCTTTCACGCAATTCCTCCGGCACTACAAGTTTCCATCCTTCGTCCGGGTGAGTGATGGGATCCAGCATTGGATCTTCCTTGTGCCTGTACAACTTTCCGTTTTCGACTCTCCACTCGGGGAATTTCGTAGGGTTCTCTTCGACTTCGTCCCGTCTTCGTAAATACCATTTGTCTTCGACCTCACCTATAGCTGAGATTTCTGGCTCCATCATTCGGGATAGCGCGTCTGGCACTACATGCTGGGTGCCCCTGCGATGTATTATTTCGAAGTCCCATTGTTGAATTTCTATCGACCAACGGGCTAGTCTACCTTTCGGATCCTTCAGCGAGCGGAGCCACTTCAGAGCGCTGTGGTCAGTGATAACCGTGAAGTGGTAACCCTCGACGTATGGCCTGAGTTTGTTGATAGACCAAACTAATGCCAAGCACTCCTTTTCGGTGGTGGTGTAATTTATCTCTGGTGCTGACAATACTCGGCTGACGTAGACGATCGGGTGTTCTCCGTCGTCAAATTCTTGCGTGAGCACTGCACCAATAGCGAAATTACTTGCGTCGCACTGGATCGTGAAAGGTTTCGTAAAATCCGGTCTGGCTAGAACAGGAGCGTTGGTCAACGCCTGCTTCAACTTGTGGAACGCTTCATCTTGCTCCGGTCCCCAATTCCAGTTTTTCTGGTCTTTAAGCATTCTGACTAGAGGGATTTTTATCTCCGACTCGTTTTCCAAGAACCTAGAATACCACCCAAACATGCCCAGGACTCGTCGTAAGCCTGTCAAGTCCTTTGGAGTTGGGCAGTTCATCACTGGCTCTATTTTTGCGGGGTCGGTTCGTAATCCGTGTCGATCCAGAATGAATCCCAGGTACTTTATCTCGCTGACACAGAATTCACATTTCTTCGGGTTAATCGTGAGTCCGGCTGACGTCAATTTGGTTAACACGTGTCTGGGGAGTCCTCAGGGCCAAACAAAATGTCAACCATTCTCTGCAGCGTACTGGGCGCGTTGCAAAGGCCGAAAGCCATGCGCTTAAATTGCCATAAACCGTATCCAGGTACTGCAAAAGCGGTGTATTTCTTACTGCTTTCCTCCATTTTGACTTGGAAGCCTGCTTGAGATCGATCTTGCTCAAGTATCTGGCTGCGCGTAGCCTGTCTAGTATCATGTCCATTTGGGGCAGAGGGTAGCTATCCTTTTTCGTCACTTTATTCAATTCGATATAGTTGACGCAAAATCTCTCTGTCCCATCGGGCTTTGGCACTAGTAATGGCTGGCTACAATAAGCGCTTGCGGATCTCTCGATTACCCCTAGTCTTCTAAGTTCTATAGCTGCTTTTTGTATTTCCTCTATCTTCTTCGGTGACCGTCTTCTGGCTTTACAGCGTATGGGGGTTGGGTCTTTCACTACGATGTGGTGCTCAGTTAAGTCCGTATACCCCAGTTCCTCTCCGGGATTGTTTGGTAGTATCTCGGCCACCAGTTCCTCGATTTCCCGTCTCTCCTCGTCGCTGAGCTCGGAGATACCCGCGCTCTCTGCGATGATGATTGCTGGAGAACTAGCTTCTGGCCGATTGAACTCTCTCCACTCTCCCAGGTTGGCTCGCCATAGGCCTTTGTGGCTTGTGTCCACTTTGAACATCTTGCAGAAATCTTTGCCCAAAATCAGTTCATGTGTTACTTCTGTGACTGCTCTTGCCATAATCGTCTTGTCTATTCCGTCTAATTCTATTCGGATTGGTAGAAATCCTAATACGGGCTTCACTAGCTTTAAGTCGAGTCTTATACCTTCTAGCGATCTCTGGGCCTACGATAGTTATCATGGCTCCAGAATCGAACAAGGCTCTGTACTCTTTTCCTCCTAGACTGACTTTAATGTAGTCTCTATTGTCTACCGTGGTCGTGGCTGCGTGCACCTCCGCGTCTTTGGAATCTCTGTCGACTCCGGCTTCCTCCAATTGTGTAGGTGTGCTATGGTCTGACATCGTTTCGTTGATCAGAGTGTCCACCGCTGCCTCGATTTTTCTTAACTTCATGAAATCTGTCTCTTCATCGAGCAAATCTTTCACTTTCGTCCTTATTCTTTGGTCTTCTTCTAATTCTTCCTCTAATAATTCGTTTGCCTCTATCAGTACTATTTCCTCTTCACTCATGCTTTCTTCATCATCCTCTGTAGTTACCTCTTTGTCAATTTCCTCAATTTCTTCCCACTTATTGTCTTCCTCCAGGGCGGTTACTCGAGTTTCTCCGAGATCTAAAGCCTGTGCTAACCTCTGAGCTGACTTCCTCTGCTCGCCGTTATTGTCTGGCTCTACAGTGGATTTCGGCTCCAAGTTTAAGTTGGCTTCAGCTCTCATGATTTTTTCAGCTTTCCTGAATTCTGCTAACTCTTTTACCTTTGCCAGGCTCTTTTTCGAAAATTCCACGATATCTTCTAGTCCTCGACCTTGAATCATGTCTTTCTCTACTCTAAAGCCTCGCTTTTTGCACAGCTGGATTTCTTCGTTTAACCTCGTATCATCGTCACTACTCTCCATTGGCGCAGCCGGCGTTCCGTCTGGCTTAGATTCCGTGTCTCTAGCGATACTGGCTCTAACGTGATTTCCTCTCTTTGCCCCTGAATTAATCACTAGTCTCTTCTTCTCTGTGACAGAGTCTGGCCGTTGTGTTGCAATGGCGTCTCCTCTTTTCACATTCGCGTTTACTTCCTTCTCGGCCTGCAGCGTTTGCCCACGGGTTACGTCAGCGTTTCTTTCAGGCTTCGAATTTCTGTTTATCTCTCTTGTCTCTTCTTGTTGTGCGCCTGTCTTTAAATAGCTGGTCTGGCTGTTGCTTACAGCTTTGGCCGCTACTTCCTGACTTCGCACAATTTCTCGTGGCTTGCTGCCACTTTCTCCCCCTCCCAAAATTGACATACTCCTGCAAACTGCGGGGGTATGATTGTCAATTTTGTTCGCTAGTTGAGGGCCCAAGGCGTGAACACGGAGGTCAGCTGGCCCGTGGCGGCCTCCGTCGAGTCGTTTCCCAGAAGCTTTCTAACGTGAACACAGTTTGTGCAGTCTCGTAGCGTCGTGCCTTTTTGTCCGCATACCTGACATGCAGTGTCTGGCTCAGTCTTCGGCTGCAACGTTTGGAGAACATTGCGTTTTCGGACAATTCGCTGCCCTATGTCCCACTGTCTCGCAAACGTGGCACGGTCCATAATATTGAACTTGTGGTTGCGGTTGATTCAGTTGTTGGCTTAGTGCTGGTATGAAGGGTTGCTGAGGTTTTTTCTGCGCTTGCGCCGGTTGCTGTTGCGGGGCTTGCACTTGCTGATTTGCTGCACAAGCTTCCTGTGTCGTAGTTTCTTGCTGCTCAGGAGTCGTCTCGGTTGTTTCAGCCTTTTTCTTTTTATTTTTCTTCTTCTTTGCTTTCGTAGCAACTTCGTTTGTTTCTGCTATCTCGTCTGTCGCAGCTACCTTTGGTTTTGGTGTAGCCGACCATGCTGCTGCTGGGAACTTGGACTTTTCTGCAGGTGGTGGCGGAGCATATCTGGCATCATGTTCTAGCTCGTCTTCCAGTTCTTTACAGTACTTCTTTACGTCATGGAATGTTTTAATCTTCTTGTGCTTTAGAGCTTTTCTGTAGACTGGCCTTAATCTGTCGATGAGTAGACTTAACTGTTTTTTAACTGACATTGGTTTTTGTAGATGATCGGCGATGTGTCTAAAATTCATAATGTATGTCGATATCTTTTCGCCGTTGCCTTGTGTTCGTCGTAACAGTTCGTCCATTACATCGTTCGTGTTGGCAGATGTATAGAATTGCTCTTTGAATGCTGACAAAAAGTTTTTCCAAGAGTGGATGTCTGTTTTTTCTGTCTGATACCACATTTGTGCTCTTCCTGTCAAAGTATACGGTACTAGCTTTAGCATGGCTTTTCCTGGTATCTCTAGACTGTCTTTAATGCCTGTCAATTTCCTGTTGTAATCTTCTGGGTCATCTTTAGGTGAGCCTGAATACTCTATCTTTAGATTCTTGATTAGTTGTAAATGACTGACATGGTCTTTAGCAGAGATACGGTTGCGGCTACTACTTCTTTCTCTTCTGTGTCGTCTATGTCTGCTTCTATATGACGTGTCCTCTTCTGACGAGCTGCTGTCTGACGAAGTGTCGGACGATTCTTCTGAAGAGCTGCTATTTGTGGATGGCGATCTTGACTTCTTGTGTGTTTTACTTCTCTTTTCTGTTTTCGATTTGCTAATTTTCGGTGTTGTTTTCGATCTGGAGTCGCGTCTGTAATTATGACTGACTTTCGTTCTTATGGTGCTGTCGGTTTCTGCTTCTGTCGATGTAATTTGCATTTCATGGATTGTCTTTTCCAGTTGTCTTCTCTGTGCCTCGAGTGAATCTTCGCTCGAGTTTGGGTTAACCTGTAGTTTCTCATCAGAATTTTTCGACTTCTTTTTTGTTCCTGTGTCACTTGCAATTGCTTCAATTTCTGGAAAATTCTTGGTGAATGAGTCGCTTACAGGTATATGCTTTTTTCCTGGTGAGGAGTGCAGCAGAGTTGACGTGTGCTGGCTCACATACCATTTATTACTGGGTAATGACTTATTCGCAGCTTCAGTCATTAAATGTTTCACATGCTCGGAATATTGTATACTCGTCGACGCACTCGGTTGAATAAACTCTGGTCTAATTACTGGCTGTAACTGCGTCGTTAATTCTGTGACCTTTCTTTTATTAGTTTCAACTTCATCGTTATTCATTTGTATTTGTCGTGGGATTATCGGCTGACCGTCCCATTCGTACCAAGGTGCTGCTAAATTTGTTTCCGTTAATATTCTCGCTCTAAGTAATCTGTCTTGCAGTATTGCTTTACTGCCGTTAGTATCCACATTTAGTTCTTCTAAATAATCTCGCAATTCTCGTCGATCCAATTTCGTTATTTCTCTGATTATTGCTCTGACTTCCCTATTCTTACGGAGTGCCGTCATTACCTCTTGATGGTCGGCGTTGGACATTTTGTGGTCTTCTGGTGATTTATTCATGCTTAACCGGATTTGTGATTACTGTCTTTAAAAAAAAATTTGTTCGCTCTAACCTCTAGTACTACTAAAAAATTTTCTGTCTGACTGTAATCGGTCTAATCTAGTATCTGTCTGTATAAATCTTCCTGAAATAAAAAATAAATTTTTCCCACGTCTGTCCTTAAGTCGCTGAAAGTTATTAAATAATTTTCGACGTACAAACTGTTAACCGTCAGAGTAATTTGATAGGGCACTGTGTTAGTGGGGTATCAAAAATAATATATAGAGAAATAAGATTTACAGTAAATATAAATGATTTATATAATGTAAATTATGGTCATGCAAAAATTTTCTGAATGTCGGGCAGGGTAAATTTTTTTTAATTTTCTTCGCTGCTGAAGCGCTGTCGCGTAAAAAAAAATTCGTTGCGAAAAGTATAATTTTTCTCGGAAACGATAGTGTAGTAAATTGGCTTGTCTCTAAAAATTATTTAATTTTCCGTCACTAGTCAAAATAAAGTCGCGTGATTTGCTAAACAACGGTGAGGTTATCCGGTTACACGAGTCAATCGATTTGACTGTACGCTGTGAGAAAAAAAAAATTTTTTTATGGAAAGCCGCATATACCACTCGTGAACGCTCGCTATATATAGCGCTTGAGAAAAAAAAATTTTCAGAATTTTTACCGCACTTGCTCTTCCGAGCGAAAGACAAAAAAATACTATCTTCTTCCCGACTGTTCTCGAGTCCTTTTCCACGTGGCATCTACCAAGATGGCCGCCGAAACCGACCGCGTGGCAAAAAATGGCTAAGTCGCGTATTCTCACTTTTCACTTCTCCGTCTATACTCTATGCCGCACGTTGGGCGCCACTGTGACGTTATGCTTTTTACCGTCCTTTGGGGAGGCTTAGCACAACGTAGTTGACACCTATGCAGGTTTATCGCGAGCCCGTATTTAATAATTATTGTTTGACGCCCGAACTCGCGATCTTCAACACTTGTCTGCCGGCTTGAGACTCTCTTACACTCTAGGTCACGGGGAAGAGGTGCAGGGAGAATGATACGCAAAAATAAAGACACGCGACTATATAAAATAAAACACTTTGCAATTTATTAATAATAAAAATCAAATCAACATTAAGTTTACTCGCGGACGCGTGCTTGTCCTCGGGCGAGCTCACCGTCTATAGCGCGGGCTGGCTTTAGGTTATGGACTCGCGGCGGGGAGGTATATTACAACACTCCTACCTGTCTCCAATCCTTTTGCTGTACTTCCTCGCGTTCTGGTGGTGCCTCGTTCCCTGTGAAAGCGCTCGCGAAAGAACTAATGTTCGCTCGGAAAAATGCACACGGGGGGTAAATGCTCGGGTCGCTCTGGTCGTCGCCTTGGAAAATGCTCGTTGCTCGCTCGGTCGTGGTACTCGATACTCGGGATCCTCGTTCGATACTCTCTCGATGCTCATTCGGTACTGACTAGCCTCGCGTGTTCGGCAACTACGCCGGTTCGCGGCGTCTCTCACTCTCTCACTCGCACTCACGCATTTTCCCTAGATCGCTCTCTCGCGACTATTACATTTTTCCACGCTTACGCACCATATATGCCATATCGCACTCTCGCGCCCTCTTTTTCATTCTCATATATGCGCGCGATTTTTGAACTCGTTTACACGCTTGTCTGGCTCTATTAATTACGCTTACGCATTTTCGCACAATTACATACTTCGGCACGCTTACATTTTTGTTATCCGCTCGCACGCGCGCTGTGGATCCAGCCGTAGCCCTCCACCTTTTCCCAATAGCATACAGCGCATACGCGTTGCCTCCACTCTCTCTTTTGTCTGTCTCTAACGCATTCATCCGCTCGCTATCTCTGTCACTCTCGCACTCATACCACAGTCAGTTGCTCGCCAACATGGCGGCCGCCGCTCGCGCGCGTACGCCTCGTGGCTCGCATGCCTCGTATCTTGTGTCTCTCTCGCTCTCGTTGCTCCAGCGCTGCGCCGTCCGTCCCTCTCTCTCTCTCTCTCGCCTTGGCTGCCACGCGCTGCTACGCGCTGTGCTTCCCCCACTCTCTCGCTCTCGCCTCGTGCTGCTGCTGCTCGGCGGCGGCTGCTCTCGGCGCCGCGCTGTCCTCCTGGCTCTACAGCTGACTGCTCGCTTGTTGCTGAAAGCACCACCGAGTATAAGAGTCTGTTATCTCAACTGGGTGGTGTCCAGGCGAGCAGCCATCGACGGGATCCCCGTCACAGAACATATAGAAAACGTTTACTCACCCGTAGGAATAATGCAAACACTTAAAATATTATTATCATATTGTTGTAAAAATGATTTGTTTATTGATCAAATGAATGTAGAAACAGCTTTTCTGAACGGTGAAGTAATATCAGAGGTTTATGTAAATCAACCAGAAGGCTATGAAGTAGGAAATAACAAAGTCTGTAAATTGCAAAAAGCATTACATGTTTTACGAGAAAGCCCAAGAGCTTGGTATAATTGATTTCATAAGTACATGGAAAAATTAAATTTCGTGAGAAGCAAACATGATTATTGTTTATATGTAAATAATGCAAGCAGAGATTCAATATATATTCTAGTTTTCGTAGATGATTTATTAATCTGTTGTAAAAATAGAAATAAAATAAATGATACAAAATCAAAATTAATGGAAAATTTTGAAATGAAAGACTTAGGAAAAGTCAACCAATACATAGGAATAAACATTGATTATAATAAGAATGAAGGCAAAATGACACTAAGCCAAACAAAATACATTGAATCTTTAGCTGCAAAGTATAATCTAGAAAATGCAAAATTGTATAACACTCCTATGGAGACGAGTCTAAAATTAGAAAAAGCAACTGAACAAAATGAGTCAATAAAGTATAGAAACTTAATAGGAGAATTACTTTATATAAGTACTGGTACGAGACCAGATATCTCATATAGTGTAAACTACTTGAGTAGATTCCAAAGTTGTTATAATGAAACTCATTTCAAATATGCTATGAGAGTATTAAAATATCTAGTGAATACCAAAGATCTAAAATTAACATATTTTAATAATTTAAAATGTGATACACTAGATTGCATGGTAGACTCAGATTTTGCCGGAGACAATATAGATAGAAAATCCACAACCGGATATATTATAAGATATTATAGAAATCTGATTTATTGGAAAACAAATAAACAAAATGTTCAACCTTTGCAGAATATACGGCTATGTCAGATGCAGTAACCGAAGTAATATTTGTAAGAAATCTGCTAAGTGAAATGTTTAAAGAAAAATTCAATGAAAGAATGAACATATACGAAGACAATTCGGGTGCAATAGCGATTGCAATGTTTGGAAATTATACAAAAAATTCAAAGCACATCGAAGTACAATATTACTACATTAATGAATATTATGAAAATGGAATAATCGATATTATAAAAATAAATTCAGAGATAAATCTAGCTGATATATTAACAAAAAGTTTGAATAGAGAAAAGTTCACAAAACACAGAAAAGCATTAAATATACTTGAAAATTGCAAAAGCGACAAGACTGAATGTAAAAGCAAAGAATATAAATTTAAGGAGGCGTGTTGAATATTGTATAAATATTATACTCTTTGCTTGTTGTTCTACGAATTAATACTTGTCGCGCCATCTGTTGTATATATATGATTTTGTACATCGAGACAAGCGCGACTCCGAAAACGCGAATACGCGAGTATGTAAACACACATATATAGATATACACTATAGAGAAGAGCGCTCGCATATACTGTACTCGCGCTCATTCTCTCTCTCGCTTGTAAGTCTCGGAAGGAGACAGTCGTGTCCGACGACACATCACACATTGTAATAAAGTTACTTATTATTAAAAACAACCTCACTAAATTTTCCACCACTCCAACAGAAATATCACTAGCCAAAATTCGAAAGTTTTCCAAATTTTCCAAAAAATTGCATATCAACCTTTGTTCGAATTTTTCTCGAATCATCTCGAAATATCAACGTTTTTTCGATTTTTTCTGGAACCAGCTTCCTCGCAGCGAATCGGGACACATATTTGAAAAGCTGAGATCGAAACCTTTCTAAAATCATATTGAAAGGCTTAATTTGGATGTACCGTTCCGAGGATATGGAATCATGGAATATCAATAGCCTAATTCGGAAAATTTCCCAAATATTGCATTTCAACGTTTTTTCGATTATTTCTCGAACCAGGTTCCTCGAAACGAATAGGCAGACATATAATTAAAGGTAGACAAGATGTATCCCTTCGAGCCAACTATTTATTAAAAAAATCTAACCAACGTTTCGGTCTATATATAGACCCTTATCAAGGCTATTCAAAAAATTTTTCTTACATTAAACCAAATTACAATTTTTTAAAAATATACAAAATTGTGTCCAGGTATTACCTGATATTCTTAAAAGTATTTCAACAATCCCAATAACGGGAAAAAACCGCCACACACGGCATACTAAAATACAAATTTTATAATTTAATACAATAATTTAAATTTTACTTAATTTACAAAAACTATGTTATACTTTATTATTCCAGCTCGACTTTTTTTTAAAGATATCTTCAGTGCCGCGAGATGTAAGTGCGGCACTGGAGAGAACAAACGAACGACTGACGAGTGTCTCGAGACACCAGAGAAGTATTGCAAATTACAAATACACAGATACAACGCAATGGGAACAGGCACATATCACCTATAAATTTGAGAAAAATTACATAAAAGTGGGGGTATTGAAACATAGCGTTAGAGAGGCGGCACGAATTCACGCACACGTAGCAGATCCGAGAGTCCGCGAGGCAAGTTTGAACGCCTCTTCCATCACCACACTGGCTATCACTGTAGTATGGCCGGAACGTTATCCAGCTACTCGGACTCTCCGCTCTCCCACCGGGAAGTTCCACCCTGGCTCGCCAGTCAAACACTATTGAACATGTGTTGGCTGATTTGAAGAGAGTACAGAGCGGCAAGCCACCTCTCACCGCCCATTTCAATACGAATAAAAATGAAAATCAGATTTTAATTATTGCAGTTGTTTGGACTTAGTTTTAGATTAGAAATAACATTTTTGTAACTTGACTTGAGGTGGCACGTATCCTCAGCTCTGTTAAGCGTGCCATCAAAAAATTGAATATGAAGCATTTCGGAGAACCGTCTAAAAATAGACGGCTCTCTATCTACGATTTTAATGTTATCAAAATTAAAACTGTGTCCTGTTTCCATCGCGTGGACAGCGAGAGGGGAGTTGATATCCCTCTTTTCGATGTATTTTTTATGTTCATATTCCCTGGCTTTTAAAGGGCGGTAGGTTTCTCCAATATACGTGGAGTCACAATCTGAACAGTCGATCTTATATACTACGTTCCTGGTGTCTTTCACAGAAGTCGGATCTTTTCCTAATTTTATGAATTTATTAAATTTATCGGTGACTTTATTAACTAAAATCCTATTATTATTTTTCAGAACAGTCTTTAATTTTTCGTTAAATCCATTATAATATGGAAATACTGCGAACTTATCTCTACAATTCAAATTGTTATTACGTAAATTGTTATTATTACTCGAATTATCATTGTTACTCAAATCTGTGCTCTCTGTGGCATTCAAGAGACCACGATTTCGGGCAATACGTTTTTTACAATGTTTATTAATAAATTCGAGCGGATAATCATTCGCTAGGAGGATTTTCTTAGCATGATATGTAATTTTTGGGAAATGTTCCAATTTCAGCTAGTCATATTTGGTTAATTCATAGTATCGAAACGGGTCATCCGGATATAGCCTATGAATATGTTTATGGAAATCTCTCACTCTCAGCTTATCATATATGTGTATGATTCGCTGCGAGGCAGCTGGTTCGAGAAAAAATCGGAAAAAGTTTGACATGCAATTTTTGGAAAATTTTCCGATTTTAGCTAGTGTTTTTTCGTGACTCCATATCTTCGGAACGGATCGTCCGTATATAGTCTTTCAATATGTTTATGGAAAGCTCTCTCTCTCAGCTTTTTAAATATGCGTTTGCTGATTCGCTGCGAGGTAGCGGGTTCGAGAAACAATAGGATTACGGTTGATATGCATTTATTGAGAAATATCTCGAAAAAAATTGAAACAATGTTGAAATGCAATTTTTGGAAAAGTTTCCGATTGTAGCTAGTGATATTTCGTGACTCCATATCATCGGACCGGTACATCAAAATATAGCCCTTCAATATGTTTTTCAAATGCTCTGGATCTCAGCTTTTCAAATATGCGTCTCCCTATTTGCTGCGATGATGCTGGTTAAATATGCGTTTGCTGATTCTCTGCGAGGTAGCCGGTTCGAGAAACAATAGGATTACGGTTGATATGCATTTATTGAGAAATATCTCGAAAAAAATTGAAACAATGTTGAAATGCAATTTTTGGGAAAGTTTTCGATTGTAGCTAGTGATATTTCGTGACTCCATATCTTCGGACCGGTACATCAAAAGATAGCCCTTCAATATGTTTTTCAAATGCTCTGGATCTCAGCTTTTCAAATATGCGTCTCCCAATTTGCTGCGATGATGCTGGTTTGAGAGAAAATCAAAAAAAGTTTGATGTGCAATTTTTGGGAAAATTTCGGATTTTAGCTAGTGTTATTTCGTGACTCCGTATCTTCGGAACGGTTTATCCAAATATAGCCTTGCAATATGGTTTTGTAGAGATATCGATCTCAGCTTTTCAAATATGTGTCTGCTGATTCGCTGCGGGAAACCTGGATCGAAAAAAATCGAAAAAAGTTTGACATGCAATTTATGGGAAAATTTCCGATATTAGCTAGTGCTTTTTCGTGACTCCGTATCTTCGGAACGGTTTATCCAAATATAGCCTTGCAATATATTTTTTAAAAGTTCTCGATCTCAGCTTTTCAATTATGTGTCTGCGGATTCGCTGCGAGGCAGCTGGTTCGAGAAAAAATCGAAAGACGGTTTATATGAATTTTTGGGAAAATTTCCTATTTTAGCTAGTGTTTTTTCGTGACTCCTTATCTTCGGAACGGATCGTCCAAATATAGCCTTTCAATATGTTTTTGGAAAGCCCTCGACGTCCGGCTTTCAAATATATGTCTGCTGATTCGCTGCGGGGAAGCTGGTTCGAAAAAAATCGAAAAAAGTTTGACATGCAATTTATGGGAAAATTTGGGAAGTGTTCCAATTTCAGCTAGTCATGTTTCGTTATCCGTAGCCTCGGAACAGTTCGTCCAGATATAGCCAATCAACATGTTTTCGGAAAGCTCTCGATCTCAGCTTTTCAAATTTGAGTCTGCTGATTCGCTGCGAGGATGCTGGTTCGAAATAAATCGAAATAAGGTTGACATGTATTTTTGGGAATATTTCCGATTTGAGCTAGTGTTTTTTCGTGAGTCCATGTCTTTGGAACGGATCGTCAAAAATATAGCCTTTCAATATGTTTTTGGAAAGCCCTCGATTGCAGCTTTTCAAATTTGAGGCTGCTGATTCGCTGCGAGGATGCTGGTTCGAAAAAAATCGAAAAAAGTTTGACATGCAATTTATGGGAAAATTTGGGAAGTGTTCCAATTTCAGCTAGTCATGTTTCGTTATCCGTAGCCTCGGAACAGTTCGTCCAGATATAGCCAATCAACATGTTTTCGGAAAGCTCTCGATCTCAGCTTTTCAAATATGTGTCTGTTGATTCGCTGCGAGGAAGCTGGTTCGAGAAAAAATAGTCTAAACATTGAGATTCACATTTGGGAAAAAATTCGCAAATTTTCCGATTTTAGCTAGTGTTTTTTCGTGACTCCGTATCTTCGGAACGGTTCATCCAAATTTAGCTTTCCAATATGTTTTTGGAAAGTCCTCGATCTCAGGCTTTCAAATATGTGTCTGCTGATTCGCTGCGAAGAATCTGGTTCGAGAAAAAATCGGAAAAAGATTGACATGCAATTTTTGGGAAAGTTTCCGATTTGAGCTAGTGATTTTTCGTGATTCCATATCATCGGAATGGTTCATCCAAATGTGGCCTTTCAATATGTTTTTGGAAAGCCGTCGATCGCAGGCTTTCAAATATGTGTCTGCTTATTCGCTGCGAGGAAGCTGGTTCGAGAAAAAATAGTCTAAACATTGAGATTCACATTTGGGAAAAAATTCGCAAATTTTCCAATTTTAGCTAGTGTTTTTTCGTGACTCAATATCTTCGGAACTGATCCTCCAAATATAGCCATTCAATATGTTATTGGAAACCTCTCGATCTCAGCTTTTCAAATATCTGTCTGCTGATTCGCTGCGAGGCAGCTGGTTCGAGAAAAAATCGAAAAACGGTTGATATGCAATTTTTGGGAAAGTTTCCGATTTTAGCTAGTCTTTTTTCGTGACTCAATATCTTCGGAACGGATCCTCCAAATATAGCCATTCAATATGTTATTGGAAACCTCTCGATCTCAGCTTTTCAAATATGTGTCTGCTGATTCGCTGGGAGGCAGCTGGTTCGACGAAAAATCGAAAAACTGTTGATATGTAATTTTTGGGAAATGTTCCAATTTCAGCTAGTCATATTTGGTTAATTCATAGTATCGGAACGGGTCATCCGGATATAGCCTATGAATATGTTTATGGAAATCTCTCACTCTCAGCTTATCATATATGTGTATAATTCGCTGCGAGGCAGCTGGTTCGAGAAAAAATCGGGAAACGGTTGATATGCAATTTTTGGGAAAATTTCCGATTTTAGCTAGAGTTTTTTCGTGACTCCGTATCTTCGGAACGGTTCATCCAAATTTAGCTTTCCATTATGTTTTTGGAAAGTCCTCGATCTCAGGCTTTCAAATATGTGTCTGCTGATTCACTGCGAGGAGGCTGGTTCGAGAAAAAATCGGAAAACTGTTGATATGCAATTTTTGGGAAATGTTCCAATTTCAGCTAGTCATATTTCGTTAATCGATAGCCTCAGAACGGGTCGTCCAGATATAGCCGATCAATATGTTTATCGAAAGCTCTCGATCTCAGCTTTTCAAATATGTGTCTGCTGATTAGCGGTGAGGAAGCTGGTTCGAAAAAAATCGAAAAAAGTTTGACATGCAATTTTTGGGAATATTTCCGATTTTAGCTAGTGTTTTTTCGTGATTCCGTATCTTCGGAATGGATCGTCCAAATATAGCCTTTCAATATGTTTTTGGAAAGCCATCGATCTCAGGCTTTCAAATATGTGTCTGTTGATTTGCTGCAAGGAAACCGGTTCGAGAAAAAATAGTCTAAACATTGAGATTCACTTTTGGGAAGAAATTCGCAAATTTTCCAATTTTAGGCAGTGGTATTTCGTGACTCAATATCTTCGGAACGGTTCATCCAAATGTAGCCTTTCAATATGTTTTTGGAAAGCTCTCGATCTCAGCATTTCAAATATGTGTCTGCTGATTCGCTGCGAAGAATCTGGTTCGAGAAAAAATCGGAAAACAGTTGATATGCAATTTTTGGGAAAATTTCCGATTTTAGCTAGTATTTTTTCGTGACTCCGTATCTTCGGAACGCTTCATCCAAATTTAGCCTTTCAATATGTTTTTGGAAAGCCCTCGATCGCAGGCTTTCAAATA
This sequence comes from Philotrypesis tridentata, assembly GCA_018906965.1. Classification (NCBI taxonomy): domain Eukaryota; kingdom Metazoa; phylum Arthropoda; class Insecta; order Hymenoptera; family Pteromalidae; genus Philotrypesis; species Philotrypesis tridentata. The sequence continues at coordinate 52,643 of JACCIB010000049.1, forward strand.
TGTGTTCGCTGATTCGCTGAGAGGAAGCTGGCTCGAGAAAAAATCGAAAAATGGTTGATGTTGTCTCTTTCAACACTAAAATTTTAATAATTAAATCGTAAAGGGAATGAGTACGGGATTTGGAAAGAGTAATCAAGGTTAATGATTTAAAAACACAAATTTTCACGGGAAAAGAAGCTAAGCTCTTATTTGGGCCTAAAAACCTCTTCGACGTAAGAGGAAAAGCCTAAACAAGAGCACTATTTTATTCAAAATAAAACTACTATAAATTGAATATGAAATAAATGAATTTATTTAACAAGATAAAAGCGAATAAACAAATTATAATCTATGCTGCAAATAAAATCTGCAGCGTACAATTACGCGAATTTAGACATCTAAAATCACAGGAAACTTAACACTAACTTAGACAAATTAAGGCAGAGAGTTCTCTTACCAAATTTATTCATCGGCGCAGTGACTCGACCGCCAGGGCTGCAAAGGCTATGACGCTAGGCCTTCTGGGAAACGCTGGTTCGTCCAAATTCTGACGTACCTGGGCTGTCCAGTTGACCAAGACTAAGCAAGAACACCGCACTGTACAATAACGACAGCGCCCTTGTGCTTCCTTGATACGCTCTTCGAGATCACTCGCACAAGCACACACAAATAACGTCTCTAAAGTATAATCTTAAAAAATTTCTTAAATAAAAGGCATTTAAGAAAACCAAGATGGATCAAGCGGCTGTAGAGGCAGGAACGTTGTTCCGGAAAATTCGGTGATGCTTCCTTCTCAAGAGTCACTTGGAGATTCCCCGAGGCGGGCCCTGCGGCGGCTGAGCGATGCCCCCGCGCGCCGCTCGCATACGCGCACATGCTCGCTCGTACTCTCGAAGCGCCTCTATACTTTTAAACGAAAGACTATATCTCTAGAAAATTTGAGAACTGAAATGCCGTGAACAGTTGATATGCAATTTTTGGGAAATTTTTCGAATTTAGCTCGTGATATTTCGTGACTCCATATTGTGACACGGCAGAAAGAGGTGCACGCGGGCGCAGGAGGACCGTGGTGCAGTGCGGTAATGAGCAGCGAGGGTGATGTGCGTCGTCGTCCTCCTCTGGGGTGCTCTCCTCCTCCTCGTGTTCCACGAGGCCTCGCTTCACGTCTGGATTTAAGTTTGAGGGCGCCTTGACGCGCGAGAACCTCGAGCAAGTTGTCAGGCCTCGGCTGAGACTCTGCATCTACGGGGTTGCGTGAGCCGGGAAAATAAGTACGATCAACACTTGAAATTCGCGAATTAGTAGCACTGCTTTATTTTATTCTCTAATCTTCAGGGACCCTCCCCGACTGGAAATTAGTGGTTAGTTAATTGCTCCTTCTCGCGTTTGGCCTCTGCTTCTCCCAGGATCGCTAAAACAAAGAAATTATTTCGGAGCTCCCTATTTCCGTTCTCGAAGCCTTCTCTCCTCTAATTTGAATGTCTCTCTTATCCAGTTTCTTCTCCTAGTCACATCTGTTGAAATGAAAATCGTTAAAAACGGAAACAAAGATGCTTACCCCTAGTTTTCTTCGCTATCAGGCGAGCCTCTCGGATTCCCGGCGCTGTTCTGTGCCTCGTCCGGGGCGAAAACCCGCTCGAGGAAGGCTTCTCGCAGGTGTAGAGGCAAGTTCTCCACTTTTTCCAGAATTCGGAGGACTGCCGCAGGCTCCATTCGGGCACGGCCTCCTTATACGGCTCGTGGGGCGTCCGATGGCACGCTAGTACGGGGCCTCGCGATCGGCTGCGGCTGTGGGGGGCTCTCTCGCCTCCTTTTGGGCTGCGATGCTCCCGTCGCCCTGGGGGCTGGTGTTGGCGCCAGCGCAATGACCGGGGAGGCAGAGGGCTCGGCTACCGTCGAGTCGGGTATGGGTGCGGGTACGCCGAAGGTCCGCTGCCGGCTCTTCTCCAGTTCGCTCCCTATCCCTGCGGCAATCTCTCGGTGGCGATCGGCGCACCGGGGGAAGCTCTCTACCGCCGATCGGTTGCGACCGTAGTAGCTGCAGTACGTGCGGACCCTCGGTCGTGGGCAGTCAAGGTGCCCGTGTCCCTTCTGCCAGCAGTTGAGGCAGTTCTACGGGGAAGGGTTGAGGGCCGGGTTATGTGGCATCGCCCGGAGGCCGTTGAACCTCAACCCCGTCACCTTGGTGTGACTCCTCCGGCCATGCTTCCTTTCCCGGCCTGGTCGCGAGTCGCCTTCAGCCGCCGGCGTCTCCGTTGATGGGGGCGTCGGAACTACGGGCCGGCTGGCCACCGTGCGCGTCTGGTTCCGGGGCGATTGGGCTCTCGTGGGTGGGCCAGGCGGGGTGATCGAGCGTGGACGGCGACGGGAGTCGTGAGGCGGGCTGGTACGTGGTGATGGTTACGGTGCCATCTTCCACGTCCCAGTCCTCCTCTCCCTGCGCTGCCGATCCCTCTCGTGCCTGCACCGGTGGGTAGGGGCACTGGTATTGCGGCTCAAGGTTCGCCTCGTCGAAGGGGACATCCACGATTCGTGGCTGCGTTCGATAGTGGGTGCGCTTTCCGTAGTATTAGGTCTCCCTTCGAAAACTCTGCGAATTTACGCCCTTTGTTATACGCTCGACTCTGCCTCTCTCTTTCTCTATCAATGAATTTGGCTACTAGTTCGTGCAGAGCGTCTAATCTCTTCATTCTATCCGAACACTCTTCGGGCTTCCCCATGTCTACGCTCGGGTTACCCTCCATTTCCTTCTTCCGCCGTAGGCTTCCTACTGGAGTGGGGTGGCGGCCAAAGTTAAGGAATGGCGGTAGTTCTGAGCCTGGCTTGGTTAGCCGTATTGAGTTCGTATCTCAGTTCATGTAACCGTTTATCCCAGTCTTGGTGGCTTTCCACGTACAGGTTAATCATGGTTTTTAGAGTTCTGTTGATCCTCTCTACCGGGTTGGCTTGGGCATGACACGGGGAAGTCGTGATATGTACTACTCCGTATTCGGCTAATGCTGGGGTGAGTGTCTTGTTAAAGAACTCCGTCCCATTGTCGGTTAAAAGGTACTCGGGGGTTTCCCATCGAAAGAAAATCAGTTCTACAAACGCCTGTAACACAGCTTTCCCATCTACTTTTCTCAGCGGTTTAACTTCAATCCATCGCGAGAATAGATCTTCGAAGACCAGCAGGTATTTATTCTGACTTTTACTCCGAGGAATCTTTATCATATCGGCTGCCACTACCGTCCAGGGTTCTTCGACGATACTTCTTTCCATTAGCCCCTGCAGACTCTGTTGGCTGACCTTGTATTGTTGGCACGAAAGACAGGAATTCACGTATCGGTAAACGTCCGTGTACATGCCAGGCCAGTAATACTCCTGGGCTAGGCGATCATATGTTTTATCGATCCCCATGTGTCCAGAGTTTACAGCATCGGGGGCGGCCGAAAGTATGCTTTCCTTCTCCTCTTCGGCGACCACGAGCTTCCACCCGTCTTCTCCTCGCGTGATAGGTTCTATCAACGGGTCTATTTTGTATCGATAGAGCCTCCCATCGATCACTCGCCACTCTGGGAATCTTTTGGGATTTTCTGTGACATCAGCTCTGCGACGGAGGTATCAACTATCAACTGTTTCCCCTAGGGCGGCTATCTCAACTTCAAACATATGCGATAAGGCGTCGGGTACTTGGTGATCTTTCCCCAGGCGGTGTTCTATCGCGAAATCCCATTGCTGTATTTCCGCGACCCATCGGGCTAACCTCCACGTCGGCTCTTTTAGGTTTCTCAGCCATTTGAGTGCGCTGTGGTCGGTGATTACGGTGAAGTGATACCCCTCGACGTATGGTCTTAATTTTTTAATAGTCCAAATCAGACCTAGACATTCTCGTTCGGTAGTAGTGTAATTTCGCTCGGCTTTGGTTAACATGCGGCTCACGAACACTATTGGGTATTCTTCATCGTCGAATTCTTGAGTGAAAACGGCCCCAACTGCGATGTAGCTCGCGTCGCATTGTATACAGAAAGGTTTTGTGAAATCCGGTCTTGCTGATACCGGGGCTGAGGCTAGGGCGTTTTTGATGCTCTGGAAGGCTTCTTATTGATCTCCCATAACCAAGCTTGACTCTTACGGAGTAAAGCTGTGAGAGGCGCTTTCAAGTAAGATGCGTTTTTCACAAACTTGTACCACCCAAATAAACCCAGTAATCGGCGAACCTGTGTAAGCGTTTGAGGTGCGGGATATTGCAGTATCGGTGCTAATTTCTCGGGGTCGGGGCGTAGCCCTTCTTTGTCGAGGATGTACCCCAGATACTTAATTTCCATTACACAGAAGTTGCACTTTTTCGGGTTGATCGTCAATCCTGCGTCTAAAAGTACTTTCAACACACGTTTGGTCCAGTATTTATGCTCTTCGACGGACTCTGTGGCTATGACGACATCATCGAGATACCCAAACACAAATGGGGCTACGGCAGGGATAAATAGGGCGTCCATGAGACGCTGCAGCGTTGCGGGGGCATTGCAAAGCCCGAACGCCATTCTGATGAACTGGAACAACTCCATCCCTAGCACGGCGAAGGCGGTGTACTTCTTGCTGTTCTCTTCCATTTTCACTTGGAAGTACGCTTGCCGGAGATCTATTTTGCTGAGATATTTGGCATTTCGCAGGCGATCGAGGATCATCGTCATCGGTGGCACGGATAACTGTCTTTCTTGGTCATAGCATTGATTGCGATGTAATTAACACACAATCTCTCCGTGCCATCTGGCTTCGGCACGAGTACGGGTAGACTGCAGAAGTCGCTGGCGGAATTTTCGATGACTCCTAGCTTCCAGAGTTCCTCTACGGCAGCCTGTATAGCAGCTACCTTTTTCGGGGACTTCCTTATCCATTTTTGACGAATCGGCGTCTCATCCGTGAGTTGGATGTGGCGCTCTGTCTTGGTGGTGAAGCCTAGAACGTCCGGAGAGTACGCAGGTAGTATTTTCTTCACGATTTTGTCTTTTGACGATCTTCCATCTCCAACTCCAGTATTTCTGCGCACTCAGCGTAGATTGCTGCTGCTGGCTGGTCGCTTCGTTGATCGAACTCTCTCCATGGTCCTCAATTGGCTCTCCACCAACCTCTATGATCTGTGTCTAATTTGAACTGGTCACTGAAGTCTTTGCCTAACAGTATTGAGTGGTGGACTTCCTTCACGGCTCGGGCGGGTACGATGTTCGTGATTCCTTTTAAATCGAATCGGATATCGAGATATCCCAGGATTGGTGTTCGCGCTCCTGTGACAGTTTGGATGTGAGCTTCTGCTTGACGAAGTCGACTGACGAGGCGCTGGGCCACGTCTGGGTCTACTAGAGAGATGGCGGCCCCTGGATCGAAGAGTGCCCTGTATTGAATTCCTCCAAGGATAACTCGCAAGTAGTTTCGATTATCAACTGTGGCTCCTGCTATCTCTTCTCCTTTCTCGCTGCTTGGGCTCGGCACGTCCGCTAGGAGGATGTTGCTGTCGTTACTCAGCAGGCTCAGTGCTGTTTCAAGCGTTTCCAATTGCTGGTATTCTTTAGCTTACTCCGGATCTTCTTCATCCTGCAGCCACGTCGCGTCTTCGATTAACTCCAGTTCGTCCATGTCGAAGTCGTCGTTGAAGTTATCCAGGACTAATATCTTCTTGGGTTGACTTAGTGGTTAAGCTGTTTCTCTCTCGACTTCGGTGTCTCTTTTGGTTCCTTCCAGGTCCTCAGCCCAAGTCAGGCGACCCGTGGCTGTCGGTTTAGCAGGCGGTGTTTCTGACTTGAATGGCGTGACTCGGTTCAGGTAGTTCTCCTGTAAATCTAGATTTCTCTCTTCTACTCTCCTCTTCCATATCTCCAAATTGAGCTTTGAGAACTCCTCAGCGCTTAAGGGGGTTTCTCCGCTCCTCAGGTTTTCCTCGGGTTTCTCAGATTTCTCAGATTTCTCAGGTTTCTCGGGTCTCTCAGATTTCTAGGACTTCCTCGTAGTATTGCTACTCCCCAGAGGCTCAATCGGCGTCCCGCTTGGCTTGGCTTCCGCACTCTTTACTGCTTGGACTTCAGGTCTCTCTGGCATGAATTCCACAGCTTTTCCGCTTTCTCCTAAGTTCGGTTCGGCTACGGCATTCCTCTGCTTATAACTAATGTTTTTAGCTAGTGTTTTTCCGGACTCCATATCTTCGGAACCGTACATCCACATATAGCCTTTTAATATGCTTTTAGAAAGCTCTCGATCGCAGCTTTTCAAATATGTATCGCACGATTCGCTGCGAGGAAGCTGGATCGAGAAAAAATCGAAAAACTGTTGATATGCAATTTTTGGAAAATTTTCCGATTTTAGCTAGTGTTTTTTCGTGACTCCATATCTTCGGAACGGTTCATCCACTGCTTATAACTAATGTCTCCTCCTTGCTCTTTTCTCGGTTTTAGAAATTTCTCTATGCCCTGGTTTAAATGCTCTTATTTCTCGTCACGGGTATTTTTTCTTTGTATTTGTTTCGCTGGTTTCTCTCGAGACGAGGTGGAGTTTTGATAGGCTCCTATACCCAGGTTTCTCTTATCTACCGCCATCTTCAAGTTCGAGCTTCCAATTCTTTCGATTGGGGCTTTCGGCTGCTGGTTTGTTCTGTTTGCTCCGATGCTCCGTTCTAGTAGCAGGATGCCACTCTCTCCCCCTTCCAAGACTGACTTCTCAGGAAGGAAGGCAGTCTTTACTCCTACACCTCCTAATACGCGAATCTGTTCTGCAGATTGGGCTGTAGGGGAATTTGCGTGATTTGTGGGCTCGGCAGCTGTTGCTGGGTCTGCTGGGATTGTTGCAGATTGCCCAGTGTAAGCTGCTGGTATTGCGGAGGTCTCTGTGGGTTGCTCTGTGGTGATTGCTGGTAGTGCGCGGGTTGCTGCTGGTTGCTCTGAGGGACCTGAGGTGCTGGTGTGGGAGATAGTTGTCTCTGCGCTGCTCCCACCCGCGCGTTTCCCAACCCATTCCGGATCTGGGTACAGACTGGTGATTGGCAATTTTGAAACCGTGCGCCCTGTTGTCCGCAAACCTGGCATGTTAGCTTCAGGCGCACTTGACATTTCTTCAATTGGTGGCCCATCTGTTTACAATAAAAGCATTTTGTCAGATGGCAATCAGCTGCTCTGTGCCCAGTCTGATGGCACGTATAGCATGCTCCTACGTATCCTGGTTGGTTGCTCGGACTACCGCTCGGTGGCGGTGGTATCTGTACTGGTATCGGTTGGGGTGCGCGCGGGGGTGGTGTTCCATAGTTCACCGTGTTCGCCGTGTTCGCCTGAGTGGCGAGGACTGGATCTCCGGATGGTGCTTTAGGTAATGTTGGTTGCGTGCTCTCCGGTTGTGTAGGCGTCGCAGGAGTTTTAGCTTTACTCTTTTTTCCCTTTTTCCCTTGTGCGGGTTCGTTGTTACTGTCATTTGCCGCTGCCACTTCGCTCATCTCCTCAACAGCAGCTACTTTTGGCTTGGCTAAGGTTTTCCGTTGGTGGCGGCGGTGTGTATCGAATATCTTCTTCCACCTGTTCCTCATATTTTCTGCCGTACTTCTTGACATCATGATACGTCTCAATGCTTTTTCCTTTTAGCGCTCTGGTCCTTCTGGTCGTAAGCCTTTGATCAGAATTTTTATTTGTTTCCTCGTTTTCAAAGGCTTGCGCAGGTGGTCGGCGATATAGTGAAAGTTTGTGACATATGCGTCTATTTTCTCGCCTTTACTCTGGGTTCGCTTGTACAGTTCATCCATTATGTCACACGATGATAACGTCCTGCAGTATCTTTGGCAGAAGGCTTCCTCGAAATCTCCAGTTACAGAAGTCTCTTTTCTCGGTTTTATACCAGAGAGCTGCGCGGCCTGTTAGCGTATAGGAGAGTATCCCTAACATTTGCTTACTGGTTTGACCTGTGCCAATCTTTATCTCGTTGAGCTTCGAGATATATTCCTCTGAGTTGTCTTTGGCTTCGGCGGAGAATTTCACGTCATAACTCTTTAGTATCTGAATGCGCGATGCGTAGTGTTCTAGATTACCTATTCTTCCTCTGTCGGACTCTTGGCTCTGGCTATCATCGGTGTGTCTGCTTCTTTGGTGGCTACTACGGGTTTGTCGTCTCGGGGTTCTGTGGACTGGTGAAGGATTATAGTCAGAGTCTGAGCTATCTGACGATGCGGAGCTTGACGAAGAACTACTAGGACTCTTATATTCTTTCTCTTGGCGGCGGCGCGTCAAGTTTGTGTGTTTTGGATACCTAGTGTACGGAGCGGGTTTTCCCCTATTCTTCTCCTCGCAGTGTCATCGATTGTCAGACTCTCTCTTGTCATATCTATGTTCTTCTAGGAGTGCTGGATATGTTGGCGGTGGTTGCTGCTGTGGTATTGGTGGTTGCGGGGTGTTGCGTTTGAACTGATGAATTTTCTCGCCTTCTGCATTGTCTGGTGATCTTTGAGAGCCGGAGTGAGCCATGAAGCTCTCGCGTATTACTGGTTGTGCTGGGTCGGACGCGTTACGTGGTGGGTCAACCCAAGCGTTTCTATGAGCGCTACGATCGACCACATTTCCCCGATATTCCACGTAGGTTCATCTCCATTGGGCGGTAAGCTTGCTGCTCGTCCTTGTTTCTCCGTCCCATGGTTATGTTTCGAGCGTGAAGGATCGACAACTTCTGTCTGCCGGGGTGTACTGCTCAAGTGTTCTCTCGGTGAGTTCCACTGGTAGATGCTTGGTTCGACCTCCGCGTCCGACGAGTGTTCTTCATATTCTGGATCGTTGCTCCTTGCTCTGGTCCTAGAAATCGTGCCTGTCTTCTGTGAGCTAGTATAGGTTAAGGCTTCGACCGTTGGTTTCTTGACATGGCTTTCGTGCAGTTCCGTTAGGAAAGATCCTGTTTGGTTTTTATTGGCATATATACGAATTGTTGTAGCTCGTGAGAGTATTGCACTCTATATGGGATGCCATGTTCGTTACTTTGCATCAGATTGGTCACCCTGTGTATTTGACGTACAGTAACATTTTGAACTTGGTCCGTGTTCTTGCTAGAGCTGGGTGGGTGAGCGGTGATATGTTCGGATGCTATGTTTCTCCATGACGACCCTCTTAGCTTCGGCTGGTTTTTTGGCAATAGTACAGTCTCCATAGTTTTTGGTGATACACGCCCATGCTCGTCCCAGTCATACCATAGAACATCAGCTACTCCATCATTTTTAATCCACAGGCGAAGCAGCCGGTCTTTGAGGATTTCTAGAGATCCGATTCTATTCACTCGGCTTTCCAATAGTTGCTGGACGATATTCGTATACGACATCCTCTCAATATCCCTGTGGTATTGTCTAACCGATCATTTGTTCTCTCGTAGTGTTTGCATTATCTTGGCGGGTTTCCGCTCGTCGCCCATAGTTAGCACTAATATTTTTCGCGGAATGGCGACTGGATTGCTGGTACTCGGGGTCTGCTGGTTTATATGCTTTCGTGTTCGATGGAGAATTTTCTCGACCTCTGGCTGTTCTAACTTTTATCCCCCTTTCCTAGCTAAGTAGTTCGTAATAAGGGAGAGTTATGTTCTCGACCTTTGGCAGGGCGGTAAGGGAAAGTAAAGAAAATTGACTATCTACCTACCCGCTGTATCGAGGGGTTTCGCGATTGACGTGCAGGCAGTTAACCGTCAATATTGTTTTCCCACGCCCCGTTGGGTGGGCTCTCTCATAGACTACCTTGATAGGACAGTAGGGGTTAAGTTATTAACGACGAAATAATTTCTTGGCGGAACAGGGACGACACAGAGTTCGGCAATGATTTCAAATTAATTTGTAATAGTAAAAAAATAATAATATTAAAATTAATGGTAGAATATAACATAATTATGAGTAATAATATATATAAAAAGATGGTTTCTTATTTTATAAAATTTCTCGGAAGTTTTCTCGTAGAGAGAAGTTCTCGTCTCTTCTGTCGACTCGATGAAATGATATTCTCTCGCGTGAGAAGAGGGGAGAAATTTTAATTCTACGCAGTACGCAGATGTCGTAGAAGCAACTATGATTATCGAGCTGTGGGGCCAATCCTACGTATTCGATGATAAATCGCGGTCGTGGTGTATCCAACACTCAAGGTTTTGCGTCCGGCTAGTGAAATTTTCGGTGTACCACGTGTTAGAAAAAAAATGAGGCAGGCGAGATTTTACTTTGGTCCGCGAAATTCTCTTTCACTTGGTGTGACCGTTGATTATCGTTGGCACTGACGCTTTTTACGAGGTTAGATTACGGGGCTCCGCATATAACACGCATGAAATTTTAATCCCACTGCACTCCTGTATGGAGGAGACAAAGCTGCACTCGACTGGCTTGACTGCGGCACCATGCGTAAATACTCGGTATTTCTTGTCTAATTTGTCGCGCACGAAAAAAAATTCTCACTTTTATTGCTAAATTACAAAAAAAAATGTTGCACCACTGCGCTCGCGTTGGTCCTCGTCAATTTTTCTAGTCGAGTAACCTACGCTACCATCCAATATGGCCGCTGCAACGTATTTGCTTGACCAAGATGGCTAAGTTCACGTTTGCACTGTTCATGGATTTTCCCATTCACTTAGTATCACTATACTTATTTTCGGCTCCGGTTTGGGTTGTTAAAGTTAATTTTCGGGGCGGTTTTTGTGGACCCCAGTGTGACACGGCAGAAGGAGGTGCACGCGGGCGCAGGGGGGGAACGTGGTGCAGTGCGCGAACACGGTAATGACCGACGCGGGCGGTTGTTCCGCGGCGCACGGTAATGACCGGCGCGGGTGATGTGTGTCGTCGTCCTCCTCTGGAGTGCTCTCCTTCTCCTTCTCGTGTTCCACGAGGCCTCACTTAATATTATCATACTCGTTTTAAAGCTCTCGCTCTCAGCTTTTCAGTCTAGTAGAGCAAATTTCAGTAGGATTAACCGCCTTCGAGATATTTGCTACCAAACATTGTTTGGTCATTTTCGGGAAATTTACGTATTTTTCGTATGTTAAATTTAAACCTTGTAACGTGGAATTTACTCGCCCGTAGGAGAATTCCCGCTAGTGTACAAAATATTTCTTTTGCGCGGCTTACTTCTTTTACTCCGGCTCGTGATGTTCCTGCAATGGTGAAAAGCGGGATAGTGGTGGCAATTAGGGTTGAACAAATATAAAATACCAATAATTAAGATTAGTAAAACACAGATATATTATCGTATTATATACATGATCAGTTGTTCAACAACAGAGTGAATTTATGTAAAGGCATGGGCACGCGGCCATATAACTAACTCCATGTTACCAATTCCTCTATAGATGTAGTCCACTCAATTCCTCTAATAACCTTTTCCTCCAAAACGTAGACTCCACCAAAAGAAATTGTTGGAATATTGCTATTAAAAGCATAGTCATAAGAAATATAGTTTGATAGTATATGACGCACTATACAAAAATGACGCGACTTACTCTTATAGGTCCAGAGCCGATTTCTGGAAATATGAGTATTGAAAGAAAGTGAGAAAGAACCTACACTAGCATATGTGTAAGCGCTGTAGCTTTCTAGTCCCTTTGTCAAGTGTTTTTCAGTCTCGAATGAGCTGCTCTCAAAGCAGACGTACTAATTAGACGTGAACCTTTGGTTATACGTTACAATAAATTAGTGTTATTATTGTGGAATAAATGCAGTTTTTGTCATTTATTTATACCCATTTCCAATAGGTTATGGGCCCAGATGACGTGATTAAATAATTTAAATTTCACTGTGTATGTGATATAATAAAGTGGCATTGAAATGTGCAGAAGCTTGATCTTGGACTTAAAAAAAAGGTTAATCAGCATGGCTGCATATTAATAAAAGACTATCAAGTGTGTAGTGATATATTTGAAATAAAGTGAAAGTGATATCTATAAGAGCAAGAGTGAATTGTTTCAAAGAAAAATCACTGAAGATTAAAAATGTTAAAAAGATAGTTAAAGTGTTTAAATTCTTGTCTGAAAAGATGTATTAAACAAGAAGCAAAGGCAAAGCATTTATTATTATTGAATAAGAAGCATACTATGAAAATTGAAAGTTTGCCATGAGAAAACTTCACGGAATTATCAATATGAAAAATGATTCAAGTTTTAAATATGGAAAAGATTTTGTTAATAGATATAGTTTATTTAACAGCAGTAATATGTGATATAGAAAAATGAGATCTTAGAAGATGCAAAGAAAGCTGCTAAATTGAAAAGTTAATACTGTGAATACAAAACAGTAAATAATATTTATTATTATTAGAATTATAGATATATTAGAAGAAATATTTATAACATTTGGAAGAAATCATGTGGAATAGATTGAAATTTTACTTGAATATAAAATAGTTGTCAACACGTGAAAGGATTAAAAGATAAGAAAATTATCATTTGATTGTGTGGATTGGTGAATAAATAATTATGAAGTGAAATTAACAAAATAATTTGTTTCAGAGTGAAATCGCAGTGATAATATTACGACAAAGAGAGGAATTTTCGGGAAACTGCGACGCAAGAAAGAAAGCATGTCTATATGAGTATTGGCTACACATGTTAGACACAAGGGTCTCGGTCATAAGGCTCCATTGTTCTCAATAGTCATACGTTCATATGGTTTGAACGAGAAAAGCAACAGCCGAAAACTGTCGCCTCCATAAAAACAAAGTAAGTGCATAGGAATATTATATGAAAGACTTGTATACGTAAAGGCATGAGGTTACCGTTCTATGAATAATAATCGTACAGTCCAAAGTACTGATTGAAGTTTAAAATAAAGATCAAAATATTAATTTGAATTTGTTAAATTTATTTTTGTTTGCAATGATTTCATTATTACATAATGTAAAGAGTTTTTAATTGACTTGTATTAAATGAAATATTTAAATAATTAAATATTTAGAAAAATTGGTTAAATGAAAAAACTGATATTTCTGACTAGTAGTCAAAATCAGTAGATAATATATCTTTGAAAGATATAGTGAATAAAAATCCAGATCTATGACAAGACTGGAAACAGTTGATGGAAATATTATAAAACTGATATTTATAAGAACGGGTTAAATAAAATCAGTAAAGTAAGAAAGAAATCTGATATTAAAATTAGAGAGTAAATTAAACAGATGTGTGTATAAGAGTCTGTATATAATATAACGTTGATTTTTGCTCCACACTAGCTGGAGATGCGTGGAGGCTTATAAAACCGGTAACGTTATAATTATCGGCCCGGCTCCTCGAGTTCCCCTAAACCCGGTGGCGCCAGGCACTTACCTGCAAGTGCCAGAGTCTCGCGACTCTTTTAACGAACTCGAGGATGGGGCGGATTTGCCGGCTAGCTAGCTCAGCCCCGCGACCGCGGTAAGGAGAGAGGGTGGTTCGGATAGTAATTCCACGCGGTTACTAACACAAGCAAATGATCATTTATTAAACTGAAACTTTTACATGAATCAGGCAACCCAAGATAACCCGGGCTAAACAGCCACCGCAAGATAAAAGAATACGCAAGGTATTCGGCCTCTTCGGGCAACGCAACGCTATTAAAAGAATACGCGAAGGTATTCGTCCGCTTCTTGGCACGCACCGACAAGGAGGTAAACTTCGCACAACGCTGAAACTCAATTACCGCAAGGACACTACAATAAACAAAATGCTAGATAACCACGTAGATATCCGACTCTCGCGCGTCTCAAGGTCTCACACATACAATGCCCGCTTGGCCACACATTCACTCTTTGTCCGCCGACTCTTCGTTCACGCCTTAATCCTATAGCCGCGATTGCCCACACTTAGTGCAAATCGCGGCCGTCTAACCTACTTTTGGCCGGGAGCGTGTCTGCGTAACCACAACCTACGTCACCTCCCGCGCCTTAACCTAACACGAGTCGGACGAGGCCCCCCATGTCCTCGCCGACTAATTTCCGCGAAACACTCTTATACCGCACACGATACTAACAGATATCCCCGAGTTACGCGTCGCGTCGATAACCTTCGTCCGCGCAGGCAACGCCAAGGGAAGCTCGCGACCGATGTACCCGAGGTAGACCGCTCCGTACGCACCGTGAGGTAGAGGCAACCTTCGCCGGAGGAACCCGAAGGAAAGGTAAGCTCCCGACACGCTACGACGCGAATCGACAACCTTCGCCCGAGATATCTGAGGGAAAGATACGCTCGACACGTTACGACGCGAATCGACAACCTTCGCCCGAAATACCTGAGGGAAAGATACGCTCTCGACACGTTACGACGCGAATCGACAACCTTCATCCGAGGTACACGATACGCGAGGTACTCTTTGTGCGCAACGGACGACGTGATAACCATACGTCGAAGGCAACTACGCGAACGGCAACCAGGAGCAAACAACGTACACGCACTGAATCGCATTAATTACTCGCACGCTTAAGTAAGAGGAGACATCCACAGTAAACGATAGCCGCGCTCGCGGATGTTCGTACACGCGCGAGACAAAGGGACACGAGGTCGCGCGTGGAACTGCGCAGTCGCCCGCGAGGGAAAACTCAGCTAAATATCAGAGGAACACACTGACCTTTTCCTTATCCTCAGCGACCAAGCCTCGGGACCCTCAGAACCCAGGAATCAGCAAACCACGATAATAGCACAAATAAAGAAATAGCACAAGGAATCCCACGGGAGTAGACTGCGATGACGTCCGAGCTGGAGCGGCCGGGGCAGGAGAGTGCCGGCTCGCGCACTCGGCGCGTGCCGCGCGCTCGCTCTCCCGTGACGCCGAGCGGCTCGCGCTCCTATTCGTCGGTTCGCGTGGGGCCGACGGCCCGCGCACTCGCGCCGCAGCAGGCGCGCTCGCCTCGCATCGTCGATCGCGGCGCATGCGCGCTCGACTCTCGATCAGCTGCTAATGCTGGAGAGATAGCCGCGAAATTCAAACGCTCGCAACATACAAACAGCCAGACATATATACAGACAATTCACGCAGTGCCTAAACTATGCGCAAATTACGAAGTATAATGTAACTCTCAGCAACTCCTTCTGTCCGGGCCCTGGATTCGGGAATGCCTGTTACAAAGGGCGCAAAGGCTGCCTTTTATTACTTCAAACGTTCTCGCGATGAAGCAACCATCACGCTGGCCGTGCTGCAGGACTCTCACGTAGGAAGAACCCACCCGTCTCATCTGCATCCGACGACTTACGATGAGCCGGAATTGAACGCCCTGTATGGACCTGTTGCTGCTTCTGTCACGCCGGAGCTCGCCTTCTTCCCTTCTCGCCCTTGAACGGGGAGTGAAGAAGCACTCCGTAATTTCCTCCTTCCTCGACCAGCTCTCCTCTCCTCGCGTCGTCACTCGAAAAGAGACGTTACGCCATTAGTCCTTTCATTCGTCACATATACACACTACCTTGAGACGCTCTACCCCGGCAGCTCGACTCTCGATGTGAGGTGGCGACATTTTGCCACGTTACAATAAACAGATGATTTGAGTTAATTAGAAATCTGTAATGCTAAACAGATAATCTAAGTTGAAGAAAGAAATCTGTAATGATAAACAGATAATCTAAGTTGAAAAAAAAAGAAATCTGTAATATAAACAGATATGTCAAATTTTAATGTATTTAAAATTTGATAGATTCTGACGAGAATCATGGTCCTGAAAGAATGGACAATAAAAATTGGATACTTACTAACACAATGTGTTAGTTGTCTTGTTTATTGGCTCTGTTATATCAGATGTAAAAAAGAAAAATCATAGTTCCGTTGTTGAGTTATTTTGAGCTTACTACACAGTTTGATAACTAGCAATGTTGAGCGAAGGATTTCGATTACAAGGAGTAACATGAGCATCGCAAAAAGACTGTAAACTTGGTATGCTTAGTTGATAAAATATTAATAGAGATCTAGAATAGTAATAACCTTTGAAATGCCGAATTACGTAATAAGTAAAAGTCTGAATATAAAATAAGTGAATGTGATTTTTTTTTTTTGAAAAGGAATATGTACTCGTGAGATACAATGATTTGAAATTTGTAATGTTTATTGAGAATATAAATGTTTGAAATTTGTAATATCAAACAATTTGATTCTGAAAAAGAATAAGCGAAATAAAATACAAATGTTTGGAATTTGTAATGTGATAGAATTGATTTGTAAAAAGAATATGCATGATGAGAAAACAAATATGCGAAGTATCGCCGTACGTGGGTTTGGAGGAATAAATACAGGAACAACAAATGTAATGGTACTGTCTTTATTCGACGTTGCTTGTATACAATTGTGCGTCGGGCTAGAGCTCCGAAAAGTCTGACCGCTGGCACGCGCGCCAATCTTCGCTACCGCGGCGTCCTCCCCACTCCTCGTCGCTTCGCTCCTCGACTCGCGTAGACGCCGTTGTGTGTATGTACATATTATATTCTCATACATCACAACTCTTCCCCTTTTTAAATTCGCACTCTATTTTCTTTATTATGCATACCTGATGCCGCTACCCGTGCCGATCGGCGCAGCGGGGTTACAAGCTGATTCGCATGACATTTTTTCGTTGTATTTCCGCACGTTTGCACCTGGTACGTCGAGGGTGATAACTTTTTTAAAATTTTCCCTTCGATGCGCTTTCCCCCCAACACTCCATGGTTGTCTAACAGCACCTGCTCCCCATTCTCCAGCTCCGCGCTTCTTTTCACCTTTGAACCTGCGACTACTTGCGCGCCCTGCTTCTCTAAGACCTTCTCTCTCAAATTCGCCGGTCTCAGCAAATCGAACCTCGTTCTGAGCTCTCTTTTATAGAAAAGCATCGCTGGAGACTTACCGGTTGTACAATGGGGAGTGCATCTATAATCAAATAGAAATGCGTTAATGGCGTCAGCTACTCCCTTTCCCCCTTGCACGATTTTTTCTACGATCGCCTTAAACGTCCCGACAAAATTCTCCGCTAAGCCATTGGTCGCCGGATGGTACGCCGGCGAGAAGCTGTGCTTCACCTCTCTGAATTTCAAAAATTCGCCGAACTCTGCGCTAGCAAATTGACGCCCATTGTCCGTGACTAAATGATTAGGAAATCCGTGCCGCGCGAATAAAACCTTAAAAACTTCTATTAGCTTGCTGGCTTTAGTATTTTTTTTGAAATTTATCACCTCCGGCCACTTTGAATGTGCGTCGACCACGACCAGGTACATATCCCCGTGGAACGGGCCTAAAAAATCGGCATGTATTCTGTCCCACGCTTTTCCCGGCCACGGCCAAGGGGTTAATGGAACTCGCGGTGGAGATTTCTGATTCTCGGCACAAATCCTGCATGTCCGCACGAGATTTTCGATATCTGCATCTATCCCTGGCCACCACATGTACGAACGAGCGAGCGCCTTAATTTTTACCACTCCCAAATGCGTTTCATGTAATTGTTGCAAAATTCTCGCTTGCAAGCTCTCCGGAATAACAATCCTGTATCCCCAGAACACGCAATTCTGCTCTATCGATAACTCGTATCTTTTATTAAAAAACTTGCCCTCGCTCTCTGATAAACCTTTTTCGCTATTCGGCCAGCCAAAAATACAAAATTTAATTATGCTGCTCAGTGTTTTATTCCGCTTTGTCTCGCGCTCAACTATTTTTCCCGCGATCATGCTTGGGTTTTCCGAGATATAATGCATCGGCGAGAAATCCGCGCCGAACACCTCCGTATCGTCCTCTATGGGAAGACGGGACAGAGCGTCGCAGTTCCCATTCTGCTCCGATCTTACCCACTCGATTTCATACTGGTATCCCGATAACATGTACGCCCAGCGCTGAAGTCTGCTTGCTGCTGTTGCCGGGATGCCTTTTTTCGAGCCAAAAATCGCCTCTAACGGCTTGTGATCCGCCCGCAAAATTATTTTCCGGCCGAATACATAATCATGAAACTTTAAAAACCCAAACACGATCGCACTGGCCTCTTTGTCGTTAATCGCGCGGTTTAGCTCCTTTTCCGGTATTCTTTTCAAAGCAAACGCGATCGGTCTCTCTGATCCGTCTTTGTACCGATGTGACAATATAGCCGAGAGCCCGTAATGGGACGCATCGACAGCTAAAATAAGCTGCTCGTCCGGGTTATAATGTGCTAGCACTCTCGGCGATACTATTTCATTTTTCACCCACCAAAAAGCCTCCTCGCACTCCTTCGTCCAGACAAATTTTTCTGCTTTCGCGCAATCAAACAACGGCTTCAATTTGTCCGCTCTATTCTTTAAGAAACGTTCGTAAAAATTGATCAGGCCGAGAAAAGAAGAAAGCTCCTTGGTGTTAGTCGGCTGCGGCGCTTCAAACATCGCTTTTACCTTCTTCTTTGATTTATGCAACCCTGTTTTGTCTATCACGAACCCTAGAATTTCTATCTTATCCTTCAAAAAATCGCATTTCTTCTCGTTCAGTTTTAATCCGCGCTCTTTCAATCGCTGGCATACCTGCCTAAGATTCGCTACATGCTCTTTTCGCGATTTACCCGTGACAAAAACATTGTCCATATATGCTATGGTGTTCGGCACCCCTTGAATGCACTCTTCCATTATTTGTTGGAATTCGCTCAGAGCAACTGCAGAACCTTCTGTTAGTCGTTTATACCGAAAGAGCCCGACGTGCGTCGTAATCGTGAGAAATTTGCGTGACTCCTCGGCTACCGGAATCTGCATATATGCATGCGGCAAGTCGAGCTGCGAATACTCTTGTCCGCCCTGCATCGCTTCAAAAATGTCGTTTATTCTCGGAAACGCTCTTTTCGATACTATTAAATCTAAGTTCAGTGTTTTCTTAAAACCTCCCACTACTCTCAAGCCTCCGTCGCTTTTCAAAACCGGTACTATGGGCGTTGCCCATTCGCTCGACTCCACGCGTTCGATGTGTCCGAGCTTCTCTAATCTCTCCAATTCCGCTTCATCTTTCGGTTTTAATGCGAAAGCCACGTGCCTCGCTCCGAGCGCTTTTGGCTTTGTATTCGGTCGCACGTGCAGCGTTATTTCGCGTCTGTTATATTTTCCTGGCTTGTTATCAAACAACTCTTTGAATTCCGTTAACATCTGGTTTCGCACTGTATTCGTGTTTATACTTAATACTAAATTTTGCCCTTCCCCGGCAATGTCGGTGCTCGAATCTATTTTCAACGGCCACAGCCCGAACTCGGCTAACCACTGTCTCCCGATTAACGGACTCTTCTCGCCTTTCAAAACAAAACAATTCAACGATTTGACCGAATTATTTAACTCTACTCTAATATTCTTAATTTGGCCTAGTGGCTGCATTTTATTGTCTTCGTAACCGAGCAAACGTGTACTTGTTTCCGAAATGTCGAGATTTCCGAGATTTTTATTAATAAAGCCCTCCGACATTACCGTGTAGTAGGTTCCCGAGTCGACTTCCATTTTTACCCTTTTACCGTTAATCCGCACGTTAACGAACATAGGATCCGCCGCTACATTATTAAGGGGTTATGACAGTGTTAAAATTTTGAAAATACCCATTTTTTTTTTATTCACTTTTTTCATAGTTAATAGTCTGTAGAATATGGTCCTGAAAGCCGTTTTTGGCTAAAAAAATTTTCCTCGAAGATATTAACAAAAAACTAACAAATCTGTTTCAAGTAAATTTTTGAAAAATCGTGATTTTTAAATATTTTAATTAGGCCAAACTTGTGGAAAGGATTGTTCTAACCCACTTTTTACAGAGTAATTTCATGAGAAATCTTACTGAAAATATGACTTAAAAACCGTTTTACAAACCGTTTTTTTCTCAAGAGTTATTAATTTAATTATTTCCGTAAAATAAATAAAATCTGTAAAATTAATTTTTCTATGTGTGATTTTATGTTACTAAACTCAATGTGTTAAAGTAAAGGCATTCAACAAATTTGAATTTGCCACTCGAATAGGTTGTGCCTCACAGCGTCTAGTCGAGAATGAAGATTTCTGTTTGATCGGTATAGTAGAATTTTCTGTAAAGCAGCAGAAAGCAGCCAAACAGCTGTTTTTCATCCAAGACACTAGATCAGTGCAGTTAGTCTGCTAGCTGCTGTAGCAATGCTTATAACCTTATAGTGGTGTTGCAAAAGTGCAAGAGCTTCTGCAGAGTACAAACATTATTCAGATAAGTATTGGAAACTAATTTGTAATAACAGTGTTCATAATGAGCTTTTTCTTTGTTGGTATATTTTTTGCTTTTAGGTATACGGGTGCAAGCCAGCAAAATGGGAGCTTATATTGACTGCCTGAAGTATTATTTTGCATACCTTTTAAGAACTTGAAGTGTATTTAATAATGGTAAGTATTGTATGTAACTGTAATTCATAAACATAACTTGATTATGAATAGCTAACGATAATTTTTATTTTATTTTCAGCTTCTAAATGCTATTATCACACAGCATGACAAGCGCGTACCATCAAATATACTTTATTGTATGTATATTTGAGTACCAAAAGCAAATCAAGGTATGCCGGATATTTTCTGTAAGTATAGCTGAGTTCATTTGTATGATTTACATTATAAACTTTAAATGCCTTTTACTCAAATTTAGTTTTTTCATGCTTTTGATGTACTTGCCGCAGCTTTCTGAAGGAACCGTAACATCAATCCGGATGAACCAAAGTGGAAAACCTTCCTAATGAGTACGGTCACAAACTGAGTGGAGCAGAATTGGCAAAAATAAGTTCAAAGTGAATGTTACGTATGTTTACATATGTAACATTCACTATAATTATTAATATTGTCTATATATGTTTAATTAATTATATTAATTTTGTGTTTTTCAGGAATCTGTTACACTTAGTCTGAGACCAGACTCATAATGAAGATTTGGCACTTTGATTCAACAGGATTGATGGTACGGTTCCATCAGAAACATGCGGCAAGTAAATAAAAGTGATGAAAATCATGATTTTTGGTAAGCAAATACCTTTAATTGTTTTTAAATGTTACACTCACTTTATGCATATTATTTATGCATAAAAGTGATGTATAATACTTGTATTTGAAAGAAAAAATATAGTTTTTAGAGCACCTATATATCTATTAATTTTTTTCAACACTAACAATTTTTCTTTTTTTTCAGGTTTTAACACTGTCATAACCCCTTAATATAATTCTCAGACCTTTCACTCTCGCATGAGTTCGCGCTCTCTCCAATCGAATGAAAATCCAGGTAATTGTTGTGTTCTCGCTCGTTGCTGCCCTCGATGTCGTCCTCGCTGTCGTCGGCCTCTTCCTGTGACTCGTTATCGCCGCCTAGCAGAAATTTGTTTTGCGCCTTCTTCTTCCTAAGGCAGGCCCTCTCCAGGTGCCCCTTGGTGTTGCAAAAATTGCACGAAAGCCCTCGATATTTGCAAGCCTTCGTGGTATGGCCACTGATTCCGCAGCAGTAACATTTCAACTCTGCGCCCTGCTGTGATCTAGCCCTCTCGTACCTCGTGTTTCGTGGATCTCTGTGTTTATCGTTCTTTCTTTGACTCGCCAATTCCTCGTACCTCATCGAGAAACTTTCTAGCTTGTAGCTTTTGTAGTGTAAACTCTTTGTTGCGTTTTCCGCGTTCTTCATCGCCGCTTCTCTCGCTGTTGCTTCCTTGAGTGCCGCGTCGAACCTTAACTTTGACATCTTGAATAATTCTACGCGGATCGAGTCATCGGATATGCCGCACACAAATTGATCTCTCAACGCTATGCTCAAATCCGCGTAGTTGCAGTTTAATGCCAATCGGCGTAGCTTCGTAGCGAAATCCGCGACTGACTCGTTCGGCTCCTGCTTCGCCCTGTTAAACGTACAGCGCTCCATCACCTCGGACTGCTCCGGCTTCAAATGTGATGTCAATAACTTTATCAGGTCGGCGTACGATTTCGCTGCTGGCTTGTCTGGTGCGCATAAATTCTTGACTAATTTATACGTTTCCTCGTCGCAATATGTGAGCAAATACGCTCTCTTCATTTCGGTTTCCGTAATTTTCTTTACTGTAAAATACAGCTCTAACCGTTCCGTAAACGATTCCCAATCGTCTGTTTCCAGTTTAAAAAAAATTTTAGCGTCACCCGACGACATGTCGCTGTCTTCGCCTTCGTCTTCGTCTCTGTTCTGGCGTTCTGCGATCTCCTCCTTTACTAATGCGACTAGTATCGGTCTTAGCTTATCTCTCGTGTCCGAGTCTTGTACTGGTACCCCTCTTTTTTTTAGCTCTGCTACAATACCTTCTTTCGACAGATGATAGACTGTGTTTAGTGAAAGATTTCCTGCTGCGTCCTGCTGCTGAGCTTCCGCGTTCAGTTTCATCCGTCGCCTCCTTGAACGCTTGCCGTGTTGCTCTGCCGAATTCTCTTCCTGGGTCTGTGCAGTACCTCAGTAGCTTTGTCGACTCGTTTGTTGCTCCTCGCACCTCCGCACAAAATCTCGTCGCCAGTTGCGAAGTATCGCCGTACGTGGGTTTGGAGGAATAAATACAGGAACAACAAATGTAATGGTACTGTCTTTATTCGACGTTGCTTGTATACAATTGTGCGTCGGGCTAGAGCTCCGAAAAGTCTGACCGCTGGCACGCGCGCCAATCTTCGCTACCGCGGCGTCCTCCCCACTCCTCGTCGCTTCGCTCCTCGACTCGCGTAGACGCCGTTGTGTGTATGTACATATTATATTCTCATACATCACAAAATATTTGAAATTTGTTAATAAAATTGATAAGCATAAAAGGCTAAATATGATAAAATAAAAATATCATAGTCGTTAAATTTGAGAAATTGTAAGTATTTATTGAAAAATACAATAGTAACATTTGCAGGAAATAACAAGTAAGAAATGAAGTACATTAGATTAATAGTTAACGTAAAATGTACGAAAAGCAAATGAATTTCGGGTTCAAATGTATATTATTAAATAAGTACATAAATCAGTGAGTTCCATGTTTATAAAAAAATTTTAAATATACATGCTAGAATTGTTTTATAAAAGCATGATTATTATTGTTTACATTTTGATATAAATGGAATCTAATGAATTTATTTGTTAATAAAAAAAATGCAATGAAAAATTGAAATTGTTAAATAAATTGCATATTAAAAAAAAGGAATTAAAAAGAGTGATTTTATAAATAAGTAAAGTACTGAGACATAACTGAAACTTTATAGAATAAATAATTATATCATTGAAAATATCATAGTGTGCTAAAGTGAATAAATGATATGTTGTAATTTATGTGAAAGTACTATGTTGAAAAATATATTGACAAGTTCTTGAATTCAAAAAAAAAAGAATTATTTTTGAAATTATATTAAACATATGTTTTGTTGAGTAATAACAAAAGTTGAATTGATAAAAAGGAAATTGAGAAAACTTTGGGATAGAAGGTTGAAATTGCAACAAAAGGGGTTATGACAGTGTTAAAATTTCCAAAAAATCGATTTTTTTTTATTTGCTTTTTTTGTAGCAAATTTAACATAGAATATGCTCCCGAAAGCCGTTTTTCAATACAAAATTTTTTTTAAAAATTATAGGCATAATACTAAAAAAAAAATTCATGATTTTCCAAAATTGCATATTTTTCGATAAATACAATTTTTATGCTTTGAAAGTGTTTTTATTGAAAAAGTATATAATATTTAATATATATCATCCCGTTTCTAAAAGAGGAAGACACATTGGAATGTGTATTCTAATGTACGACGCATTCTGAAAATTTTAAATTTGGCGGTTATCGACGGAGGTTAATGCCTATACACAGTGAATGGTACTTTAGCCAGAATCCTGTTTTACCATTCTACTTGCAGGTTATTGAAGTTTTTATTCAATAATAAACAGTGACTTTATTTGAGTTTAACTAAATAATATTGAGATCGGTTTTTCAGTTAAGATTTTAGTTATAACCTAATAATTTTAACTGAAAATTGCTCTAGTATTTTATTTAGTTTAAAATCAAGTTTTTTGCACTTGAAGTGTACTAGTGAAAATTCAAGATTTGTTAAAAAAAACTAGATGAGTGGTTCAAGAAATAGAAATCCAGGCTCATCTGCACATGGAAAGCGCAGGTTTGGAAGAAAGAAGAGGAGGCAACAGAGATTTTTTGGAGATCAACCATCGTCAACCTCCATCCCTTCAAGAAATGAAGCATCGCCTGAAGCAGTTCCTTCAACATCTACTGCAGAAGCCCCACCAGAGAGAGAAACGCTTCCTTCAACATCTACTACAAGACCTCCAAACAGAATCCCTTCGGAACCATCAACATCAGGTACAGCAGGTACGCAACCAGAAATTGCACAGCCAGAAATTCCTGTTTCGAGATCAAGACAAAAATTAAAATCAAGTTATGTACAAGCTGGTCCTATTCAGTATAGAATATTTGACACTTCGTTACTTTTACCAGGATTACAGGAATTCCTGGCTTGCAAAAATTGTGGCGGTGATATTACTTTCAATGAAGTTAATATCAGAGGCCTTGGTAGCAAGCTATCTATTACTTGCACCAACTGCTATAAAGTTGCATTCATAGACTCGAGTAGACAAATTGGCCCTAAACAAAATGCCTTTGAAATAAATAAAAGAGTAGTGTTAGGAATGCGAGCTCTTAGTCATGGACACACTGGTTTAAAAACCTTTTGTGGAATCATGGATTTTTTACCACCAGTTGCTCATAGTTATTTTGGAAACATCAATCATGAATTGAAAATTTCGAGTAAAAAAGTAGCTATTGAGTCTATGAAAGCAGCTGCGCAAGAAGGTTGCAGTAGTAGCACAGGTGAGACTCAAGAGAATGGCTGTGACACTGTATCTGGTGACGGATCTTGGAGGAAACGAGGATTTTCTTCCCTTCAAGGAGTATCAGCATTGATCCGCAACGATACTGGCAAAGTGATTGATGTTGCACCGAAGCAATCATTTTGCAAGGCTTGTGATGCGCATCAAGAGAAGGACACTGAAGAGTACAGAGAGTGGTTTGAAGCACATCAAGATCAGTGCTCGGCCAATCATCAAGGAAGTTCTGGAAAAATGGAAGTAGATGGCATCGTGGAAATGTTCAGAAGATCAGAGGCAAACCATGGAATCAAGTATAAGAACTACATAGGAGATGGTGACTCGATAGTATTCAAGGCTCTCTGCGATGCCAAGCCTTATGGAGAAGATTTTGTCATCAAGAAGAAGGAATGTATTGGCCATGTACAGAAGAGGATGGGGACGAGATTGAGAAATCTGAAGAAGAGTTTGGCTGGCCAAAAACTATCTGATGGTCTAGGCATTGGTGGGAAGAACCGTCTTACAGCTCAAAGAGTCGACCAGCTGACTCAGTATTATGGCAATGCCATCAGAGGCCATCATCGTTCTGTTGAAGAAATGTCCAATGCCATCTGGGCTACATTTTACCATAAAGGATCAACAGACAAGGAGCCAAGACATCACCTTTGCCCGCCAGGACCAGACAGTTGGTGTAAATGGCAAGTAGCCAAAGCCAAAAAGAAACTTAAAACTTTTCACCACCGAGATAGTATTCCTGGGGCCATCATGGATGCAATCAAGCCAATTTACCAGGACTTGACACAAGCTGATTTACTGGAGAGATGCGTTGGAGGCTTCACACAGAACAGCAATGAAAGCTTCAATCAATCCATTTGGAAGCTCGTGCCCAAGGAAAGTTTCAGTGGCCTCGCAGTCTTGGAGATTGGCATTTACATCGCAGTTGCTTCCTTCAACGATGGAAAAGCAGGAATACTTGAGGTGATGAAGGGCTTTAACGTTAATCCAGGACTTTCTGCAGTAGACTGGGCAAAGAGTGCTGATGAACAGCGTCTCTTTTGGTCAGATAAGAGAGCACTGGAATCCACTCTAGAAGCTCGAAAAGCTAAGAGAAGGAGAAATAATCCAGATGATGATTCCTACTCAGCTGGAGCACACTGATTTCACAAACAAACATTTTCACACATACCCTATACAACACTCCTAACCAAACACTGAAACTAGCATGAACACTACAAGCTTCACATCACTTCAACAACACACACACTCACATTGCACAAAATCTGCTGAAAATTTGTTCAGAGAGTAGCTAGCAGCTTTTTTAGTTTTTTTATGTGCATTTTTTGCACATGAACATGAGCATCTAAGTCTAGTTTAGTCTGCTGCTAGCTCAAGAGCTGATCAGCTGTTCTCTGACCTACTTTTCAGAAATCACATCTGGACAAATATCCTTCTAGCTTCTAGTGTGCATTTCTTCTGCTCTTTTTACTACATCACTACATGGATGAGCAATGGCATTTGTGAGTATATTTTCATGTTTATGAATTTTTTTTTTTAAAACAGTTTAAAAATACTTCAACTCAAAGTATGTTAAATAATTTTTTACATAAATTTTCCATACTTTGAGTTTGAATTATAGAAACATTTAAAAATGTGTAAATTTAATTTTTTAACCTATTTTCAATTTTTGTTTCAGCAGACATAAGCTTCCATAAAGAAGCTTTTTGTAAGGACCTACTCTCCAGACACCATCCTCAGATGCCTACTTTTGGATAATATTAGGTCCAAACGCTGAAAACTATTTGTAAGTACATTTTATTTTATTAAATATTAAGTAAAACTTTAAATGCCTTTTACTCAAAATTAGTTTTTTCATGACTTTTTTTCACTTGCCGCAGGTTTTCTCAGGAACGGGTCAACCAATTGGGCTCAAATTTTGGAGAAACCTTTGGAATAGGTTTCTCCACAAACTGAGTGGAGCAGAATTATCAAAGATAAGTCAAAAGTGAATGTTTACATATGTAACATTCACTATAATTACTAATATTATCAATATAAGTATAACTAATTGTATTAATTTTGTGTTTTTTAGAAATCTGTTCCACTCAGTTTGTGAGGACACTCATAAGGAACATTTTCCACTTTGTTTCATCAAGATTGATGGTACGGTTCATCCAGAAGGTTGCGGCAAGTCCAGAAAAATGATGAAAATCATGTTTTTTGGTAAGTAAATACCTTTAATTGTTATCAAGTATTACACTCACTTAATGCAAATTTCTAGTGCATAAAAGTGGTGTATAATACTTATATTTTGAAGGAAAAATATAATTTTTGGAGCACTTACATATATATTAATTTTTTATGATACTAATAATTTTGTTTTTTTTTCAGGATTTAACACTGTCATAACCCCTTAAGATAAAATATAAATTGCAATAATGTAAAGTTTATTGATTACAAAAACTATAAAAGAAAAGTTTGCAACATTTGATTTGATTAAATTGCATTAATGGAAAAAAATTGTTAAAAATATATCAAAGTAATTGATTTAGAAATTACAATGTTTGTTCTTTACAGTTGGAGTTATAAATGCATCAGTGATTAAATTAAATATATTTTGAAGTATATTAAGCTGTGAAATAAAAATATATTATAATATACAAGAGTTTTTAACTATAGTAAGATATACATATAATAGTAGCATAAAACTATAGTAACTCTATCGAAATGAAAAAGGCATATTTTCATTATTATTTATTGAAACTTTGAAAAATTAAATCAAAGAAAAATGGATATTAGTGAATTAGAAGTTTGAAATTATAAAATATTGAAAAGTAAAAATGATCTTGTGAATGAATATAACTAGATTTGTATATAATTTGTAACTTGTGTTTTAAGAGTTTAAAAATATACATATATTTATAAAATGTATAAAAATTGAATGGTTTGAAATAAGAAAATAGAAATTTCTTAGTAATACTTATATCAATTAAAGGTTGAATCATAAGAAAATGTTAATGTTTGAAACATTTGAAATAGTGAAAATGATTTTATGAATTATGATGATATGCAATATGCGTGAAATTAAAATAAGACAAATATAGTAAAGAAACTGTTTGAAGCAGTATTGTTTGTCAATAAAAATTATAATTATATTTTTAGGTGACTAGTTGATTATGTTTTGTTTTAATGCATAAAATCATAAATGGCGTTCAATGTATTATGGTAAAATACTAATAATTAATATCGAATGAAAAATTATTTACATACTTGAATAAAGTCATAGAAGCGTATAGATTGATTAAAAAAAAATATGAAAATTTATTTTCATAATGATGAGAAAGATATATGCTTAAAATATATACTAAACTGTAAAGATCTATTACAGTAGTTGTTAAATTAAATTTATGAAAAAAAAATAAATATTAAAATCTGTTTGAATCAGGATAAAATAATTGTATCATTGTGAGTATGTTTTAACATACAACTTATGGTAAAATTATTACTTGTGTTAAATTGTATATTTATAAGTTTAAATACATAATTGGTAAAAATATATGTATGGAATATATATTTAAAAATTAAGTATTGAAAATGTATACATATTGTTTGTATCTACTTTAAATGAAAAGTAGAAAATAATAAAGTAATATGTATTTGATAATAGTATAAATATGATGGTATATAAGAACATCATAAATGGTCTGATTAGATTTTTCTGGGTTTTCCCTAATCCTCGCAACGAATGTTGGACCATATGTATTCTCCCAGAAGTATAAGAAAGGTGATCGTGTGAATTTATTGAATACTACTATTAAGTGAAGTATTGTATTGTTAAAGTCGATGTCATTTTTGAGGGGGCGTGTTGGAATATTGCTATTAAAAGCATAGTCATAACAAATATAGTTTGATAGTATATGACGCAATATACAAAAATGATGCGACTTACTCTTATAGGTCCAGAGCCGATATCTGGAAATATGAGTATTGAAAGAAAGAGAGAAAGAACCTACACTAGCAGCATGTGTAAGCGCTGTAGCTTTCTAGTCCCTTTGTCAAGTGTTTTTCAGTCTCGAATGAGCTGCTCTCCAAAGCAGACGTACTAATCAGACGTGAACCTTTGCTTATACGTTACAATAAATTAGAGTGTTATTATTGTGGAATAAATGCAGTTTTTGTCATTTATTTATACCCATTTCCAATAGAAATCATCAGAGAGAGACGATAGAACACTTCCCCAAACTTCTCCAAGGATCTCGACCACCGGACCAAACTGGCGTCACAAAATGAGATAGATGATTATCTGCTGAAAACAACTACTTGCGGCGAGCACTAGTAACGGAATGGCCGAGGCCGACGCTCCAGTTGATGAAGGATACCGCGTTTTCCCTCCCGGCCTCCTTCTTCACGGAAAAGCGGTCGCGGTCTCCAAAATTACACAATTGGTCCTTCTTCCTGGAACAATCCCCTATAGGTTTATCGAAAACTACCACCAATCATTTTCTTTATCTATGAGTTTCCCCAGCGTCCTCTTGTCCAAATCCTAATTTAGTGATTGGCTTAGAACTCAATTATCATCCTCTATGTATTTCCTCAATATGCAAATTCGCGCCCCCTCTCTTGATATCAATCAATCAATCATGTCGATATCCATCCGGTGGCTCCACCTATAGATAAAGCGCAGGGCGCGCGGTATTCAAAAATCCTCTATCATCAACGTTATTATCATAGAACAGCATCTATCAGATCACCGAAGATCACCCTAGCCCATACATTCCCCTATATACCTTTATGACCTCCGAGAGTCAAAATAAAGTCAACTTTACCGCGACGATCCTCAGTCATGCGTTCCAAAACTCTCTGGGCGCTCCAAACGCCATCAACTTCGCGCCACTATATGCCTCTCTTTCTCACTCAAGCACACGCTCTCTATCTCTCTATCTCTCTCTCTCTCTCTCTCTCTCTCTCTCTCTCTCTCTCTCTCTCTCTCTCTCGCACGTTCGACTCCCACTCTCGCTATACATTCTCTCTCCCGCGCGCAGACTCTCTCTCTCTCTCACTCTCTATCACGCGCGCCAACTCCCTCTCTCTCGTACACACACACTCTCATGCATATAACCTCAGCCCTACCTCGCTTCCTGCCGTGCCCCCTCCCGAGCGCCGGCGCGCCGCGCAGGTGTGACTCGAGATCTCATATCCTGCGCTCCGCACGCGGTCGATCAGAGGCAACTTCTGCGAGCGCCACCGAGCGCTGGCTCCGCTCTAAGAGCTGTCAACTCGCCGAGAGTGAGTCAGCTGTCCGTGCAATAACGTTCACGACGCAGCAATAATTATTGCTACGTCACAACCTCTGTAACTTCTCTATCGTTCATCCGAAAATAGGCATTATTATACTCGTTTTAAAGCTCTCGCTCTCAGCTTTTCAGTGTAATACAGCAAATTCCGAT
The DNA here is from genome assembly GCA_018906965.1 of Philotrypesis tridentata. Taxonomy (NCBI): domain Eukaryota; kingdom Metazoa; phylum Arthropoda; class Insecta; order Hymenoptera; family Pteromalidae; genus Philotrypesis; species Philotrypesis tridentata. The sequence goes on from JACCIB010000049.1 coordinate 82,766, forward strand.
AGGATCAACCGCCTTCGAGATATTTCCTTCCAAACATTGTTTGGTAATTTTCGGGAAATTTCCGTATTTTAGGTATGTCAACTTTGAACCTCTGTATCTTCTCTATCATTCATCCCAATATAGGCATTATTATACTCGTTTTAAAGCTATAAGAGAAAATATTGTCTAAACATTGAGATCCACGTTTGGGAAAAAATTCGCAAATTTTCAAACGTTAACTAGTGGTATTTCGTGACTCAATATCTTCGGAACGGTTAATCGAAATATAACCATTCAATATGTTTTTGGAAAGCTTTCGCTCTGAGCTTTACAAATATGTGTCTGCTGATTCGCTGCGAGGAAGCTGGTTCGAGAAAAAATCGGAAAAAGGTTGATATGAAATTTTTGGGAAAATTTCAGATTATAACTAGTGTTTTTTCGTGATTCTATATTTTCGGAATAGTACATCCAAATTTAGCCTTCCAATATGTTTTTGGAAAGCTCTCGATCTCAGCTTTATAAATATGTGACTGCTGATCCGCTGCGAGGAAGCTGGTTCGAGAAAAAATCGAAAAACGGTTGATATGCAATTTTTGGGAAATTTTCCGATTTTAGATAGTGTTTGAACCCCACTAGCTTCTCTATCGTTCATCCGAAAATAGGCATTATTATACTCGTTTTAAAGCTGTCGCTCTTAGCTTTTCAGTGCAGTAGAGCAAATTTCGGTAGGATTAACCGCCTTCGAGATATTGGCTTTCAAAGATTGTTTAGTCATTTTCGGGAAATTTCCGTATTTTGGCTAGGTTAACTTTGAACATCTGTATCTTGTCTATTGTTCATCCGTATATAGGCATTATTATACTCGTTTTAAAACTCTCAATAAAAGGATAAAAAATTATTAATCGGCAGTTAGAATACGAGTATAGGTTTACTTGTTCTTTTAATTCATGCTTATTTTGAAGTGAAGTTAATTCTATGTTTATAAAAATATTCTAGTCTAAGAATGCTCTTACTCTTTAAATAAAGTGCAGCTGCGAGGGCACAAAGAGGAATTTGTCAGAGTATGTTATTTACCCTGGTAATTCACCCTTGATGCAACAGATTTTCAGTTTTAAGAAAAGTCGTAAAAGTTGAGTCGGATGAAAAGCGGAGATTGTATTAAACGCACGCGCGGCCTTAGTATACGTGACCACATAGAATCGGTGTAATGCTTTTACCGTGCATAGAGAGGCAAAATCATCTCTCCGATTCGACTAAATGGCGATCGAAAATTTTACGACTTTTCCTCGAAAAGTCCTGGCAACTCGCGTCTACAAACGACGGAGCATTTGCAGATACAAATGCATTTGCTGCAGCCAATCTCTGCAACATACATGTTCGTATGAAAAAGAGGCAATTTATTTTTTTTCGGCGATATTATGTTTTGTCTTAGTAGTGCACATGTTTAATCGGTCGCGACATTCATGAGAGAAGGAGAGATCACTTGGAACGTCCCTTCGAAACCTCTCTCAATACGCCACGTCGGATCCAATATGCACCTTGATTTGTTTATGACTTCCTCCTGGTGAAGATCCATCCGGGGGAGCTCATATACACATGAACACAGGGAAAGAAAGTATCACTGAACTACTTCTACCATGGTTCGATCGTATACACAAGGCAGAAAGAGCAAATCTTTCTGTTTTAAAACCAAAGCACGAGTTTCTGAGGCAATTTTTGCGGATGTAATTGTACGCGGATCATTTCGGTGATATATTTACGACTTTCCGTTTGACCCAGTGACATCGAAAATCGTAGGGATATATTCACGCGCATTATTGAGCTTCGGTTTCATCTAATCGAGAGAAAATGAAAAAAAAATTTAAGGAGATTTTTGGGCGACGTCACAGTTCGCAATACTCTTTGCGTTTCACCATTTTATACTACTCTGAATAAAGTTTGGGAGGTTCATCTAAAAAGTTTGAAGGAGGCATGATTTGACCCATGCGCCCCATCCGTCCTTTTCAGAAAGCCATCCGTTATCACTCAATTAGTATCTCGAAAACTTTGTCAGTGTCATACGCTTGATTTATGCCGTTTTTTTTAGTGCAATAGCTTTTCATAATTTTTTAATACATTTTTATGAATTTTAATAACATTTGATCGAATGTCTATTCGCCCATTCCTCCTGATCTGTCCTTTTTCGAAAGCCAACCGTTCGGATTCGTTTATCATTTTGCATACAATTAACAACATTACTTGGTATAATTTATATAATATTAATACCAATACTAATACAATAAAAGGCAGGCAAGTATAAGGTCGTTTTTTCCTGTAAGCATTAAAGATTAATTTTATAATATTTGATAACCGTAATGCAACAATAATTCTAAAAATTTACTCTATCTATACGGTTATTTCATTATTTAAATCAAAGTTAATTTTCGAACTATGTATAACATTTATGTAGCCATAATTTCATTCCAAGTACTATATTATTTACAGTTATTTGACTCTGTAAATTAAAGTCAAACTTTCAATAACAACGCAGACAATATTCTAGCGGGATACAATAAATCTATTCTATTTATTGTGCACGTTTATTAATTTTGTATTTACTAAAGGTCGATAAGAAATCTGTTTATAAGGAATAAATGAATTTAATCATCTCTTTGGGTCACTCAGTATTTATTACATCTTACACTAATTATGAGATCGAGCGATAGAGTTATGGAACAATCAAAAGTCTTTATAATGCAATGATTAAAAAGGTATTTATTATCAATTCAACAAATAATTATGTTGGGATGTTTGTCTTCTTTTACCTCATAAATGAGTGAAACGCAAACACTGAAAGAACACGATGCTTATACGTAAAGCTGAATAATCCGAATCTTTCATTTATCCATGAAAATATGAACGTGTAAACATTTTTACGTTAAGGGTCTGTTGAACAGAATATCATTTCTTTAGTGTTACTTCTCCTATACCTTCGATTTTACATAAATTTCAATTTTAATTTTAACAAATGAAAGTTATGATATCAATAAAAAAATTGCCAAGTTCTTTTATAAAAAGCAATCCATTTGAAATAAATAAATAAGCGTTAAAAGGGGGGAAGGATTATAAATATATATGTATTTACATAAACACTCGACCAAATTGCAGCATGTGAAAAGTTGGATAGCCTGTGAAAATGTACAGTCGGGTACAATTAAAACTTTGAGTAATTGCGACTGTTGCCACGTTCTACGCATTCTAACTGACGTTTGGTGGTACTTTAGGTAAATTGGACGTTGCTTGACCAGTCACAAACATGCGCAGAACGTAGCGCCAATATGCTATTATTCATAGTTTCAATTGTAACCAACTGTACATGTAATACAATCGCATGATGTTCTTACAGGATATTATCACATGACAAATGTGCCCATACTATGTGGTAATATCATGTTTGTCTAAAATTATTATGTAATTTAACAACATAGTTTCGCATCATGAAAACTGTAACGTGGAATTTGCCTGCTCGCACAGGAATTCCCGCTAGTGTACAAAACAATTTATTTATAACCGGTTGTCTCCTTCTCTCGGGTCCCAGATCCTGAAAAATAGAAAAACGCGGGAAATTGGTAGCAATAGGATAAGCAATAAATGAAAAAGAAACACAATAATTCCAGGTAGAACATAAAATTAACATATATTCTTTTACCCCCTTCCCTTATACAAATGTTTGGCAGACAATTATCAATTTAATATAATTCATGGGCCAGCGGCCATATTACTAGGTTCAGTGGCAGAGAACCTAAAAGGAAAGGGCCGCAAAAATTTCCTCCACGGTGACTCTATTTCTGTGGGTTAAAAGGGAAAGTCAGCAGCTAATCTCCAACTGAAAACGCGAAATTAACAGACGGACCTGTAAAGCATAAGTTGCCGCTACCTAATACTCCCCCAAATTACAAATCACCGGACAACAATTATATGTAGATTTATATTAATATCTTACCACAATTTCCACCAAGGAAAGAAAAAAGCAAAACCAATAACTCCAACTCCTCCAACAACTCTCCGAACTCCTTTCCAAATCCAAATAACCGCTGAAAATTCGGAAAACCTTCCAAGGAAAACTCCTTCGAAATCCACGAGAATTCCAAACCAAAATGGCGTCAGGCTTCGCACAGGAAAATATTCTGTCGGCTGCGGAGAGACCCTAAGGCTTAGAAATCCAGGAACAGAGTGGCCGAAGACGATGCTCCGGTCGAGGAAGAAGCCGCGATTTCCCCACCTCGCCTCCTTCTTCACTTTCCATTGGTCCTGAAAATCTCCGAAATCTACAATTGGCCTATTTAAATACTACCACTAACTCGTTATCCATCCATGAATTTTCCAGCGCCCTCTTTTTCTATTTCTAATTTTCCCATCGGCCAGCTAATCAATTATCGCCCTCTATATCATATATCGATACGCAAATTCCGCGCCCCCTTAATTGATCTTTATCAATCAATCGATAAAAATAGCCGTAAGGTGGCTCCCCTTACGGATAACTAACCAGGCGCGCGACATTTGAAAAACCCTAATCATCCTAATCAAATAATGCCTGTATATATCTTAATGACTTCCGGGAGTCAACATAAAGTCAACTCGACCGCGACACATCTGAAACATGCGCTCACAGTCTCTCTGAGTGCCCCAAGCGCGGTCAACTTTGCGCCGCTATGTTCCTCTCTCTCTCTCTCTCTCTCACTCAAGCGCACTCACTCTCTTTCTCTTTCTTTCGCACACGATTGACTCCCACTCTAGCTATATCTTCTCTCTCCCGCGCGCCGACTCTCTCTCTCTCTCTCACTCTATTGCACGCGCCAACTCCCTCTCTCTCCCGCACGCCAACTCCCTCTCTCCCGCACATACACACTCTCATGCATGACCGCGCGCTTGCCACTAACTCGCTTCCTGCCGAGCCCACTCCCGATAGACGGAGAGATGAGGCGATTAAGTATTTTTATAAAACTCGAGATACGGTTGATTCTTATTGGAACCGAACCCTCGAGTGCAACTGAATACAAAATGGCAAGTATTAGACACGTGATTTTTCATTGAAAAGCATGGCGGGCGATTGAACAAGTGAATTTTTTTGCAAAAAAATTTATAAGATATACGGATAATAATTGCGAGAAGTGATTGTATTTATTCTCACGATGCCCGGAATATTACTGTCAGACTAATTGCTACTGTTGAAATGACGTAAGACGAGCACAAAGTTACATAAAATTTATAAAAATTAAAATTGTAGCGATAGACATACAAACTTATTCATTGTAATCATTGTACATGACAAACGCTATATACAAAATATCAGACCAACAAATTATTATTAAAGCCATGAAAGCCGGCTGTAAAGTCGTGGTAAGCGAAGGTTAAAATATAGAGAAATTGTTAGTTATAAACATAGTAACACAAAACAGACTGTGCAGTTACACGAAGGATAGGCCACTGCCTAATTTTATTCAAATTCCTAGTCAAAAATATTGTTAATAACTTATTTATAAAAATTCAAGAGCCGAAAACTGCGTTTTTTTCAGTTTTTTGTACATAACTTGAAAACCAATAAATTAATTTGAATGGAATCAACAGACGAATTGTAGACAATTGAATTTTAAACAAATTGCGCTTTTGGATGACTCGATAGCATCACTTAGTTCGGATAGAATTTGAAATAATAAGGAAATTTTACTTTTTTTAAAATTCGTAATCGTGGCCTCAATTTTAACTTTTGACACTCGGGTCTTCGTTAAATAGTATTAATGTATGTATACTTACACGTGTGCGTGAGACAGACCAAATCGGTCTATTAGTTTCGGAGTAATTTAAGTTTGAATAATTAAATTCAATATCTTGCAGACTATCTGGACGCGTTTGTAATGAGCCGATTTCGATTTTTCGGACGGATTTGAAAAGTAGAACTATAATTCAAGAAAACGTATATTATCATTTTTCACGAAAATGCTGTTAAAACGGTGAAAAACGCAAATGTAATTTCAAAGAAATTCTAGTCAAGAAAGTGTAGGCGTTACTATCGGCTGCAGCTTCAACTTTTCTCCCGTGGTGAAAAAATAGCGGGCGTGATGGTCAGCATGAGCCTTGGCCTTTCTCCGTGCAAAAAAAATTGGTCGGGAGAAGGGTCGCCCGTCTGGCCTCCAATTTTTTTTTCCTATGACATTTCCTAGGCCGAATTTTCTCTTCTTATACCTGGTGTCCACAAATATGAGTGGCACTATAGCGCTAGCAGCTCTCAACAGCGTTGCAGTGTTACTCATATTATACCATGGACACCAGGTATAAGAAAAGAAAATTCGGCCTAGGAAATGTCATAGGAAAAAAAAATCGGAGGCCAGACGGGCGGCCCTTCTCCCGACCAATTTTTTTTGCACGGAGAAAGGCCAAGGCTCATGCTGACCGTCACGCCCGCTATTTTTTCACCACGGGAGAAAAGTTGAAGCTGCAGCCGATAGTAACGCCTACACTTTCTTGACTAGAATTTCTTTGAAATTACATTTGGGTTTTTCACCGTTTTAACAGCATTTTCGTGAAAAATGATAATATACGTTTTCTTGAATTATAGTTCTACTTTTCAAATCCGTCCGAAAAATCGAAATCGGCTCATTACAAACGCGTCCAGATAGTCTGCAAGATATTGAATTTAATTATTCAAACTTAAATTACTCCGAAACTAATAGACCGATTTGGTCTGTCTCACGCACACGTGTAAGTATACATACATTAATACTATTTAACGAAGACCCGAGTGTCAAAAGTTAAAATTGAGGCCACGATTACGACTTTTAAAAAAAGTAAAATTTCCTTATTATTTCAAATTTTATCCGAACTAAGTGATGCTATCGAGTCATCCAAAAGCGCAATTTGTTTAAAATTCAATTGTCTACAATTCGTCTGTTGATGCCATTCAAATTAATTTATTGGTTTTCAAGTTATGTACAAAAAACTGAAAAAAATGCATTTTTCGGCTCTTGAATGTTTATAAATAAGTTATTAACAATATTTTCGTCTAGGAATTTGAATAAAATTGGGCGGTGGCCTATCCTTCGTGTAACTGCACAGTCTGTTTTGTGTTACTATGTTTATAACTAACAATTTCTCTATATTTTAACCTTCGCTTACCATGACTTTACAGCCGGCTTTCATGGCTTTAATAATAATTTATTGGTCTGATATTTTGTATATAGCGTTTCTCATGTACAAAGATTACAATGAATAAGTTTGTATGTCTATCTCTACAATTTTAATTTTTATAAATTTTATGCAACTTTGTGCTCGTCTTACGTCATTTCAACAGTAGCAATTAGTCTGACAATAATATTCCGGACATCGAGAGAATAAATACAATCACTTCTCGCAATTATTATCCGTATATCTTATAAATTTTTTTGCAAAAAAATTCACTTGTTCAATCGCCCGCCACGCTTTTCAATGAAAAATCACGTGTCTAATACTTGCCATTTTGTATTCAGTTGCACTCGAGGGTTCGGTTCCAATAAGAATCAAGCGTATCTCGAGTTTTTTTCCCATATACGTGTATTTTTCGAGCTCATCTCTTAGACTACGAGCGCCGACGCGCTGCGCAGGTGTGACTCGGGATCTCACATCCTGCGCTCCGCACGCGGTCGGTCAGAGGCGACTCCTGCGAGCGCCACCGAGCGCTGGCTCCGCTCCAGGAGCTGCCAACTCGCCGAGAGTGAGTCAGCTGGCCGTGCAATAATGTTCACGACGCAGCAATAATTATTGCTACGTCGCAAAAATTTTTCTTTTATTTATAGAAGCAACGAGCGGATGTACAATCTACTCTACTTAGTTATTCAATAAATGTGTTACTATCCTTATTTCAATAAAAATCTATGTTCAGGACGATTATATACAATTATATATGAGATTTAAATTCTGTTGATACAACAAATCGATCCTACATTAAAAAAAAACCGGAACAAATTCTATCATGTAGAACGCAATTTTTTTTATGGAAAAACTTGCCGTCCCGTCCTATCATAGATAATCAATGAACTACTAAATGTCAGTGTGAAATTAACAATAGCATAAAATTTTTAACATAGTTAATTTATCGTCCTATTATCCTATAATGGGTATTACTCAAAACTTTATATTAAACTTTGAGAACGATGGCCTCAAATAATAATAATTGGAATTCCATTTTTTAATTAAGTAAAGATTTAAAACTAAAAGCTGTAACTACATAAATATTATAATAAGACAGCTATGCATCTCTTCGAGCAACATGATTTATTAAAAACAAGCCGGCTTGTTTTTAATAAATCATGTTGCTGGTTTTTCCTGTTGGAATATTTTCCTGTACGAAGCCTGACGCCATTTTGGTTTGGTATTCTCGTGGATTTCGAAGGAGTTTTCCTTGAAAGGTTTTCCGAATTTTCAGCGGTTATTTGGATTTGGGAAGGAGTTCGGAGAGTTGTTGGAGGAGTTGGAGTTGTTGGTTTTGTTTTTTTTTCCTTGGTGGAAATTGTGGTAAGATATTAATATAAATCTACATATAATTTTTGTCCGGTGATTTGTAATTTGGGGGAGTATTAGGTAGCGGCAACTTATCCTTTACAGGTCCGTCTGTTAATTTCTCGTTTTCAGTTGGAGATTAGCTGCTGACTTTCCCTTTTAACCCACAGAAATAGAGTCTCCGTAGAGGAAATTTTCGCGGCCCTTTCCTTATAGGTTCTCTGCCACTGAACCTAGTAATATGGCCGCTAGCCCATGAATTATATTAAATTGATAATTGTCTGCCAAACATTTGTATAAGGGAAGGGGGTAAAAGAATATATGTTAATTTTATGTTCTACCTGGAATTATTGTGTTTCTTTTTCATTTATTGCTTATCCTATTGCTACCAATTTCCCGCGTTTGGGGGGATGGCGGGGATGGCGACTGACGACTATTGCCTGTCTCGCAAACGTGGGCAACGCACACTTAGTAAAAGATACTAAGTTACCTGGCTGAAACCTGCATTCCTCGTCCTCTCGTACTGGAGATGCTTCATACTTTACAAAACGCCCGGAGAAGACTTCGCGATACTCTTTATTTTTGCGAGTTGCGTAGCGACTACGGAGAGTTATGGAGCTGGAGATGCTTCGAGTGTCCGTGACGTCTCTCTCTATCTCGCTTGCACTCATACGTTTCTCCTCGATCGCCTATCTCGACCAATCACGCATTTACACATTTTCGCATGATATATGTCATGCTCACTCTTTCACGCCCTGTTAATAATTAGTTCGATCGCGCGCGAAATTTAAATATACTGTTATGACCAGCGCGATTCGAGATGTTCGAATCGCGCATAGCAACCGCTGCAACTTCGCGGTTGTTATTGTATTTGTTTACTAGTCTAGTCCTGACAGCTGTTCAGCATAGACGTGTTATATTCGCGCGAGTTAATGAAGTCTTTAAGTAGTTCCTTTTCTAATAAGACGTGTATTTATTAACTCCCCGGCTTGATCATAACATTTTGGGGGCTCGTCCGCACCGAAAAGTGCATCAAAGTTTATGAAGTTACGATCGGGCAAGATGACGTTAACGAGAACGCCGCCTCCATCCCCGCTCTCCCCGCTCTCCGAGACACATAACATCGACGTCCCCACGACTATTCCACCAACAACAGAACAACCTTCGCGATCGCTATCTCCATCAATTCCCGTTGACGAAATTACACGACTGAAGAATCAACTCCACCTCGCGGAGTCAACACTAGAGGCCTGCACATTGGAGGTTATCAACATCTCCAAAGAACTCTGCATTCGTGAATCTGAGCTTCTTCAGGAACGTCGTCTGCGTCAAGAAGATGCCAAGAATGCAGAAGTTAAGTACAATTCCCTCTTCCATGAATCATCAACAGAGATTGCTAGGCTCAACTCTCTCCACAGGGAGGCGTTAGCTGAAATCGACCGTTTCAAAGCTACATCTACTCACCGCGAGCTCTTTCCTTCTGGAGATGGCGCATCACGATCAGTTATCGACAACTCACGTCTACAACTTATCAATCGGACTTTATTGGAGGACAATGAATCCCTACGACAACGTTTACGAGAGCTAAGTTCATCACACACAAACACAAACACATTTAGTCATTCGAGTAACAGTTTAGGTTATAATCTAGTTTGAAAGGAAAGGCAAAGTCCATTTTAGTTGAATCTGATATTTCTTCTTCTAATTTTGAGAGCCTGATCTCTAGGTTAGAATTAAGATTTGGGGATAAACACATGGAAGCAACGTATTATTCACAATTTCAAATTCGTCGTCAACAATTCGGTGAAGATCTTCAAACACTTGCTTCTGGTTTAGAAAGACTTGCAGGTTTAGTTTTTCCAGAATGTTCCCTTGAAATTCAAGACAAGTTTGCTTGCTCTCAATTTATTACAGGAATTTACAACTCTTCAATCCGACAAACACTCCAATTAGAACGCATAAAATCATTGAAAATAGCTCTTACTCGTGCCATGGAAATAAAAGCTATTTATGATTTTAACAAGAAATTTCAACATCCTAAGACTAATTCTACTCAGAAAACTGAGACTAATTCTTCAAATATCCAATTCTCGTCCATCTACAGATTATTTAAAAAATGTTGAATGTTGGCAATGTGGAAAAAAGGGTCATCTAAGAACGTCTTGTCCAACAAATAAACAGGGAAACTAAATTGTGTTGAACTTTCTGGAGCGAGTTCGACAGAGTTTAGAAAGGCTCCTTCAGATTTTCGTATTAGAAGAATTAATGGGAATTTAAAACATTTTTGTTTTAATGGCTTAGTTAATAATAAATCTTGTAATTTCAAATTAGATTCTGGGTCCGATGTTACAATTTTAAATTCAAAATTTGTAAATTCTAATGATAAAAGAATTCCCATTAATTCAGAACAGCTTCATTATCCTACAGGTGAAACGGTTCCAGTTCAATTTTTGATTTCTGCAATTATTGAATTAGGAATTTATTCAGCTACTTTAGATGTTTATGTAATGGATATGGTTGACGATTGTATACTTGGAGGTGATTTTCTTCATTTAAGGGGTTATGCCTGAGTTAAACCTGAAAAAAATAAATAATCAGTTAATAGGCAATAAAAAATTATACATAAGTAGTATCATAAAAAATCTTTTTGGTAGTTCAAATATACATATTTATTGTAATTTTGCATATTTTTAGAATATGATATATCTATACTTACTGCTTAAACAATCCCATGTGTGAAGCACTAAATTTCAGTACTTTTTCTCCTTTACCGCATGATTTCTCATCATCCGGGTGATGAATCCAAGCCAAACTGGATGGAATTTCTTCTAAATGTGCCTCTCCTCAGCATGAGTGGAAGACTTTTCTGAAAAATACAAATTTTCAATAATTAGTAACAAATAAGTTATAATATAAGTAATTATAGTGAATGTTACGTATGTTTACATACATAACATTCACTTTTAACTTATCTTGGCCAATTTGGCTCCGCTTAGGCTGTGAAGAAGGGTTTCCTGGAGTTGTATAAAAAATTTCAGCCTAATTGGAGTTATGGATCCTGAGAAATCCTGCGGTAACTGACCTAAAATCATAAAAATTCAAAATTTGAGAAAACAGCATTTAAAGTTTTACGTAACATTTAATTATATAAAATGTACTTACAATTTTTTTCCACACCTGGACCTTTTTTAAATGAATAATAGGGATGTCCTGGTCATCTTTGTATGGTTTGGGCATGATCCAAAAATTGTACTCGTGTCCAGTCCTCTGAAAAAGGCAAAATGAAAAATTAAAATAAAAAGTAATTTTTCTCATTTTCAAACATTTTTATAATTAACCTATGAAAATGTTTTTATTGTTAAAAAATAAGTTTATATACTTACATCTTATGAAAAAAAGAGCAGCACTACCATTGTGTGCCAAGATTCAGGTTAGAAAAAATCCAGATGATGATGGTAAGGAAGCAGAAAGCAAGCAGACAGCTCTAATCAGCTGTTTAGCTTGCATTCTGTGACCTACATTCCATTCAGCTACAGACTGCTACAAAGCTGAAGCTGTTTGTGTATGTCAAAAGTGTTTGAATTTAAAATTTAAAAAACAATAAAAAAAGATGAAAAAAAACATGAAAAAAAAATGAGAAGAAAGGAAAAAATTGTGATTTTGTTTCGAGTGTTTTGGAGTGAAATGCATTTATGTTTATATGTGAGGTTGTGTATGGTGTGTGAGTTTTTTTGTGTAATGTGTAGATGCATTCAATATGCTCCAGCTCTGTAGAAGTCTTCATCCTGATGGCTTCTTCTCCTTCTGGCTTGACGTGCTTTTAGGGTGGACTCCAACTCTCGTTTGCTGGTCATCTTCTTGATCTATACCACTGCAATCTTCCTGCATAGCAGCTCGCATCGACTTCTGAGCTATACTTTTGCTTGCATTGTTCAAGTCTTGATTGATTTTATCAAAATTACTATGGGAGATTGGAGTAGAAAAATCCATTACTCCGCATAAAGTGCTCAAACCAGCGTGTCCATGACCAAGACTTCTCATGGCTAGAACTGCTCGTCTGTTCACTTCGTAAGCATTACTCTGTTTCCCTATTTTTCTGCAGGAGTCGATGAAAGCAACTGCATTACATGAAGTACAGGTGATGGATAGTTTGCTACCAAGACCTCGTACATCAAGTTCTGCAAATCTAACGCATCCACCACAAGCTTTACAGGCCAGAAATTGCTGTAATCCTGGCAGAAGCAATGAAATGTCGAAAATTCTATTTTGAACCGCACTAGGTTCTAAATATTTAGATTTTAATTTTTGCCTAGACCTAGACACAGTAATTTCTGGCTGTGTAAATGGTGCTGAAGTACCTGGTAGAGCTTGCGCAGCAGGTCTTGGACTCCGTGCCCTGGATGTTGAAGGTGGATGCGTATCAGGCGTAGGTCCTGAAGTCGTTGCTGTGGCTCGTCCTGGTTGTAAAGATGTTGGTCCTGATCCTGATCCTGATCCTGAAACTTCCTTTTGTTGTTTGCGTTGAAAAACATGAGCTCTTCTCCTTCTTCTTCCAAATCTTCCTTTTTTATCTGATGATCCTGGTACTCTGTTTCTCTTGTCTGGATTCATTTTGAACACCACTTTACACTTTTACCTGTACTTTTTTGCTATCAATATTATAAAATTAATTATTTAATAATATTGAGCAAAGCAGAAAAAAGTATACATTCAAAGCAAGTGGTATTGCTACTGAACTGTATGGTAAAACAGATATATAGACGAATAGCCTTTTCGAACAAGCATCATACCGCCCGGTCGGTAAGCGCGAAATTCAAAATTCGCGATATTCAAAACTTTATTTGTTAGTGAATACTTGTGCCTTTTTGGTGTTTTACAAAGCACGATATATAAGCACATGTTTTTTTTTTTATAAATGTTCAATATAAATAAACAAAAAAGAGTAAATACAAGAATTTTTTAATTTTTTAATTTTTTATTATCAATATCTTTTTAACATTATTTATTGCAAAATAAATATTTTTATTGTATTTTACATACAAATATCATATATATATCATATATTAGAAGCGTTAAAAGTGCGAAAAAATCATGTTCACTTATATAGCACTAAAAAATAAAAACGCGGAAATTACAGTTTTTTTAAAAAAAAAAGCTATTTGCATGCTTTCCGTTTTTGGTCCGTAGCTTCGAGCCAAATTTTTTTTGGACAAAAGGGACTTCAGCATCATATTCTACGGACAATTTCCTATAAAAAAAGTCAATAAAAAAAAATCGATTTTTTCAAGATTCTAACTCAGGCATAACCCCTTAACTGGTTTAACAGATTCAATCACTAACTTAATTCATACACCAACTTTACTTGACTCAACCAATGACTTAAATAAGATACAGATAGCGAGGATAGATGATTCATTTCAGGTTTTACCAGAAGTTATTCAGGATATTTTCATAAAGAATATTGACCAATTAGATCGAATTCAACGTGAAAAGTTTTCGAGTTTGTTACTTGATTTTGAAGAACTTTTTCAAGATCATAATGTTTCTGGACGTTGTACTGTTGTTGAACATAAAATTCAGTTGCTTCATGATCATCCAATTAAAGTACCTATTCGTAGAGCACCTATTCATCAGGAACAAGAACTAGAAGAATGTATCTCCGAAATGCAATCTCAGGGTGTCATTGAAGAATCAGATAGTTCTTATTGTTTCCCTGTTGTTCCGAAAAAGAAGAAAGATGGAACTACACGTTTTTGTATCAATTTTCAAAAGTTAAACGCAATCACCATTAAAGATTCTTACCCTCTACCTAGAATTGACGATACTTTAAATAAATTAGCAGGATTTTCATGGTTCAGTACTTTAGATTTGAAAAGTGGTTATTGGCAGGTCAAAATTCGAAAAGAGGATAGGAAATATATAGCATTTTCTATTGGGAAAGGTCTATGGCAGTTTAAGGTAATGCCTTTTGGTTTACGCAATGCTCCTGCCGCTTTCCAACGTTTAATGGAAAAATTACTTAGGGATTATCTTTCAGATTTCTGTCTAGTCTATTTAGATGATGTTATGGTTTTAGGTAAGTCTTTTGATGACATGATTTCTAATTTAAGAAAGGTTTTTATTCGTTTTCAACATGCAGGTTTATGTCTTAATAAAAAGAAATGTGTTTTCTTTAGGAGACAGGTTGAATATTTAGGTTATATTGTCTCTGAGAAAGGGAAAACTGCTGATCCTAAGAAGATCGACTGTGTTAAAAACTGGCCTATTCCTCAAAAAAAGAAAGATGTTCTTAGTTTTGTTAGTTTTTGTGGTTATTATAGGACTTTAGTTAAAGGTTTTGCAGATATAGCTAAACCTCTTTATAAACTCACTGAGGACTCGACTAAGTTCATTTGGTCAGAAGAATGTCAAAATGCTTTTTCTAAATTAAAAGAAAAACTCATTTCTCCTCCAATTTTAGCATTTCCATCTCTTGAGTCTGAATTCACTTTAGATACTGACGCTTCTGACCATGGAATTGGTTCAGTCCTTTCACAGGTACAGGATGGTAAAAAACGAGCGATAGGCTATTATAGTAGAGTCCTCTCTAAGTCAGAAAGAAATTATTGTGTGACTCGTCGAGAACTTCTTGCTATAATAGAATCATTAAGAAATTTTCATCGCTATCTTATTGGTAAACCATTTCTTATTCGCACAGATCATTCTTCTTTAACTTGGTTATTATCTTCTAAAGAATTAGATGGTCAATTAACTCGATGGTTAGGTAAATTAGATCAATATGATTATAAGATTGTTCATTGTAAAGGTAGTTTACATAAGAATGCCGATTCTCTTTCACGTCGCCCTTGTGAAGATTCTTCGTGTAAATATTGTTCAAAAGTAGAGGATAAATTTTCTGAAAATGAAAAGACAGTTGCCTGAATCATTTTTGAAGAAAATTTACTCTCAGACTGGAAGACATTTCAGGAAGCTGATGAGAGTATTTCTTTCATTCGTCGCATGAAAGAATTAAACACAAAACCAAACTGGCAGGATATTTCACCTATACACACTTTCGTTAAAGTCTATTATTCTCAGTGGGACTCGTTAGTGCTAGTTGATGGTATTCTTTTTAGAGAATGGGTTTCTACTAATCTTAATTACAAGATTTGCCAATTAGTTATTCCTAAAAGTAAAATCGAAGAAATTTTGGAGGAAGCTCATGACTCACCTTCCGGTGGTCACTTTGGAGTTAATAAAACTTTAGAAAAAATTCGAAAAAGATTTTATTGGGCGTCTTGTAAATCAGATGTAGAAAAATGGTGTAGATCTTGTAAAATTTGTGTTGCAAAAAAAGGTCCTTCTGATAAGGGAATTAGTCAAATGAAGATTTATAATTCAGGTGTTCCATTTGAGAGACTTCAAATGGATATCCTAGGTCCCTTTCCCCTTTCTTCTTTAGGGAATAAATACCTTTTAGTAGTAACGGATAGTTTTACTAAGTGGGTAGAGGCTTTTTCTCTCTCGAATATGAGGACTAAAACAATTGCTGAAGTTTTCGTTGATGAAATTATTTGTCGTTATGGAGTCCCATTATAAATTAACACAGATCAGGGTACAAATTTTGATTCTCGCTTAGTAAAAGAATTAGCAGTTTTACTAGGAGTTAAGAAAACAGGGATTCCTGAAAGTGATGATTGGAATTGACCTGTAAGCATGGCTCGGTAACTTGATGCCGGGCGTGGATCAAGGTAGAGGATGTTGGTGGTTCCTTGAGTCATCATTGGAATTTAGAAGAGGGTCAACCCGCTTGGAAGGAAATTTGGCGAATGTGGTTACACGGATGAAGGTTTACAGATTCTGGTTACTCGGATGAGATGGGATCGACTGAGCATTCTTGAAGAAAGAAGGTTTAAGATTGTCGGGACGACAATCTAAAGAAAAAGGGAGCAATGTTATGACCAGCGCGATTCGAGATGTTCGAATCGCGCATAGCAACCGCTGCAACTTCGCGGTTGTTATTGTATTTGTTTACTAGTCTAGTCCTGACAGCTGTTCAGCATAGACGTGTTATATTCGCGCGAGTTAATAAAGTCTTTAAGTAGTTCCTTTTCTAATAAGACGTGTATTTATTAACTCCCCGGCCTGACCACAACAATACTAATCTACGTGACTGGCTGTTACTCGCTTATATACGCTGTCTGGCTTTGCTTTTACACAATATCTTTTTTTTGCCATTACGCATTTTTACTTCACTCGCTTTTACATTATGTCTTTTTCGCTTCGCTCGCACACTCACTGTGAACAGAACTACGGCCCTCCACTTTACGCCAATATCATGCTGTAGCTCGCGCGGTGCCTCCACTACTTCGCTCTTTCTTACTCGCTGTCTCACTCACTCTTGTTCGCTTTCTCTCTTGCACTCATACTCGCTTGTGCGCTCGCCAACATGGCAACGGTCGCTCGCGCGTGTACGCCTCGTAGCTCACTGCTGCGCTGCTGGGTTCGTGTCTCGCTCTCTGTCGCTCTCGCTGGCTCACCTCGCTCTCTCTCTTCGTCGCTTTCGCTGGCTTACGCGACGTTGCGTGAGCTTCGTGCCGCTCGCAGCTGTTAGTGCTGCTGTCTGCTGCTACTGCCTGGCTGATAGGGGCCTTCGATGCTTCATTTGCGAACACCACTGAGTGTAAACTCGTGAACCATCACCTTGGTTCACAACATACACAACAATTAATTATAACAGTACACGACATTGATATATATATATATATAATTTAGTATACTGTATACATATTTTTTCATTTCCCTTCACAACTGTTCTCAAACCTTTAAAATGGAGCGGATGACATATGTGAAAGACAAAGCGTTTCGCTTTTAGAAATATTTTTATACATTCACACTATGTAAAGTTTTTATACACATCTGTGTCTTCGCAACTGCATTATTTCATGTACGTCCTCGTATTCACATGTAAACTCTTGTATACATACCCTAATTTATGTCTAGATTCCTTCATGCATATCTTTAAATTCATACAAGCTCTCATACAAAGTCCTGCATTAGCACCTGCATCCGTTAAGATGTATATTATTGTATTCCCATTCGCTCTTGCGTACATACAAACTTTCACGACGAATAATTAAATTTGAAATATGTATACATTTTTTCAGCTTTCCAAAAGATGTATCAGACGCTCCCAGTAAATGCCCCTATTTCAAATGTTCCCTCAAAACAGTAGAAAAATTATATCGAAGTATTTTCCGACTCCAGGAAACTGAAGAGGTTGCAATGCAGAAGTTTGTAGCTATGCAGCATATGCTTCAATCTCAAAATTATTATAATGATTACTTAGATTTAAAGATGACACCAGCCAATTCAATGTGGAAAGAAGATTTTTCAACTCGAATAAAAGGATTCATGTAAGTATTTTATTTTTTGTCTAAAGCTGTCGCTTTCTAGGAATTGGTAATCGTTTCACCTTTCTTCTACAGAAAGAGAGTAGGGAATATCTTTTGCGCAAAGTTTTCTATAACTCCATGAATAATTAGTATAGGTACATTCTAGATACATTCTTTTCTTTTTCACCTTAGCATTTGTGCTTGAGTCTTAAAGAGTCGGGATGGCTCGCTTTCATCAGTTTTCAAATGCAACTGCAATTTGTTTTCTATGTATGTTTCTGTACTTCATTACCGAGTTCACGCATGCTCTAATCGATTTACTAGTTGCTTTGTCTTTTCGGCGTTTCACGACCTTCAGACTTTGTTGACAGCTAGATAGGTAAAGAGTTGCTCTAATTCAAAGTTTCTTGATGATATCAATGCTCGACGATGTTTACGCTATAAGCGTAAGAGGCAGGTAAACGCCTGCTGTCTTTAGTCTTTCGGAACTACCGAGTACACCGAACGTTCAGTGTGCGTTCTTGGACAGTACTCTACTTCACTCTCATACATACCCAAGCCACGGATTGCAGATTCTCGATCATCTCGTACGTTCCTCAATGTATTATTCCCATATTAGATGATTTTGTTATGATTTGCGAGGTGTTGGAGAATTTTTTTAGTCGTCCGAAATTGTACGTTCTAACTAGTTTCTCAGGGTCTAGACTTCTTTACAGAAACAGAAATAAAATCCGTGACCGACTAGTAGATCAAGGGCAATTGAAAACAGTAAAAAAAGGTAGCCCTCTAATCTCAAATTAAACAGATGGGACCTTTTCGGCAAAATTTCCATCAATTGAAAACCAACTGTTTTCATATTAGTACAAGCCGAAAATATGACTATCATGAAGCGAGTAGAGCCATCCAGCCTAGTGACCCTCACAAATATAACTTTAAAGATACCGAATTAACTTCACAATATTCGAGTAACCCAACCTCACTCAAGACTTTTTTTAAAATATCAAGTTTTCGAGAATCTATCCGGCCCTCACAGCCTCACTTTTACTATGCAGTAAATGCAATGCTCTATTCTTCTTGATGGAAAGAAACAAAATTTCTAATTCTTAGTTAAGTTAGTTAGTTACCAAAATAACCGTTTCGATTTTCTATTCAGAAAAAGTCCTTCATGAACACTTTTATTTTGTTCTATTTAAGCTTTCCATTAAGCATTATCTAAACGCCTACCTTGCACATGTGCCGTTAATCTCTATATTCTATTTTTATCAATTCATCGAGGTTAAGCAAAGAACTTGTTAAGTGTAGCAATTCCATTCGTCAAGATTATGTCGTCTTTATAAATTTCTATTTCTATCATTTTCAAAAACAAAATAGCAATTCTAGCTACAAAGCTATATCTAATCTTAGTATTATTATTATTATTCTTTCCAGTCAACAGCAGACTGAATTTGATAAAATTAAGAAACAGAAACTTGTAAAAAGAACTAAAGGTATGGATGAAGATAAAGATAGCGAGAAATCGAAGAAACAAGAGGATCATGATGGAAAAGACATAAAAAAAGAAGGTGAAGCGTAAGTAATCAGCAGGTTGCAGGCAGTTCTATCGAAAAGCTGGTTGATAACCAAGGAGTCTCAGATGAGTTAGTTTGGGGAATCGTTTGATTTTTTGCTTCTTTTGAGTTTTTCTCGACTGCTGATACACTCCCAGAGTATAAAAATAAGTTTGTTTATAAATTATTTTTCATTGTATTATGCATAATTTTTTCTCAATTACTGGTAAAAACCATGAGGAATTTTTAAATTTTAAAATTACATAATTCAACAGATACATCAGCGATAACTAGCATTCAAGAAAATTCTGAATTAATCAGGATTAATCGTATTTTAGTAAAAAAAAGAACAGTATGTAAATATATCTATAGTAATTAATTTAATAACTTTTTATTTTGATTTTTAAATTAGCTAACGGACTGCCAACAACTTCCAACAATTAATGAAGTAGTATCTCTTGAGATAAGGAGTACATCATACAGTCAATCATCTTTAAAAAATATTTCTACCAACGAAAAAAATGCAACGTAACCCCAACTCCATACATATTATACATTTCAATTATTGCTAAGTAACGTTAATTTTTTAAATATGAACCATCATATTTTCATAATCAATAATTCCACAATAGTTTGTTTATATTATCATTACTGATAATTATAATTTCATTAGTCATAAAAAATTGAAGGAGGATTCAACTACAACAATCTTGTCAACGGAAAATATTGTTAAAATTTTGTTAAATCTAAATGAATAATTTTCTCTAATATTTCAGCTCAGCTGTGAGTGGAATTCGAAAGGATTATGGTTTTTCTATCAAATTATTTGATGTTTTTAAGAGCCACTCAAGTAATAGAATAAATAATCGTATGTAATGACTTACATTAATTTTTATTTCATTCATATTAAATTTTATGATATTAAAAACTATAGTTGAAGATTTCTATTTAAAGCCCTTTAATAATATCAACAATAACTTTAGTTTGAAGGTTTTGGGTTCCAGGAACTATTTATTTACGTACCTCAAATATTCAAAATTTCCTAGAATAAAAACTAATAAATTGATTTATTTCTTAGGAATAATAAAAGAATTTCTGACGGCTCATCCAGAATTCGTTTTGAGATTAAAAAAAAAATAATGTCTTTAAAACAACAAGTGCTGAGTTAGGTAAATTAAACTTTACTTTAATTTTCACAAAAGTTGTTTAATTGTTAGAATTGTTTCCTATTCTTTGCTATTTTATGATCAAATTATCAAATTTTATAAAATAGACAAAGATGTAAATCAGGAGTGCTATTCATTCACAAAATTAAGCTCAAACCGACAGAAGCTTCCCTTACATGATGCAAACAGAAAAGAAACCTCAATATCTTTCGATTTATCTGAAAATCATTCAATGGATAAGAGTACGCCACTATCTATGTTTGGTCGAAAACTTAAAAAATGTAAACGTTTAGATTTGTAAACTGATTTAAAATTTGAATAAAATTAATTTATTTACAATTGTATACAGATATTTATATATGTTTATATAGTGTTCCAGAAATCTACACAGATATTTATAGATTATGTTACAGACATTCTGTATAAATATCTTGTAACTCGGTGAAAATTTCAACTCTTCACAAGAACAAAGAGCATCCGAAGTAGAGCATCTCGAGGTCGAATGAATATGGAAAAGAGGGATCGATTATTGGCGTTTGTTTATTCTCGGTTAATAACGAGGCGAAAAGCGAAGATATGGCGATGAGAGACGGAAAAGACGGCGGAATTCTTCTGGTCCAATTCGTGATAGAGAGGAGGAATTGGCTAAGAAGAAAATCAAAGTCAAAATCAAAGGATGTTAGAAGTAAAAAGTAGCGTCACGTGCCCGATGTAACAAGAGCTTCAAGAATCAACGCCCGAGATAGACGATTTATTTTTTATTTATTATTCCGATAATAAACTAAGTGTCTGCGTGATGACTGGCTATCTGTCCGAACGAGCGTTCGAATATCGCGGCTGTCTCCAGCAGTTGAAATAGTAGAAACGTCGAGCGCGCATGCATCGCAATCGACAAAGCTGTTGTGGCGCCAGAGCGCGGACCATCGGCGAATTGACCAACAATCGAGCGCGCTGAGCGGCGGCTAGGGAAGGCGAGAGTCCGAGACAATGCGAGAGCGAGCCAGCACTCTCTTGGCCCGGTCGCTCCAGCTCGGACGTTCCAGCAACAGCTCCCGAGGAAAGAGTAATTGCAAATTAGAGTGGTTGACGAGTCAAATGGACTCGTTCGACAGTGACTTTATTAAGGAGCGAAGACCGTCGTAAGTCGCGTTACAAACAAGGTAGTAGCACGCTATTATAGTTCATGGGGAAAGATTGTGAAGCCCAGCGTGGGCATAGCGTGACTGAGAAAAGTGGAGTGGACTTAGTTTGTTTTGTGCTAGTTAGTTGTGCTATTTAGTTCACATCATACATTGCGTCAATCAAGTGAGGATCTCATTGCGAAAGCTGTCTGAAATTATTGACGATCTTTGGTTGTCTGCGAGTCGTCGAGATAAACTAGTCGGTAACGAACTAGTCTGTGGATATTATTGAATAACTAAGTCATCCCGAGGGAAGACAATTGCCTCTTCTTTTGCAATATAACATCTCTGAACCGCCCTCTCTCCTACCTGTATCGGGACTGAGCAAGCCGGGAACGTAACTCTCACTGCGTTAATAGTCCGGGAGTCGGGAGTTCAATAGTGGGATATTGGCCACTTTCTTCTAGGTTTAGTTTTATTGTTGAAATATGTTAGTCATAACCTATTGAAAGTAACCCTAAGTTTTCGACTTCAGACCTGATCGGGAACATTGATATAAAATAAACTTCTAAAAGGCACTTTTTTCAGTTTTTCGCGAATTTTACCACTCATTTTATGCAAAAAGAGGTAGAGATAAAAGTTCTTCAGAATTGAATTTCTAGTAAGAAACATATATTCTCGAATGCGAAATTAACTTTTTTCATCTTTAAATTGTGAAACACAAAAATTTATTTTTCAATTTTTGATATTGTCACAGTTTTTCCAAAAAAAGATTATTAACATCGGATAAGCTCTCAAATATGACATTTAGTATTACCAACGTAAAAATCGGTGTCCGATCCCGATATTTCAAAATGGCGTCTTATTGCAAAATTATTTACCCTAAAATTTCAAATTCATTTCCTAATTGCCCATGGAACGATAACCGGATCCATCCGCCTTTACTCAACAGCTTATGACGTACTTAATAAACGCTAAAACGAACTTTTTAAAAAATAATATTTAACAACATTTTTAACAACAAATAGTTTTTATTTTTGCCTAATTTAAAGTTAGAGAAACACGGTAGACAATATCAAAAATTGAAAAAAAAATTTTTTGTTTAACAATTTAACGATGAAAAAAGTTAATTTCGTATTCGGGAATATATGTTTCTTTCTAAAAATTCAATTCTGAAGAACTTTTACCACTACGTGTATTTGCATAGAATGAGTGGAAAACTTAGAGTTACTTTCAGTTAGTTATGACTAACATATTTCAACAATAAAACTAAACCTAGAAGAAAGTGGCCGATAAAATTACAGGACTCCAGGACTACAACTAAAATCCGCCTTGTTCCCCTGAATATCGTACAAAGGAGTTGCGAGACTCTAACACAAACAGGTTGCGTCTGGCGCCTACCGGGAATCTACGGGAGATTCTACGGGAGATTCTGCGGGATAAAAGTAACGTTTCACAACATCAAAAATCGCGTTACACTCTATTGAATACTTCTATATCGCTTTGCATACACTATTTTGCAAGAGTTGTTACGGTAAGAGTCGGCTCCCGCAGACATCTGCAGCTGGTACGCGCTAATTCTGCGGGTCCTTGCAGAAAAACGCGACAGACAGCCGTACAGCAGAGAGAGAGAGAGAGAGAGAGAGAGAGAGAGAGAGAGAGAGAGAGAGAGAGAGAGAGAGAGAGAGAGAGAGAGAGAGAGAGAGAGAGAGCATAGCCGCGCGCGTGCTGCGATAACAACCCGTCGCCGCAGTGACGTCACAGCAGCTGAGCGCTACGAGAGAGCGCGCGGAGAGGGAGATCGGTGACCATCTGTGCGTGCACTTGGCGGAGCAATCCGAGCGAGAGAGATAAAGCAATACAAAAGCGAAGAGTGAAGGCTACCTACCTAGCCTCACAGCTGTACAGCCAAGCGATATTGGTATGGAAGTGGAGGAGCTAGACTTTCTCTACAACGATCACAGCCACAGCCAGAAAAAGAATGAGTGTGGAATTAATATTATGCATCTGTGTAATTCAAACGAGCGTAAAATAGCCGTCAATGAGTGCCAAAGGATGACTTTTAAGCTAAAATTAAATTATGTAAATTGCCCGAAATTATTGTTGTTACCGCTGGAAGCGAGTCGAGTACTTACATGGGATTTTCAGATTATAATCGAAGAAAGCCGGCGATAATTAGCATCTTTTGGCCCTCGAGAATGAGGGAAGCGCTGTTCTCTCTATTACTCTGACGGGCTCTGATTCGATTTTGGAAAGCTTTATTCTATTCCGTTACTTTACATAATTTGATGTGTCTAGCACGATTATTCGAGTTAAAGTGTCGCTTACATCGCGTACATTCAAATGTTTTCCGTTTTTTATTGTACACTGTTTGAATATGTCGGTTACATTGCTTTTCGAAACGTAAGGTAAGTTACACAGTTCACAAATATTACTAGATAATGATCTATGCATTCCATCTACTGTTCTTGTGTAATAGTCGAGGTCTTTTTCTGTATCAGCATGATACTCGCAATCCTTGATCTCACAACGGTGGAAAGGACGGCGTTGCGATTGTACGTGCGAATAGTATCTTCTATCTGTAAATATGTTTTGCACTTTACACCCTATGCAATCAAAGGCTGAAAACTACGAGCCATGGGACGCTATATCGGTACACTAACACTAACGGCTTGTGCAAATCCAACGTCAACATTGATTACTTGATGAGAAACATTTGGATCAACTGCGACGTAGCAACAATTATTGCTGCGTCGTAATCATTATTGCACGGCCAGCTGACTCACTCTCGGCGAGTTGACAGCGAGCCAGCGCTCGGTGGCGCTCGCAGGAGTTGCCTCTGACCGACCGCGCGCTGAGCGCAGAATGTGAGATCTCGAGTCACACCTGCGCAGCGCGTCGGCGCTCGGGAGGGGGCACGCGGTTACATGCATGCGGCGGTGTGTAGAGGGGAGAGCGCGAGTATGTGAGCGTGAGCGAGAGAGAGAGAGAGAGAGAGAGTCGGCGCGCGCGGGAGAGAGAAATATGGCGAGAGTGGGAGTCGAGCGTGCGCGAGATACAGAGAGAGAGAGAGAGAGAGAGAGAGAGAGAGAGAGAGAGAGAGAGAGAGAGAGAGAGAGAGAGAGAGATGGGTATAGCGGCGCGAAGTTGATGATGTTTGGAGCGCTCAGAGAGAGTTTGAGAACGCGTGACTGTGTCGCATCGAATTATGGTTAATGTTATATTGATTTCAGTAAGTCATGACGGAGTATAGGGGAATGTACGGACTAGGAATCTTTGGTGACTCGATATATGTAGCCCTATGATTTACTCGAGGATGATAGAGGATTTTCAGTGTCGTGCGGCTTACAGATTATCTATAGGTGGAACCACCGGATGGATATCGACATAATTAATTGATTGATCGATATCCATAAAGGGGGCGCGAATTTGCATATTGAGGAAATACATAGGGGACGATAATCGAGTTCTAAGCCAATGAATAATTAGGATTTAGAAAAGAGGGCGCTGGGGAAAATTTATAGATAAGGAAATAGATTAGTTGTAGTTCTGATAAACGAATAGGGGATTATTCTAAGAAAAAGGACCAATTGTGTAATTTTGGAGGCCAGGTCTGCGTTTCCGTGAAGAAGGAGGCCGGGTGGGAAAACGCTGCATCCTTCCTCAAGCGGAGCGTCGGTCTCGGCCATTCCGTCACTGGTGCTTGCAGCAGATAGTCGTTTTTCAGCAGATAATTGCCTTTTCTTTCGGTGACACTATTTTGGTCCAGTAAACGAGATTTTTTAAGGAGCTTGGGAAGCGTTATACCGTTTATCGCTCTAGTTATTTTTCCCTGGTTGGAGTCCACGGTTTGTTTTGGAGGAAAGGATATTGGAGAAATCGAGTCGACTACAGCTATAGAGGAATATTTGGTAAACTTTATCGCCAATTTATTTGTTCTTTTATCTGGTCGTATATTTCGGAAATTAGGTAAAGGAGTAAGAGCATAGAGGATATTTTCGCGATTACGGGACGAAGCAGTTTTAGCCCTATTCTTGTGACGGTAATACTATAGAGGATTTTCGCGGTTTACAGGAAACGAGCAGTTTTCCCCTTTGATTCCGAGTATTTATCGTAGAGGAAATTTCGCGGCCCATTTCAGCTGCCGCCAAACCTTGGGTCTTAGAGATAGTTATATGGCCGCGTGCCCATGTTTTATTTCGAGTCAGATAATTTGTTTGCATACGTGAATTTGTAAAGAGATAGCTATAATATATTTGTGATTTATTATTTTAAATATTGGTGTTAATAATTTGTCGACCTGATTGCCACTACAGTCCCGCTTTTCACCATTGCAGGAATACCACGAGCCAGAGTGAAGGAAGAAAGCCGCGTATTATAGAAATACTTTGTAAATAACTGGAATCCCCGTGCGGGCGGGAAAATTCCACGTTACACAACATAGACTACATCGCCTGTATATTGCACCACTACTTCGATTGGTATACCTTGCTCTCGGCACCAGGCGGTGGTACAACCGTAGAACCATCAAAGATCGAATTCAATTTCGATTCAGCATTTGAAGTATCACTTTTAAATACTCCACGAACCTGTAATAGTAATAGAATAAAGAACATTAGAAAAATTCTATTTTGTTTCAAACAATAGATACTAAATTCACTGAAACTTTTGAACATCGCGATTTTATTGAAAATGAATACACACATATACCAGGTGATTCGGAAGCACTGTATTACCTGAAAGGTGAAGAAGGAGCAAACGATTCTGAGGAAAGTTACTGTCATACTTTTTTTAAGGGCTAAAATTAATTTGCTCTCTTAAAAAAACTTAATCTCTCTTGTAACATGGAATATATCTCGCCCGCACGAGAATCCCCGTTAGTGTACAAAAAGAATTTATTTTGTGCCGGCTGCCTCCTTATCTCAGATGATGGATCCTGAAACGGAAAACGCGCGGGAAAATGTGGTAGCAATAGGGTGAACAATAAATGGAAAACACAATAATTCCAGGTAGAACACAAAATTAACGTATATTCTATTACCCCCTTCCCCTGATACAGATATTTAGCAAACAATTAGAGATTTGATGTAAGTTCATGGGCCAGCGGCCATATTACTAGATCCAGTGGCACTGAAAACTAAAATAAAAGGACCGCGAAAACTTCCTCTACAGCAACTCTATATTTGTGGATTCAAAAAGGGTCAACGGCTAATTTCCAACTGAAACGCGAAATTATCAATCGGACCTGTAACGGAAAAAATTGCCGCTACCTAATGTTTTCCAAATTATAAACCGCCAGAAGAAAATATGCATATAGATTTATATTAATTTCTGACCACTACCAAAATCTATTACACTAAAAGTGAATCCAAAATGATCTTTCCGCCAATGAACTTCCAGGGAAAATGTGACTCAAAAGTCTCAACAATCGACCAAGGAAAAATTTCAGAGTTGCACAATGGCGTCAAAGCTGCACACTATCAGGATAATATTCTACCAAAACTTTAGAGCGAGCGAAGGCGTAGAAATCCAGAAACGGAATGGCCGAGGACGACTCTCCGCTCGAGGAAGAAGCCGCGATTTTCCCACCTCGCCTTTTTGTTCACGGAAGCGTCGTCCGAGCTGGCAAATTTCCATTGGTCTTGAACACCTCCAAAATCCGCAATTGGCCTATTTAAATACTACTACCGTATCATTGACTATCTATGAATTTCCCAGCGCCTAATTCTAATTTTCCAATTGGCTGATAAATCGATTATCGCCCTCTATATCATTCATCTATATGCAAATTCTGCGCCCCCTTTATTGATCTTGATCAATCAATCAATATTGATACCCGCAAGGTGGCTCCCCGTATAAATAACCGACCAGGCGTGCGACATTTGAAAAGCCTCAATCCTCCTAGCCAATTCATACCTCTATACGTCCTTATGACTTCCAAGAGTCAATATAAAGTCAACTCTACCGCGACACGCCTCAGTCATGTGTTCACAAACTCTCTGAGCTCCCCAAACGCCATCAACTTCACGCCACTATATCCCTCTCTTTCTCACTCAAGCGCACGCTCTCTCTCTCTCTCTCTCTCTCTCTCTCTCTCTCTCGCACACACTCGACTCCCACTCTCGCTATACCTACTCTCTCCTGCGCGCCAACTCCCTCTCTCTCGCACACACACACTCTCATGCATGTGACCGCGTGCTCTCGCCACTACCTCGCTTCCTGCCGTGTCCGTCCCAAGCGCCGGCACGCTGCGCAGATGTGACTCGAGATCTCACATCCTGCGCTCCGCACGCGGTCGGTCAGAGGCAACTCCTGCAAGCGCCACCGAGCGCTGGCTCCGCTCCAGGAGCTGTCAACTCGCCAAGAATGAGTCAGCTGGCCGTGCAATAATGTTCACGACGCAACAATAATTATTGCTACGTCGTACTCTCTCTAAAAGCCTCCGAACGCGGCCGAGCGGAGCGAATGTAGGCGCACTGTGTTCTGTCGAACGTCATGCGCAAGCCCAACACGCAGCCGCTAAAAATTAAAATTTTTTTGATCTTCGAATTGTATCGCCGAAGCATCGCGGAAGAGCGTTGAATATTTTTCTATTCGCGCGCGCGAGAAAATCTTTTCGCTGCACTTTTGTAAAATGAATCAATCAAGGTTTCCCGCATTGTTTTATAGCGGTGGCATTGCTATAAAGCGCGAGTATACACATGAGAGATCAGAGCCGCATGCGTCAGCTTAGGCTAATCTAGCATTCAAATTTTGGTGGCTTTTCCTTGGGATAGCTCCGAAATTTAAGGACAGCTATTTGCCAAAGCGCAGCACACGACTTCCGCGACCAGGACACGACGTCTCCGGTCGAGAGCAGCTTGTGTCTGCGTCAGCAAGTATCTCCACCGAATTTCGGAGCATTTTCCTCGGAAAAACTTGGAAATTTGAGGAAAATTTTTAATAAAACACAGCACAAGACTGTCGATAATCGAGAAGGCCTCTCGGTCTAAAACGCCTCCGAGAGTATTTCTCGACGGTCGAAAAGGCCTCTGGGTCGAGAAACCCTCCCAGATCATTTCTTGATGATCGAGAAAGCCTCTTGATCTAAAAAGCCTCCGACACTATTGCTGGACGGTCGAATAGGCCTCTGCATTATAAAAGCCTTCAAGAATACTTCTCGACGGTCGAAAAGGCTTCTGGATAGAGAAGCCTTCCGAGAGCATTTCTCGATGGTCGAGAAGGTCTCTGCGTCTAAAGAACCATAGAGAGCATTTTTGGACGGTCGGGAAGGTCCCTGTGTCTAAAAAGCCACCGAGAGCATTTCTCGACGGTCGAGAACGTCTCTGCGTCTAAGACGCCTTCAAGGGCATTTCTCGACGATCGAGAAGGCCTGCGGGTGCATTCCTCGATGATCAAAACGGTCTCTGGGTCGAGAAGTCTTCCTAGAGCTTTACTAGATGATCAATCAGCCTTCCGAGAGGAGTTTTCGACAAACGATAAACCCTACGATTGTATGTGTCTATGATCGAGAGGCCCTCTGAGATCATTTTTCGATCGTCGGAGATCCCTCCAAGAGCTTTTTTCGACGGTCGAGAAGGCCTCTGGGTCCAAATAGCCTCCAAGTATATTTTTCGACTGCAGAAAAATACGCTCGGAGTCTTTTCGATCCAGAAGCCTTTCCGATTATCGGGAAACACTCCTAATAAATCCTCCTAATACTCTTTTATGATTGGCACATGTAAAGGTAATGTTCAATCAGAACGTAAGATATTTTTAATAAGCATATGATTATTTCATCACATTTGTGGGTATCAATAATTTGGTTTCATACCTTAAAAATTCGTACTTAACCAAATTTGGAAGATTTGGAATGCGTATTTGCCTTTCCTCTTCATCTAAATACTTTCCTGATAGCTAGCGCACGCTTTTACTGAAAAACTGTGGGGCGCACACCCAAAGTGCGTAATCGGCGATCTTGTTCACGTACATATATTGCCAGTGCCTGGAACACACGTTTTGCCTAAAAGCTACGGACCGCACTACCTGGAGTGCGTAATCGTCGACCCTGTACCCATGGATACCTTTCCGGCACCTGGAACACATGTTCTGCCAAAAAGCTACGGAGTGCACCACCGAGAGTGCGTAATAGGCAACGCAGTACCCCTGGATACCTTCCCGGCACCTGGTACACGAGTTCTGCCAAAATGTTAGAAAGCGCACCACCTAGAGTGCGTAATTGGCGACCCTGTACCCCCGGAAAGTTTCCCGGCACCTGATACACGAGTTCTGCCGAAAAGTTATAAAGCGCACCATCTAAGTTCGTAATTGGCGACCCAGTACCCCTGGATACCCTCCTGGTACCTCGTTCTCCTGCCCAAAAGCTAGGAAGATCTCGCTATTTCTTATTATCTCTAGAAAATAGTTTAGGTTGCGCACGAAAAATGCTGGGCTTAATACCTTGACTTCGTAATCGGCCAGCTAGATTACCTGCATAACTCTCAGAGTTACAGTGCAATTCGATATGATCAAATCATTTCTCTACACTATAAGTCACTCTATATCTATATTTATTTATGTTACTATATATTGTGACGGGGATCCCGTCGATAGCTGCTCGCCTGGACACTACCCAGTCAAGATACGAAAATCTTACACTCGGTGGTGTTTACAGAGCAGCAAGCAAGCAGTCAGCTGATAGAGCCAGGAGGACAGCGCGGCGCCGAGAGCAGCCTGCCGCCGAGCAGCAGCAGTACAAGGCGAGAGCGAGAGAGGGGAATACAGCGCGTAGCAGTGCGCGGCAGCCAAGGCGAGAGCAAGAGAGAGGGAAGAACGGCGCAGCGTCGAAGCAGCGAGAGCGAGAGAGAGAAAAAGATACGAGGCATGCGAGCCACGAGGCGAACTCGCGCGAGCGACGGCCGCCATGTTGGCGAGGAACGAACGGTAGCATGAGTGCGAGAAGGATGGAATGGCGAGCGAATGAGAATACGTATTATAGACAAACAAGAGAGAGAGTGGAGGCAACGTGTAGCGCTGAATGATATTGGGGAAAGTGGAGGGCTACGGCTCGATCCACAGCGCGTGTGCGAGCGGCAAACATGAATGTAAGCGTGCCGAAATGCGAAACTGTAAAAATGTGTAAATATAGTAAGTAGATCCAGACAAGCGTGTAAGCGCGTTTTGAATGTCGCGCGCATTTTTGAGTATTGTAAAAGAGGGCGTAAGAGTGCGAATGTGCTATATGGTGCGAAAGCGTGTAAATGTATGATAGGCGCGAGAGAGCGATACATCGAAAATGCGTGAGTGCGAATGAGAGAGCGCTAGACGCCGCGAACCGGCGTAGTTGCCGAGCGCGGAGAAAAAATCAGTGTCGAGCACCGCTTGTACCGAGGAGCATCGAGATATCCACAGGACGACAAGCAAGGAAAAGAGTGTATCTTCCAAGGCGACTAGCAGAGCAACCCGAAGACTTCCCTCTGTGTGCATCTTCCGAGCGTTAAGTAGTTTCTTTCGCGTGCGCTTTCACAGGGAACGAGTCATCGTCAGAACGCGAGGACGAGGAGTTACCGAGTAGTGACAGGTAGGAATGTTTCCGTTAGATAGCTCCTCACCGCGAGTTCTAACCCTAAAGCCAGCCGCGTAGAGACAGTGAGCTCGTCCGAGAACGTACACGCGTCCGCGAGCACGGCACACAACTATTTGATTTTTCGAAAATAAATTACGATACGTTGATTTTAACCTAAGTGGCGTTCAATTTTTTTGAGTACTTCCCTCCCTGCACCTCTCGCCCATGACCCAGAGCATAAAGAGTTCTCCATCCAGCAGCGTAAGAGTACCAGATCGCAAGTTCGGGCGTCCAAATTAATTAATAAAATACGGGCTCGCGGTTAACCTGAATAGGTGTGATCACGTGGTGCTACGCCTCCCCAAGGACGGAAAAGGTACCACGTCACAATATATAATAAACGCGCATGGCAACCTAACCGTCGTGGAAAACGGATCTTTAATGATTTTTTACTCAAAAACGGTAGATTTCTGAGCGTTGCCGCTATGGAGATTTTGATTCAGAAAATCGTAATCTATAACATATCAAAATTTCAGGAAAATTAACCAAAACCCAGTAATCCATTGATTTCCTCCGGAGTCCTTTCGGAGTTTTTCCGAGGGAAATGCTCCGAAATTTGATGGAGATACTTGCCAACACAGACACAAGCTGCTCTCGGCCGGAGACGTCATCTCCTGGTCGATGCAGTCTTGTGTTGCGCTTGGGTGAAAAGTTCTTCTGAAATTTCGGAGCATTTCCCTCGGAAAAGCTCTGAAATTTTAGGAGATTTTCGAAGTTATCCCAAGAAAAATTTGAATGCTATATTCGTCTAAGATGACGCAAGCGGCTCTGTCAGAGGTTCTTAACGGCTAAAATCAGCGTCTCTACTCGCTTTTTATACTTCGACGAATATCGCTCGTGTGTATACTCGCGCTTTATAAAAATGCCACCGCGATAGAACAATGCGGGAAACCTCGATTGGTTCATTTTACAAAAGCGCAGCGAAAAGATTTTCTCGCGCGCGCGAGCAGAAAAAAATTCATCGCTCTGCGATGCTTCGGCGATACAATTCGAAGATCAAAAAAATTTCAATTTTTAGCGGCTGTGTTGTTGAGCTGGCGCATGACGTTCGTCAGAACGCAGCGCGCCTACATTCACTCCACTCGGCCGCGTTCGGAGGCTTTTGGAGAGAGAGATTAAGAGAGCAAATAAATTTTAGCCCTTAAAAAAAAAGTATGACAGTAACTTTCCTCAGAATCGTTTGCTCCTTCTTCCCCTTTCAGGTAATACAGTGCTTCCGAATCACCTTGTATATATACAAGATGACTCCCAGGTACTTCACCTCCTTCGATAGTTTCAGCGGAATGCCATTCAAGGCAAGCCCCTCTACCGTATTGGTTTTGTACCTGGTTGTGCACAACATGACGTTCACTTGAGGGCATCCCTTCCCCACTCTGCACCTCGTAAAGCTCGCGCCTCAGTGCGCCTCGATTTCCCTGCTGCCCAGCATGCCCCATATCCAGTTAAACACCGTCCGGGAGCCGCCGTGCTTCACCATCCCCTCCTCCATGGCCTCCCTGGTAGTGTGGTTAAAAGCACCATCCACATCCAGGAAAGCCGCTAGCACTAATCCTCTCCCTTCCATACCCTTCTCTATTCGGTATACAGCCTCCGCTAACGCCGTCTCTACCGATTTCCCCGCCTGGTAGGCGTGTTGTCCACTTTGTAGTGGTACCGTCTCCAGGTATTCTTCTTTAATGTACCTGTCTACCAACCTTTCCAATGTCTTTAATAAAAACGAGGTCAGGCTGATCGGCCTGTAGTCACCCACAACCGAATGTTGTGCCTTCCCCGGTTTCGGGAGGAACACAACTTTCGTCCTTCTCCATTTCCCAGGTGTATACCCGTGTGCCAGACTGCAGCTTTGTATGGCTCAAAAGAGTTTGGCCCATCTCAATCTTTCTCTGCTCGTGATGCGTCTGGCTGTTCGCCAGTCGCAACCCCTAGGCCTATGTCCTATTTCTTCCTCCTCAACCAGCGCTCGGTGATCCGGGAAATGCTTCCCGAGTAGTTCTGAGAGAGCATCCTCCGGACTTTCCGCCCAGCCATCGCCAACCTTTATCGTATCGGCCAAGGAGCCTTTAGGCTGCTGGAAAATCCTGTACAGCCTGGCCGTATCCCTAAGGTCCGTCCACCCGCTGCAGGCCCTCCTCCAACCTGTGGTCCTGGCCACCTCGATGGCCCACTTGTACCCCCTGCGCGCTTGCCTAAACCTATTCATATTCTCCTCCGTTCTGGTTCGCTTGGACCTATTACGGAGTCTTATGACGCCCTTGCGGAGCCTCCCCAATGAGCTACTCCACCAGGAGGCCCCCTTAGGTTTGACCTTTCTCCTGAGTTCACAGTTTCCCTCGTACGAGTTTAGGATGACTTCGGTGAGAACCTCGCATCCGTGCTCGATATCTTCTACCTTCTCGTAGGACCTCGGGAAG
This sequence comes from Philotrypesis tridentata, assembly GCA_018906965.1. Lineage (NCBI taxonomy): Eukaryota > Metazoa > Arthropoda > Insecta > Hymenoptera > Pteromalidae > Philotrypesis > Philotrypesis tridentata. The sequence continues at coordinate 116,479 of JACCIB010000049.1, forward strand.
GAACCTATCCTCCCTGCTAGGCTTTCCCTATAACCTTTCCAGTTGGTCAGCCTAGGATTTCTCCGATAGAAAAAGGGGGATTTAAAGTACTCCCTCCCCCAATGCCGAACACAATTTGATTGTGATCAGACATCGTAACCTCTTCTGAGACACTCCATCCCTCTATCTTTGACCACAGAGATCTTGTTGCAAGAGTGATGTCTATAACCTCCTTCCTTATCGAGTTCTCAAACGTCGATTTGTTTCCTACGTTCATTACATCCATATTCGTGGTTGCCAGGAACTCTAGCAGACCCTCCCCTCTCTTATTAATGTCAGAACTTCCCCAAACTGTGTGGTGCGCATTCGCATCGCCCATCATCAGCTCGGTTCCATTCCTCTCACATTCCCTAACTAGCGCCTCCACCTCATTTGGCGGGCATTTCCCCTCATAGGGAAAATACGCCGTCGCAACGAGTAGGTCTCTACCTACCCCCTCTGCATCTGCGTACTTCACCCTAGCCACGGCCAGATCCTTCGTGCAGAACCTAGGCACTGTCTCCACCTGCAGTCCTTTTACTATGATACACGCTCTTACCGATAATCTGCATTAGGGGTTGCCCCCGCTACGGCTTCCGCCCCGTCTTGTGCCACACCTCCATGGTATCCTCATCCTTCTTCTCCCCTTCGCCTTCGTCCTTACCCTTCAGGAGGACGACATGCGCCCTACTACTCCCCAGAAAAGGTCACCAGTCGAGGGCCTTAAGCGCCTCCAACTCCTCCCCCTCTAAGAGTATCCTCACCACCATCTCCTCGCTTCCCCCGGACTCTATTCCTCTGGTGGCCTTATGGGAACCGGTCACCACCCAGGTTTCAGCCTTGAGGGTTGGGTTTTGACGTCCTATATTCTTGATTACCACTTTGGGATCTTTGGATTCCGGGCAGTATATCAAGGCCCTAGTCACCTTGGCTAGTTCCCCCATGCCAACCGCCTTGACCTGGAGTCCCTCGCCCTTACACTTCTCTACCTTTTCTAGCAGCCACGTCTTGTCCTCTGCCGCTTTGCAGTTGAGAATCAACGCGCCCCTTTGTTGCCAGTTCTCCCAAAAGTTGGGAAAGTAGGCGCTGTCAGGTGCGTCGAAAATCTCTCCGTCAATGCGGTCGAGGACCCCATTCGCTTCCTCCGCGCTCAGTCGAGAGTCAGGGTACAGCAGCGGGACAATGGCCACCTTTAGTTCGGTAGCCATCGCCCTACTATACGTCCTCTGCCTAGTACCCGAGCCCTTTTTCCGTTCCCTCGGAGTCGAGCTGTCAGAGTGCGCTCTCTTAGAGGGTGTCAGTGGTGTATCCACCTCCTCCCTTCTGGCTCACGCCCTCCTCCTTCTCTCCGTCCCCGAGGGTTTTTTCCTTTTTGCCTTACCCTCAGTCATCGGGATTACCCCCGAGACCTCCGGTAATCCCTTATTCACGGCTTCCGGCATGTCAGCCTCAGCCTCTGATCCTACTTGGGCTAGGGAGCCCGTCGGTTCCAGGCGCTTTTGGAACCATTTCTCTTTTTTCACTCATTCTTCCATATATTGTTATAGTACGGGTGTGTGTGTGTGTGTGTGTGTGTGTGTGTGTATGTGGCAGGCAAACCCTTCCTCCCCGGCTCCAATAGCCCCTGCTGCGGCCCTATCCGGTTACCAGCCGGCAGCAGCAGGCTTGACGGGATTTTTCGCCGGCTGATGGGGCGGTCAGGTCCGGTTGGTTAGTCCAACCCGAGCCCCTAGAACTATCCGGCGGCCCAGGAGTGCCATTAAGCGCCCAGTTTTCCGGCTGTACCCTCCGGTGCGGAAGAGAGGACTCCCACTGGAGTGGCACAGAAAGAGGTCGCGGCTCCAGGGAATCCGAGTGATCCTACAGTGTAGTGTCTTGTTCGTGTGTGTATGTGTCGTTGTTATTGTATAGTGTACCCTAGCCGAGCACTGCCGCAATTCGCTCGGTAGGGGAGGGCTGGCCGTTTAGCCCCGGGCTGTCCTCTGTCCGGGAGGGCTATGTGCATACGCAGGGGCTTCACCCTGCAGCCCCTGGGCGTCGTTCGCGACCACCTGGACCCCGGTGGCCAACCAGTCCCCTCGGCACGACAGCCACACCTTGGGATTAGGGGTTGGATAAAAATAACCATTGCGCCTCCTCCCGAACACATGGGGGGGTTGTTCTTAGCCTCTGACGGACCCGCATGGCCGCTCTCGAGAACCCCGAGACCCATTCCCAGTCCCAGGGAGAGGTCTTGCCGGAAGAGCCCTTTTTACGGGGATCCCAGACCAGGAAAGCTACTCCCGAACCCGAGAGGCGGTACCCTGCATCAGTCCGGTTTCGCCGCCATGCCTGGGTGAACCCTACACCCAGCCCGGGGGCGGTCGGCCGATGCTCCCGTCCCCGGGTGCATCGCCCCCCCCCCCCCCACCCCCCGACCCCGTTCGGGACACCACACTCCCGACGCCGAGGCCGGGCCGGCAGCTTGGACCTGCCAGACGAGCCCCCACACTGGCCCCGAGGGCACACGTCAAAGTGACAACCCCTAGTGGGGGTTTTTTCACAGTTAACAGTTCGTAGAATGTGGTCCTGAGAGCCGTTTTTTGCTTAAAACATTTGCCTCGAAGATATAGACAAAAAACTGATAAATCTGTTTCAAGTAAATTTTTGAAAAATCGTGATTTTTAAATATTTTAATTAGGCCAAACTTGTGGAAAGAATTGTTCTACCATACTTTTTAAAGAGTAATTTCATAAAAAATCTTACTGAAAATACGACTTAAAAACCGCTTTACAAACCGTTTTTTTCTCAAGATTTATTAATTTATTTCCGTAAAATATAATAAAATCCGTAAAATTAATTTTTCTATGTGTGATTTTATGTTACTAAACTCAATGTGTTAAAGTAAAGGCAATCAACAAGTTTGAATTTGCCACTCGAACAAGTTGTGCCTCACAGCGTCCGGTCGAGAATGAAGATTACTGTTTGATCGGTATAGTAAAATTTTCTATAAAGCAGCAGAAAGCAGCCAAACAGCTGTTTTTCATCCAAGACACTAGATCAGTGCAGTTCGTCTGCTAACTGCTAATGCTTATAACCTCAGTGGTGTTGTAAAAGTGCAAGAGCTTCTGGAGAGTACAAAAATTATTCAGATAAGTATTGGAAACTAATTACTAATAATTGTGTTCATAATGACCTTTTTCTTTGTTGGTTTATTTTTTTGCTTTTAGATATACGGGTGCAAGCCAGCAAGATAGGAGTTTATATTGACTGTCTGGAGTATTATTTTGCCAATGTTTTTTCCAATATTTTAGACGTTATATTGTAGAGCGGCAAGGAAATCGAGATCCCAATTTTTCTGCGTTGCAGAAAAAAACGTTTACTGCTGTTTGCAAATTTATAATATTGAATGGTACGTCGATAAAATTTCCTTACGTGCCAAAAAATTCAGGATCCAAATCTTTTTGTATCTCCCGATTTCTTTGCGACGCAAAGAAAAAAGCATAACTCCAATCCGTGTGAAATAAGGAAACGACATATCGTTCTTACTTGTGCACATGAAAATTCTGAACTTCTTTTCTCTACCGCTCCACTAAAAGCCAATATCTAAATCATTAGGAATTAGAAAACATCAATATTGTTATTTTTCGCATCGCAAGAAAATCGGGGTCCCTATTTTCTTGCAACCGCAAGAAAAAAAGAATCCAATTAGCTTGACGTGAGCTAGATAAAGCACTGATTTCATCGTGCCTGGAAAAAATTTGATTGCCAACTTTATTTCATTATGTTGAACGAAATCCACAATCCCAATTTCCTTGTACCGCTGGTAAATCACGATACCGATGTCACTGTGTCGTTATAACACGAAGAAACAGGTCCTGATGTTCTACTATCGCAAAAATATTCGGAGCCTGAATCACAAAGAAATTGGCATCTTAATTTAACAGCTGAGCAAAAAAATCGGGAACCTTGTGAAATGCGCATTTATAGCTCGAATTTTGGTATAGTTGAAGCAGAATAATTCTTATGCATCTCTTCGAGCCACATAGATATCTTTATTTAACAAAAAGAGTAATTGAATGTATACTAATTTTGGAGTAATTGGATTTTATACTAATTAAGGTAAATTACTGTGGATTTTTGTAAATAATTAATTATAGTAATTTAATTCTCTTGTAACTTGTTAATTTATTGGGTTGGGTTGTAGCCCTGAAGAGGAGCCGTAACGGCTCGAAACATCGGCCTTAACTAAAGATATCTATGTGGCTCGAAGAGTTGCATAAGAATTATTGTGCTTCAACCAAATCGGGAACCTTTTCCGATCCAAGCCCCGAATTTTTGGAGACGCGAAGTAATCGGAGTACTGCCTTCCCTATTTTGTCTTTTTCCTAATCAGTTTGTCCTACCACTGTTCAATGTAATAAAATAGAGTTGACAATCGAATTTTTTCATGACGCTAAGAAATCGGTGTTTTTCTTGCATACGCCAAGTCAATGCGTTACTTCTTTTCTTGCGGTTGCAGGAAAATAGGGATCCTGATTTTCTTGCGATGCGAGAAATAATAATATTGATGTTTTCTTATCGCTAATGATTTAGACATTTACTTTTAATAGAGTGACAGTGAAAAGGGGATCCCAATTTTCATGTGCTACATAAAAAAACGATATCTGGTTTTCTTATTTCACACCGCTTAGAGTTATGATGTTTTGAGTTGCAAATAAATTGGGCAATGCAAAAAGGTTGGGAGCCTGAATTTTTGGGCACGTAAGGACATGTTATCAGTGTACCATTTAATATTACACATGTGCAAATAGTAGTAACCGTTTTTTTTTGCAACACATAAAAATCAGGAATCCGATTTCCATGCTGTTCTACGATCTAATGTCGAAATCATAAGGCAGTTAAAAGATTTGTATCTTGATATATTTCATGTGGCAAGAAAACCGGGATTCCAATTTATTTGCAACTGCAAGAATAGAATTATTTTACGAAGTTGACATGAGCAAGAAAAGCACCAATCCCCTTGTGTCAAGGAAGGAGAATGTATAATACCTACTTAATTACATTGCATTGATAGGAAACCACAATCCAGATATTCTTGGACCGCTAGTAAGTCACTAAGTAAGTTAGTCTGAAGTTAGTCTAAAGTTAGTCTATTCAAAATGCTCGTATTTTGTCATAGAAATTTTACAAGACCAATCGTACAGACAAAATTAGTTAGTTGAATAGTCTCGCATTTCATCTCGCATTTCAACTCGAATTTTCTGCGAGACCAATCTAAAAAACAACAGTAGTTTGCCGGGAAGTCTTACATTTCATCTTGTAATTTAACCTGGTGCATAAGTTCTGGAACCTAGTCGAAAACCTATAGAGCGTACCACCTGGAGTTCGTAATCGGCGTCCCTGTTTACCTAGAAACGTTTCCGGAACCTGGTGCGCTAGTTATGTTGAAAAACTACAGAACGCATCACCTCGAGTGCGTAATCGGCGACCCTATTTATCTAAACGCCTTCCCGGCACCTGGTGCGCAAGTTCTGTCAAAAAGCTATGTAGCGCACCACCTCGACTTCGTCATCGGGCTCTCTTCGTACTTTCACATCCCATTGATACATAGTGCTCAAGTTTAGTCTAGGACGCGTTCCATCTAGTCTCTGCGCACTAAGTTCTATTCTTCTTGGCGGTATAGTATAACGTTGGTTTTTGCTCGGGAGATCAACGTTATTTTATCGGCCCGTCTCCTCGAGTTCACCTGAACCCGGTGGCGCCAGACACTTACCTTTAAGTGTCAGAGTCTCGCGACTCTTTTATCGAACCCGGGGAGTTAGGCAGATTTACCCAACTGGCTAGCTCAGCCCCGCAACACGGTAAAGGAGAGAGGGCGGTTCGGAAGGAAACACCTCTAGGTTGTTTTTATTTCAGTGCACTCTTTATTTAACACAAATGTAATATTATTTACACAAATAAAAGGTAGCGGCAAGATATCCGTTCACGATCTACAAAAGAGAATTCGACGCGTACCAACAATTGTTCTCTACGTCACCAACTTGAATACCGCTCGCTAATAAAATCGCTACTTGATCCCTAAACCGCGAAGACATCCACTGATTAGACAACCCGACTCTCGCGCGTCTCAAGGTAACTTTCACACTGCCCACTTGGCCACACAGGCTCAATGTCCGCTGACTCTTCTCGCACGCCTTAAAGCTATGAACGTGATCGCCCACACTTAGTTCGATCACGCCCGTGTAATCTACGTTTGGCCGAGGGCCTGTCCGCGTCCGACGACTTACAACACTCCTCGCGCCTTATCCTAATAACGCGACGTCGAGTGAGGCCCCCCTTGTCCTCGCCGACGTATTCCCGAGACGCACTACTGCGTATAACCGAAGCTCACTACCGATTCACACTAACGTCACGACAGATAGCCACGAGTTCCCGTACTACGCAGATAGCCCGTTGTTCGCGAACTTACTACGAGATAACCTTCCGCCCGAGATATCAGAGAGCCAGGTAGCCACGCGTTCATGCCGGGACGACGAGATCCGCGTAGAAGGTAGCCCGAGGTATACACGATCATGCACTGACTCGCTCTACGAAATAACCGAACTTAATTACGAGAAGACATCCAAGATAACCAAGGTAGCCGCGCTCGCATATCTTTCGCATCCGCGAGACAAAGGACTTCGCACACCCGAAGTCACGCGTGGAACTGCGCACTAGCACCCGCGAGGGAAACTTAGTCTAAGAAAGGAACGACTCACTGACCTTTTTTTCTAGTCCAGGCGACCAAGACCTCGTGTTCCTCAGCTGACCAGGAGACCCACAAAAGCACGAATTGCACAAAGAAGTTAAAACAAAGGAATCCCTCGGGAGCTAGCTGCAAAGATGTCCGAGCTGGAACGACCGGGTCAGGACAGTGCCGGCTCGCGCTCTCGTCGCTTGCCTCGCGCTCTCGTACTCCCGAGACGCCGAACAGCGCGCGCTCCTATTGGTCGGTTCACGTGGGCCGACAGCCCGCGCTCTCGCACCGCAACAGGCTCGCTCGCCTCGCGCGTCGTCGATCGCTACGCATGCGCGCTCGACTTCTCAATTACAATCGATGCTGGAGAAGATAGCCGCGAAATTCAAATGCTCGCTGCGAGTAAACAGCCAGCATTCACACAGATAATTCGTGCACTGCCAAGGCTTTGCACGAATTACGAAGTACAATATAACTCTCAGCGAATCCTTCTGCCTAGACCTTTGATTCGGGAGCTCACCTGTTATAAAGGGCGCCAAAGCTGCCTTTTTACTTCCAACGCTCACGCGGGAGAACAGCCATCACGCGTAGCCGTGCTGCAGAAGGCGCCAGCGTAGGTAAACCCCACCCGCCTCATCTGCGTCCGACGACTTACGATGAGCGGACTAGAGCGCCCTGGGTGAATCTATCTCTGTTACTGCAGCGCCGGAGCTCATCTTCTTCTCCTCTCATCTTGGAATGAGGAGTGAAGAAGTCCTCCGTGTTTTTATCCTCTCGTTGTCATCTCTCCTCACCTCACGTCGTTGCTCGAAAGAAACGAACGTCGTTAATTCATGCACTCGAACACATACACACGACCTTGAGACGCTCTACCCCGACCGCTCTGCGCTCGCTGTGACGTGGCGATATTTTGCCACGTTATAACTCCCCCTCCCTTGGGAAAAAGGAGTGAGCCAGCGGGTCGCTCCGTCAACCTCGTCTCACCTCGCGGGTGTAGGCGCGTCTCACGGCCAACAAGTGCAGCTTCTCGGCTGCTTCTCAGTCTCTCTCTCACATTCACTCTTACTCTAGGTTAGGATAGGAAAATATATAGACTTAATTACTAACTTATATCTAACTTAAACTACTTAATTAGGAGGGGCAGGATGGTGGGCCCCGGGGAACAGAATAAGTGGAAAGGGATACTTATTCTATTGCGACTTATACTAAAATAAAAAGGTAACCTGCTCAATTGAAAAAATAACTAGTTTTTATTAAGTTTAAAATAATGTTTATTTATGTCATAAGATCTATAGGTAACATTAGTTCTAATAGGTCTAATCTAATAGGTAACATTAGTTTCTTTTGGCACTTTGGTTCACGTTGTACAAAAGATAACCGCGTTTATTAAACTTAGAATTATTAGGAACGTTTATGGAAAAGACAACCGATCACTCGATTCTAACAACTAAAATGTAAGACTTCGTAATTATGAGTAACTAATTAAGGAGATAGCCCAATTTAATGACATAGAAAACTTTAAAATTTACGAGATTAAATTTAAGTTAAATTTAGGTTTTAAAATAGAATTAATGAATTTAATTATGTAATTAATTTTTTTTTTCAAATGAAAGTAAAGAAGGAAAATGAATATGAATTTAACAAGAGATAGCCGCAAAGATAACCTTCCGAGCTCTTTCTCCTCGGCGGGTATAGGTAGCTCGGATCCTTTGGGGTGAATTGCTGCAGTTGATCGAGACCTTCACGCGGTGGCAGGGGTTGGTCACGTGGGATATGAGTCCTTAGGCGCCGGATGTAGGGGCCATCTTGGCGATATACGTACATACAATAGATATACGTACATACAAAGCGCGTTCTATATCTTGTGACGGTCTACCGTCAGCGAAGGCCGTCGTCCCCGAAGAGGTCGCGGGAGTCCTCACCAGCACCAGCCTCCCCAGCCCAGCCAGCCCCCACTCTGGCACCGACGAGTGAGAGCGCCGAGGGGAGCCCGTCCCGGGAACTTACGGATAGAGAAATATTTGAACTCCGTGAGACCCGGATCTACCCGACGGATATCCGCGACGCACTCCTCCGAAAAGTGCTAAAGACGGACAGGCACAGCAAGAAAGGCTGAGAAGAAAAAGACAGCCAGACCTAGCAGGTGGTAATAAGGACAAATCGTGAGTACATCAAAAATGTTTTGTCTCTCTCTTTTCTCCTCCCCTAGCAGACGCTATACTTCTCCACCCACGGAATGTCCCGGCGAGCCCTTTCTCGCTCTCCTTTTTAAACCTGCACATTATGTTAGGTTTGAGAGGGGGATTGTGACGGTCTATCGTCAGCGGAGACTCGCCTGGACACCACCGGAGCTGGGTAAAATAAATATCAAAAAAAACGTTACTCATACCCGGTGGTGTTTACAGATACGAGTAAATCCAGCAGCCAGGCAGTCAGCGAGCGAGAGAAAAAAGAGAGAGTGACAACCACGGCCAGCGCCGCGTGAGCAAATGAGAACAGCACGCAGCGCCGCACGAGCCCAAGAGAGCGAGAGAGAAAGAGAGAGAACAGCCCGGCAGCACAGCGAGCGAAACCACGAGGCATACGCGCGCGAGCGACCGCCGCCATGTTGGCGAACGCTACAGCAGAATGCGTGCGAGAGAGAGATAGAGCATGAGTGAGTGAGACAGAGCGAATGATAATAGGGGAGTGGAGGCAAGCGCTGAGCCTCGTACGATATTGGAATAAAGTGGAGGGCTGCGGCCCCGTCCACAGTATGTACGCGAGCGAGACAAACATGCGACACCTTTGTTGTATGAAATAGGCAGGCGGGAAAGCGACAGATCAGCCAGACGAAGGATACAGCCAGACTAGGACATAAAAACAAATTCAAATGTCGCGCGAGAGCAGAACTAATTATTAAGAGGGCGCTGAATGATTGATGACATATATGGTACTAGGCGCGACATCATGAGATAGGTTCGAAAGAGACAGACATAGGGAAAAACTAATGTGTGCGAGCGAGATAGCAAGAGACGCCGCGGCCGCGAGGAAGCCGGGCGCAACAGGCATGACAGTCAGTATGCATTGAGCATCAGAGAGCAGCAGAGAGCATTGAAGCAAAACAGCGACACAAAATTACCTCCGAAAGACTTCGCTTACTGCTCGACTCTCCACAATTACACAGTGTTGAGAGGTAGCTCGCGAAAGTTTTGCGCCGCGCGAAGTTACAGGACATGAGATATCGCCGTACGAGAGGACGAGCAGAGCACGAGTTTCAGCCAGGTAGACAGTCGTGTTAACCCCACAAGTGCGCGCTCGCGAGAAAACGCCGGTCGACGGCCATCAGCCGGACGACAGCACACACGTGCTTTCATTCACGTAACTTTATTAATTTTAATAAACGCCGGACAATTTTCATATTATCCATATTATTCATATTTGCAAGAGTTCCCTATTCCCTCTTTTTGTAATCCACAGCCCCGGGCAAGAGATCTAATACACCGCTGAGCAGCCGGCGGAGCGGTCAACGAACCGGGCGTCCAACTTAAAATCATTATTAAATTAAATACGGTTCGTTGACAAGTAGCCCGATCACAGGGTGAGTTTATGTTCGCGAGAGTAGTATTTTCGACTACAAATACGCAACGTCACAATCTATAGTTATTTGTTTATGTTCATAGTCAACCATTCTATCCTACTCAAAAACGGCTTATTTAAGGGGTTATGACAGTGTTAAACGCCTAAAAAAAATTTTTTTCTTGGAAAACTATCAAAATTTTATTATTTAGGCAATCATAATAAAATTGCTTGTATTTCAAAGTGTTCATTGAGACCTTCAATTTAAGCTATAGAACTCTTAAAAATATTATCATGTCTTACTAATAATAGATTTGCGAGATGAAAAATTAATATTTTCAAGAGTTCTACAGCTTAAATTGAAAGTCTCAATAAACACTTTAAAATACAAGCAGTTCTATTATGATTGCCTAAATAATAAAATTTTGATAGTTTTCCAAAAAAAAAATTTCTTTTTAGGCGTTGAACACTGTCATAACCCCTTAATAATGATTTTCTCAAAATCTAGTCATTTTCCCGAGTTGTGCCCAGTAAAGACTTTTTGTTCAGGAGACCATCAACTACAACTTATCAAAGTTGCAGCCGACTCGACCGGAACCTCATTTCCAATCATTTTGAGCGGGTTCCTTCATTGCATTACGCATTAGTCATCATTTTCAATTTTAAAAATTAGGGGGTTGGCGAGCGAAGCGAGCTGGGGGAAACCCTCTCTATTGTAGTACTAGAGGGGAACCCCCTATCAATAACAATAATCCCAAGATACTATAACGGACTTTCTGGACAAAATTTTCAGGAACTGCCCAATTTTAAAATATGTACCAAAGAAATGGAAAGAGGTACGAGTGGCCTTCATACCTAAAACAGATAAAATAAGTCGTACAGCACCAAAGGATTTTGCACCTATCAGTTTTTCATCGTTTTGGTTACAGGCACTAGACAGACTGATCAATCTATATATAAAAGAAACTACAAGAGTATAAAAGAGCTGCGGAGCATGCCTACTTAGAAGGTAAATCTATGAAGAGTGTACTACATGACATGATTCGAACAATAAAAAAAACATCACGAATAGGAATAAACCTTAGGTGCCTTCCTAGACAGAAGGAGCTTAATAATGCTCCCACGGAATCAATGTGAGGAGCATGAAATGATGTTGGAGCTGTCCAAACAACCATAAAATGGGTAATGAAGATGATGAGAGGCAGAACAATCAACCATAAAATGGGTAATGGAGATGATGAGAGGCAGAACAATCAACTCAAAAACAGGAGGCAGCATAACAAGGGGGAAAACCACAAAGAGAACACCTCAGGGGGGAGGGTATTTTTCCTGTCTGACTTATGGTAATGAATAGAATCCTAAGAACCTTGAAAGACTCAACAACGATTAGGGACATCATGGAGTCGGCACTAAGAGAGATTTCTAAAAGCGCAAGGCAAAATGGACTGGGAGTAATCTCCTTAAAGCTCTAAACTAGCCGGGAAAAGGAATGTGGCAGAAAGAATAAAAAGAGGCATAAATGCAAATGCAGAAAAATGTTTGGAAAAAAAATGAGGACTATAGCCATACATTGTGCATTGAATTTATACAGTGGTTGTCAGACCTGTAATAAGCTATGGAGCCTCAGTATGGTAGGAAGTCATGAAAAAGGAGGTAAACAGAAAGTTGCTGACAAAGATGCAAGGACTTATAGCACTGAAGATAACAGGAGCTGTAAGAAGTACACTATAAGCATCATTAGAAGTAATGTTGAATACTCAACCTATAGATCTATACATAAAGGGTCTGGCCACGAAAAGAGCTCTGAGACTCAGAAAAACAAAGCTTTGGAAGCAGACCAACTATGTGCATTGATGATGGAAATGGGAAAGCTAAATCGGGAACTAAAGGGCGAGTTAAAGCAGCCAACGGACTATATGGTCAATACATTTGACTTTCAGGGGAATGTACAAACCGATATACCGACGAAAAAAATTGGGAAAAGAACTCTAGAATAAACTAGGACCAAATCTCAGTATTCACAGATGGTTTAAAAACAAAGGAAGCAACTAAGGCAGGTATCTACTTGGAACAATTGCATATTCAAGAATCATACAGACTCAAGGAAAAATGTAGCATTCCAGAAACAGAGATCCTAGTAATAGAGAAAGCGACAAGACTATTGTAAGATATAAGACAAGTAAATAAACTAAACTATCTACACAGATAGTCAAGCGGCTATCAAGACACTGGTATCCAAATCGATCAGATCGAAGACCGTGATGAGTTGCTGAGAGGCGCTGTCATCGATCCGCAACGGTCAAGTCATACTGCTGGGTACCTGCACACTACAATCTCAAAAGGAATGATGAGCTAACAAAGCTAGGTGCGAAGAAGGACAGCGCCGAAGCAGACACACCGCATGTGGCCAGCGATCAATTTGATTAAGAGCACCATAGAAGGAAGAACACAGCAAGTGATGGAGAATAGAGGATGACTTTTCTACATTGAGGAAGCTGTGGCTGTATATAGATGAGAAAAGAACGAGTGATTTATTAAGCTACAGGAAGATGACAGTAATATGATCACTACAATACACTGCGAAACCTCAAAAGATGAGACAAAACCTCCGATAATTTCTTCAGAGTGTTGTACTGAAGAAGAAAATATATCTCACCTGCTTTGCCGATGTTCAGTTCTGCCAAGCAAAAATCTTTAGCCCAGAGCTTTTTAGAAAACCGAGAAGAGGCAGCGGTTACAGACATAGAAAAGATGACAAAATTTGCAAGAAGTTGGAAATGATTTTCTGAGAAGAAATAGAATAGCTCTACCTTCCAATATGTTCAAGGCATCGCAATGGGCCTGAAGCTACTGAGCGGAGGTGCGTCTTCCGTAAGGGAGACTGCACGAACCCCTTAAAACCTAACCTAACCTAACCTATCCTGACCTACCAATTGCAACTTTAATTTTAATAGTTATCTTGTAAATATGATGAAATTCACCGCTTCTGACTTTGTATATCGATTGCAAAGCCGGCGAAACTTTATATGTAAGTGTACAAATGGGATTGCCGCAGATATTATACAAAATTGGTCTCAGTCACATTTTTTAATACCGCACTGATGTCTAATGTGTATTTTTTTATTTCGAGATAATGTGTGAGAATAAAATATTTATTAAATAAAATTAATATATATAAATTACATGGTCATGGTGCTTATCAAATGTTGGATATCTAAAACAGACAGACATATTATTGCACATACAATAAGCACAGAATAACAATGTTGGTTCGATAGCTTTTTATTATATATTATAATACAAACATGTCAGATGACATGCGTCACATCGTATTTCTATAAAAATAAGTTAACAAACATTCATATTGCAACACTCATTCATAAATTGTCAACTAGATTTAATATTATATTTCATGAAACTACTTATTATTAATCATTTGATTTATCTCAATAGAGTACTGGATTAATTAAACAATATTGCACGAAAAGTGAACGAATAATAATTTCATTTCAATACGTCGATGGTAATAGGAATTGAAGTAAAAAATTTATTTGTGCGTTCAAAATTATATCGAAATTTTCTGTAGACTACTTACTCTGTAGCAAGATAAATTTCGAAATATTTCTTTGTAATTGACGCGACTATAAGTCTCTTATAAATCTCCTCTGTTTAGCTTAAATATTTACTTTACATTTATAACTATTTCTCGAGATATCGTAAAGGTCTTTTATCTACAGCGAATAATACTTTTAGAAATTTACTAATTCTACACATCAAAACATTCAATAGAAATATTCCGTCAATTTGAAAATCAAGAGTCGTAACAATCATCAACATCTAACTTTATATTTACGTACACATGTCATTCTAATGCCCAAGAACGAATCACCTCTTGGTCGGCAAAAAATGTTGAGACACGAGAGAGTATTAAAAATCTAACCAAGTCTTATAATCACACATCCTATCGATGCAACCGCTTGATCAAATCGTCCTGAATCTCCTGCAACGTTTTACCCTTGGTTTCCGGCATGCAAATCAAGGCATAAGGTACGACCAGTATCGTCAAACCCGCGTGCATGAAAAAGACGTTGCTCTGACCGATGAGTCCAATTAGGGGCTGATAGGACTTCGTGGCAACGAAAGCAAATATGGCACCGGCGAGACTGGCAAAACAGGCGGCGATGCACTTTACGTTAGTGGGGAAAAGCTCGCTAAGGACGACACTGGGAACGCACATGAGGCCGGTGAAAAAGGCGAAATCGAAGAGGAAGAGAGATGCAACTGGGAGCCACTGCAGACTTGTGACGTCGTGACCAGCTTCGATTAGATAGAAGTGAATGCCCAGAGCTGCCATAGATAAGCTCACGCCTATACTCGACGCTATCAGGAGCATACGTCTGGAAAATTGATGTTTCATTATAATTTTATGAGTAACTCTCTCCATGTAAAATAAATTGATACGCAAATTATCAAAAGTGCGAATCAACTCTTTTTAATAAAAATAAATAAACTACTACTAACAAATTATTGTGAAGTTTCGTCCATAGTTTTGAACCTCCTCAAATATTTATTAATAAAAAATATTTTGAAAATATCATTCAAGATGAGAAATATGTTGTAATATTTAAAATGTATTCGAGTGAAAATTGTGTATTTAGTAAGAAAGGTGTGATAGACTCGTTATACAGTTGATTTTACTATTTAACATAGCCATTTTCGTGACAGAGTAAAAAATTAATTGTTGATGTTATTTATGCGTTTATTTCAACTACTTTTATTATTTATTCAGTAATAGTATATTACGCACCTAGGGAGGAAAAAACTTGGATAGTTCATATCTCATGCAAATTGTCTTGCGAGCCGAAGGCGAGGGTGGTAAACACGAGATATTGGCTGTCTGAATTTACTACCGTGGAGCTTATACTATTTTTTCTCACACTAGCGCCGAAATTACTTTCGACGTAGTGAGAGAAAAAAAATTATTAAAGCATTTAAAGCAAAAGCAATAATATCAAAAGGAGATAAAATCCTCGTAGTTTTTAACAAATTCAAAATGCACGAACAATAATTGATTTCAAATTTTACAAAATCTACAAAATTGAGATTTCATCATTAACTTTTACTTTTGTACACAATAACTACTTTTAAAGGTATACGCCGCATTTTTCATATTTTTATGTATGAAATTTTATGTATACTTTTTTTATATTTTTTGTTAATAAAAGCTTGAGAAGTTCCAAAACCATTGATGAAATGTCGCAATAAATTGAATGTAGTGATAAAATATACTTGTTTTTGTTTGTTAAAGTTCTTATTAAATAATTTGTTAGCTAATAAAATTTAGCAAGTTCTTAATTAAACTAAAACATTAAGTTTTTTAACCATTTTCTTAAAAAATTCCTTTGGTAAACAGTGACAGATATTTCAACCATTTTCCGCGTGTAAGTAGTCCATTTCATATATTCATTTATTTATTTTTATTACAAAATTATACAAATAATTCAGAAGGTACGAAAGCGAAGGTCCAGTTCTACAAAAAATAAATAATTCAACGTAATTTAAATAAAGATATTACCACTTAATCAGACTTTGTTGATAGTAATTTTTTTTTTAATCGAGCAAAAATCTAAAAATGAATCTTTTAATCACCTGCCACATCGGTCGATCACCATAATGGAGATAACGGAAGCGATTACAGCCGAAGCACTAACGTACATAACGACGACCTTGGCTTCGATCAGGTTAGATTTGCCCTGTTTCAAGATGATTTCCATGTAGAACAAAATACTGTTGAAACCACTAATTTGCATGAACGCCCAGAGTAGTATGACCAGAATCGTAGCACGCACAAGAGCTGGTTGCCGAAACTCAGCGAGTTTTTCCGAGAAAGTCTCAACATTAGTGTTGGCAACGAATTTCGTTACTGCCTCGAACTCTTCATCGACGTGAAAACTTGCCCGATAAAACTCCACAGATTTCTTGGCCTCGTCAAAGTCGCCAACTATACCAAATAGTAGCAATGGCATTATTGTATTGATGAAAAAATTCGTTCAATGAAATGCGTAATGTGATAAATAATTAATTAATTAATAAAATAATCTTGTAAATAATAAAAATATATTGCTCAGAAAAACTGATAAATAGTTGTAGTTTTGTTTGCATTTACTAATTCAATCAAATTCTTCAAACTTCTCAGTTCGGTGTGAATCACAGTAAATCGTTTTCGCGAAAAGTTGATTTACGTCACAATTATTACAACTGCTTATTAATATTGCGATAGTGCATTAAAACAAATATTGTATAATAACTAAGAAATTGTAATAATTTTGCGATAGCGCGTCAAAACGAGTATCTTATAACTACTAAGTAGCAATATCTGTGACGTAAAGCGACTTTTCGTGAAAAGGATAAAAAGTAACTTAAAAGTCAAATTTAATTTCCTGAGACGTCAAAGGCAAAATCCGATTAAAAGAAGTCAGGTGGAAAAGCAAAAATGACTATGAAATATTATCATCGAGTTTTTCCGAATTTTATAATTACGTGACTCAAATGCCACGCACGTTCCTTTACCATTAGAGCCAATTTATTAATCCGAAACGAATTTTTCCGACACGAATAGAAATGCTATGTGTTTTCTCACGCATCAAGAATTAATGACTCATGTCCACCTGATACAACTTACTTTTAACGAGATGATGAGGTGACTCCGGCAACCAAGCAAACAATACCATCAATGCCAAACAAGGTGCCAGAAAAATTCCAGCTGAGACCTCGAAATCCAAATAGCTTCCAGCCACGCTTCCCAGCAAAACACCAAATGTACCTCCACAGGCCGCCAACGAAACCAGTGAGCCCCTGATCTCTGGCAACGCCACTTCACCCAGGTAGAGAGGAAACGAGCTATACGTCATGCCCAGTCCCAAACCACCAAAGAACCTTGCGAAGTATAACCAAACTGCATTTTTCGCCAGAATTATCAGGAGCCAACACAGGCTGATAGGTATCAGGGTCAACAACATTGTGCGTTTGCTGCCCAGGTAGTTGACCGACATCGCACCAACCACTGCGCCTGCGAAACGTCCAAGGTTCAATAGTGAGGCTACCCACGAGGCTTCGTCCAGGGTCAGAGGCAGTGGTGAATCTGATGCTGTCAGTTTGGCTAGGTATGGTGATGACCATCCACTTGATATACCCAGTTGCACCATGATCATCGTTACTGGAATTTGAAAGAGTTATCAATTGGAACTTATCTAGTGGAATTTTCATAAAGGTTTAGAGACTTTTATTAAAAAGAATTGAAATTACTTGTAAAATTATCATATTAATTAACTAAACGTGTTCAAAGTTTTTTAGCGATCAGTGCATTGATAAGCGAGCGATTATATGCTGAAAACAAGTAATGTGTGATGTTCATTTGTTTAAAAAATCACAAGAATGTGAACATGTAATCTATTTTGATTTATTCATTTGCATGATCAATAATGATTTCTAGAAATAAAGAAGCAATCATTTTTTTCTGATTTTTAATTTTATCTTGTTTAAAATATTTTTCTAATAAGCTCATTTTCGAGCGATAAAAACATTTCTAGTAAAATTTAAAAAATACGTTTTAAGTCATGCTCATTTGAAACTATATCGTATGATATATAGAACATAATTTTATTTATTTTTTATATATTTTTTTTTAACGCACCTAACAACGCGAATTTTTTCAGTTCATGGGGATAAATAATAATCTCAAGATTAAAGGAGCAAATGTTACGTGAGCATTCACGTGAAATATCGCAGATAAGTCAATTGACGTAAAAGTAATCGAATAATTAATTAGCAGAATCGATGTAATTTATCAGTGCATTGTATTGTCACTGCATCAATACTGATGTATAATTATAGAAATTATTATTGATTTAATAGAATGATTACTGTACAAATAAAGTCAATCAGCTCTTATGGAAAAGAAAACATCAAGACGTCTTGACAGTTTTTCATATAAATGACCTTTAAATCACAAGTCTTTACTCACATAGATAGTT
This sequence comes from Philotrypesis tridentata, assembly GCA_018906965.1. NCBI lineage: Eukaryota > Metazoa > Arthropoda > Insecta > Hymenoptera > Pteromalidae > Philotrypesis > Philotrypesis tridentata. The sequence goes on from JACCIB010000049.1 coordinate 134,806, forward strand.
AATAACGTAGATAGCTTCTATCCTATGTGTTTAATATATTGCTTTAGAAGTTAAAAGCATTTGAATAAAATTGAAAATAAAAGTAGCGACGTAGTTTTTTTAAGTAAACGATGTACAAAAATTCAGGTTAATTGTGAATAGATTTTCCATAAATTTTACTGCTCGAACAAGCTAAGAAATATAATTTCATCATAATCATTTTCCAATTAATAAAAATGCTAATACATGTGAAATCTTGATTGCAATCATTATAAAGCATACTTGCAGCTAAATAAAACTGTCAAAGTCAACTATAATAATAATAAATTAATTTTGCCTTAGAAATTTTCTAAAAAAATTTAGGGTTTTTCTTGGTTTTCCTGTACTTATTAAATACAAGTATTTTTGGAGAAAATAGATCTTTCGCAATAAAATTATAATCATGATCAATATATTTAATTATAGTTAAAAAAACAATTATTTTCTTATCCATCATTTCTCGTGAAGTATAAACAAATGTTTATCTTAAATGATATAATTACGTTAATGCAACGTTTTATACATTCATACTCTCAATGATTGATGCAGAAACCTATCTTAAATAAGTTAAATTATATTCTACTTTACGCCATGAAATATCACATTAAAAATACACCAGATCATGTACGACGAAGTTTGTTTAAAAAATATGTTTAATCTAATAATTAGCATTACAAACAAGACAAACATTCAAAAAATCCGACAGAAACTAACCACCAAACCCTGCAACCAATTGCGGCAAGTATTTCCGCAAACTCGACGTCTTCGTAGCTACTTGAACCATTATGCCACGATTTCTCTCCTTATCTCGAGAAAACTCAAAGTTGATTCAGGCTTCGGTTCTCCTTCCGGCGGCTCGTCCTCAACTAAAGGGTATTCGATGACACGTTGGCTCTTAATTTCACTGCCTCACGCACGAGATCCTCTTCTTTTGCTTCTTCTTTTCCTTCTTCTTCTTCTTCTTCTTCTTCTTCTTCTTCTTCTTCTTCTTCTTCTTCTTCCTCTTCGGCGTCGTCGTAGTAGTCGTCGTCGACTTTTCTCCTGCGCAACTAAAGACAGACAGAAACCCCGACACGTGGTTTATAAATATGCTATATTGTGCAATGGTAATTACACGCGCCAAACCTGTTACTATCGACGCTTTAAGCTCCGGTCAAATGCGATTAAAAATGTATTTTCGTGTAATTGTGCGTAAGTCGGATATTATATAAAATTGTTTTTTCTTACTGTCATTGTAGGCGCAAAATCGTAAGTAAGAAAAGGCAAAAAATAATTTTTATTTTAAATTTTCAGAATCTTTTTCAATTTCATAGAAAATACTGGAAGATACACGATAAATTTTTTTGTAGATTCAAAATCTTAACACAATGTAGGATCGTAAAAAATATTGATATTTGAAGTCGACATTTCAATCTGTATTCAAACGGCATGTGAATTACATGATTTTCGCAAACTTTGCAAAATCATAATTCGTGTATTGATTTTTCGAAATTTCTTTATTGCCGTTAATTATAAGCAAATTAACTCGTTCTTTTTCTGCTATATCTTGGCGCGAAATTTGAAATTTTAATTGTCGTTCACATCCCCTTAACACCCGTTACGTCATAGATTGTTTTGTGTTTTTTGTACTTTTTTACAAACGTCAGAAAAATAGGGTAAAATTTATATGACATTGGATAGCGCTTATGGCTGGCTGCAGAGAGTGGAATTCGAATTGGCAGAAGCGTATCGGCATCGCCGTTTATCTTAATAAATTGAATTCTGCGATCGTTTCTTGCGCGTGTGCGGCTATGTTTAGGCGCTGATGCTTTAAATTGAAGATGCAGTTCCCGGCATCTTTTGCGCAATAGTTATTTGATCTTAATGCAATCTAGCCTCCGATGTATGACAGATTTTGTTTACTTTAAAGAACATTCTGATTCATGATAGATGCTGCCTCGGATCCGATTTTTCGCTTAGATGGAATTGAAATTGCCGTTTGAATGGAATTTGGGTTAAAAAAAGAAATTCTCCCAAAATAGGCTGATAAAGGGGTGCCATGAGCGGTGAAATATTCGAGTTTCCCTGCACAATGTTAGGGATGGCAAAAATAATAATTTGCTTATGTCAAGAAATATCAAAATAAATTATAATAAATTACGGTGTATCTATTATTTTGACACGTAATAATGTTGTTACAAAGTAACAACATTGTTTTGCAGTTATAGTTATCCAAACGAAAGCAGTTCGATTACGGTATTTTTTTTACATCGTTCAAAAAAATTGCATTAATAATACAATAGCACATGATGTAAAATAATAGTGCGGCGTTCAATAAAAATTCGATCAATCTTGTTTTCTTTCTTTTTATTGTATCGAGTAAAAAACTTTTCACGTCGACACAATGTATAATGTACATTAAATTGTTCGTTATTGTATTGCAATACATGCTGCATTATTCCTCACGATTATATTATTTGTTACAGAAAATTAGTTGTTTTTTCATGTAATTTGAGTTTCCACTTAATACCCAAACTGCTTTACAATGTGCATACTCATATGATAATCTTAAAAATTTCTTTTACTTGTCAGAAGATTATTTAACTTTAGCGCTCTTGCTTAAGCTTCGTGAATGCAGCAAGATCGCGGCGAAGCAAAAGAGTTTAGTAGATCAATCGACGATTATAAAACCGACAAATGGCGCGTGTCTCAACTTAATGGTAATATTTTTTCATCGAATTATTTTGAGTGCAGAAAGATTGTAGATGGGATTTTAAATTGTGTCACGATGATCGCGTCAGTGTATGCACATTTTTATTTAAAACATTTTTCAAGAATCCATGGAAAAATTACAGCAAGTGAAATCAATTTAAGATCTTATCTTTTTCTTAATGATATTTGTACATCTCAAATACAATTTTTCTGACTAAAATGAAATTTCATATTATTATTATTATTATCATTTGGATCTAAACTACGTATAATTCGTAAGCGTAACATTTAAAAGTTTCCAAAACTCCTGATAGCTTGCATTTAATAAACTGATAAAGACGATATTACATTGTGTGTGACGCAAGTGATCGCTTATTGCACAGCATGTAAAGTATATAGCCTGTCGGTGTGATTTACACCATGCGATGGGCCAATCAGGTTATAAATATTGCATAATAGTATATTAGGATACATATGACTTAAGTGGCCCATTATTTGGGTAAGGATATTCACGCCTTCTGATGGGTCACTTAGGTCACCACTAACGTAGAATTTCATTGCACAGCCCACCTAAATCCGCAGTTACGATTATTCGTGTTATTAGCAGTCGATTAGTTCGCTGCAAAGTTAACGCACGAGTGTAGTAGCGCTACATTCATATTCACCCTTATTTGCGATTCTGATATTAGCAATCGATTTTTGGCACCCTGCGAAGTTAGCGCTCGAGCGTAGCGATAACAACATTCTCGTAAAAGCAGTCAACTAAAAGATAATTTTAATAAATCAAAAAAATAATCCCGCGTCAACATTTATTGACATAATCAAAACATTTTGGAGGTTATTTTTAAATTTGGTAGTACAGCCCATAACAACATAAGAGCAACACAGGTGGCATGTGAAATCGTTTAACTACAGTTCTGTAGTATACAGTTTATATAAAATCAATACGCAATATGTATGTGCAATTTTAGGGTCAGCTCAATTTTTCAAGTTGGAAATTCAACAGTGTATTGCCAACATCTATGAGACCACATTTTTTTTATCGCTTATCAATTTGTAGCGGAAAATTACGTGACTGTAACTTAACGATTGCTAATATTTTTCCATTCATTTGCACGGGACATTTTTATTTTATAAAGTACTTACTTTGTTGTTTGACATTCGGACTATATTAAAACTTATTTTTCATCACTTTTTTTTTAATTTTAACATTTTGAGAAGTAAGTAATTTAAAAGATTCAAATTTCGTGTGAAATTATAAGAGACGAAATAAAACTAATTTGCTTATAACTATTATAAAAAGACAAAACAGTAGTTAATTGCTCTCTTTACAAAGTTTATTGATAGTTATTTTCAAGAACTTCAGCGAAAAGCCTTTCAATCACTTGATTTGATATACCATTTAAGATGTGTAATATACAAACCTGAAATTTTGTAAAATGATAAAAATATACTCATCTTGTGATTTATTAAAATTTTATTTCTATCGGTTATTGTTAGCAATTAGTTTTTTTCTACGTGCTTTTGAGCGAAATTTAAATTTTTAATTGACTTCAGATCCTCTCAGTTCTTTTCAACATAGACAAACGGTGTATAATTAATATTTCAACAGATTCTAGAAGAAGAAGACACTCTCCTCCAACTTTGATTTCTATTCTTTGATTTGTAATATTATATAAAAATAACGTAAATGAAGTATTAATTCTAAATAAGAGATCTTCCTCTATCCCAGAGGGAGAGGACCCAATAACTCTTCTTCAACTTTGGGTTTTACTCTTTGCTTCATCGCAAAGGATCTTTGTAATTGTCTATAAAAGTGAAACAAGTATTCATTCTAAATTGGAGATCTTCCTCTCATTATTTTTTAAACCAAATAGAAAAATAATTAAGTTTGTCGTTTTTTTTTCTCCCGAGCTTCTCAAAATCATCAAAAACTAGCTGAACGTATCTAATGATAAGCATAACTAATCACACGATAAAATGTTAGCTATAACTAAATTCCAAGAAAATAGAATAAAAAATCAAAAACAACGAAAAAACTAGAATGAAAAGTTTAAAATAAAACTATAATAGATGTAATTACACAGCTAGTGTCATGAACAAATGTTAATTATCACTGACTCAAAAAAAGAGATTTGATTTTTTGCATTATTATTTTTACCTTTTATTTGTCAAAGCTTTTCTACTTCATCACTGTTTATGTAAAATTCAAACTAAAATTTTTTTTCCCAAAAAGCAATTTGCATAATTGTTGAGACTTCGTAGCTCTGGAGTTGCTATCCTGCTGAATATCGTGAGTTTGAATCGATCTCTGATTTAAAGACAATCGTGCTCTTATAATGGCCATTATGAAATTATGAGTAACATTTGTTAATTTTGGAGTTTTTAACATTTAAACCAAACTTATTTTTTACTTTTGTGGTGAGTATTTGATTACAGTACATTGTATATTTGAGCTTGTTGTTTGTTGTGGTATATTGTTTGTCGCTTAGCAAAAATCAATTAATTACCCTGGTAGAAACTTAACGATAAATAAGCTAATGTATCTTTGAGTTTCTACCAGGGTAGTTAAGTTGTAATAGGGCGTTATCACCCGACAAATTATTTAATAAATGAATAAATAATTTCGGCAAAGAAAACTCGTGACTTTTCCTCAAAAAATTTTCCAGTCTCTAATTTAAAATTATCTCTGAAATTAAGCCCGAAATCGCTCGCATGCATCCAACTGTATAATGAAAACTTTCGACGAAAACTAATTGACAGCGAAACTTTGTTGCAAAAAAAAAAAACCCGATAAAATTGATCGGCATCGCTTTAATGATGCCTCTCGCTGCAGATGGCCAATTACCACGCTTATTTTCGAATGTTCATTAAAACGGAGAAATGCAAAAATCCCTGACGTGCACCCGAGGCCGAGAATGCAGCCGAATAATCAATCACATACTTGCGCCAAATTCTACTGACTAATATATATTTATTACCGATACTGCACTTGAGCCCAGCCGTGCGATCCTTTATTGTATGGACATATACTCACATCTCGGAGGTGATATATCCTCTCGGGCTGTCGAGCGCTCAGCTTCTGACGTCCGCAACTCTTGTCGACGATTCCTCACGTCTCCGGAGCGCGAAAGAATGCAACCGATTTTTTCATGCGCCTCCGGCCTGTAATATCGATTGTTTCTAATCAACGAGTTCCTCCTCGAATTCCCATCGGGCTCTTGACGTCACTTCTCTCTCTCTCTCTCTCTCTCTCTCTCTCTCTCTCTCTCTCTCTCGCTCCTTGCACTGCTCTACACGTCTTACACGTCTCTGCGTCGAAAGTCACAAGCTCTATCGAGGACTAGAGATCCAGTCACTACTGAGAGAGAGAGAGAGAGAGAGAGAGAGAGGAGAGAGAGACTCGTAAAAAATTAATCTCGTACGGAGACCGCGACTCATTATCAAACAAAAAACTCAATCACACCGATTGTGCAATCTTGACGGATTTCCAGCGAACTACGGCTCTTCGCTGCATTAGGAGACGAATTTTTCCGCGGCTCCGAGCGCGTTTACCTATTACCGGCCACAATTTTTAATCTAACGTTTTCCTTTAAATCGACTAAAAGCGATTCGGGGACAGGCCTCTTTTTACGGGCAACTGATGGCGCTCTGGGCTATTCAACTTTCTGGCAAGACTGTTTGACGTTTTTTGGAAGATTAGAATCGTATAGATATAGTTGTTTAATTAGGAACCTGCTAGTTAGGGAAAAAAATCGTTTTTCAAAAATTGTGCTCGAGTAACGTTTATTCTTATAATTAAATGGCATAATTCTGCCTCCTTTCTTAACGCAACGTATCTCGATGAAAAATGGATTTTTCAACTTTCGTTTTTTCTTTTTTTAATCATTCCAACTAAATTCTTGCAGTCTTGTTTAAAAAAATGTAATAAATTTAATGTAGTTAATTTCAAATGCGCTTGAAAGGCTCAAAAAATGTTAAAATATAAGTAAAGTTATGCTTTTTGATTACTCCATAATAACTATTTAACAATTTTGAAAATTACTCTTTTCAGATAAAAAAGATATTTAGTTCCTCAAGGGATCAACTGATCATTTCAAAATAAAACTAGCACAAACCAATTCTAATTTTTGACTTGGACGAGATACATTCACACAAGAAGACACGTATTTGAATTGCGTTTCAAGCATAAAAAATCTCTTTCATTCATTTGCTTGTTTCACTACAGATAAAAAATTAAACACTACTGCAGAATCGGTTTGCACTAATCTTTTAATATTTTCTTTTACAAAATATCGTATGGAAAACTTGTTACAGCACTCGTCTTCTCATGTCCTGTCATGATATCTCGATTCGTGAATAAACCCTTTCCGTACTCGTCATGCATAAGATACTATAAGATTTTAACCCTTTCTACGGACATGAACTTAAAAAAATGCTCAACTCTATTTAACAATCGAGAGCTTAATGGATAATGTGTGAATGTATATTATATTATTAGAATTATAAGAATAAGAAGATATTATAAGAATATCAACAGTTTTCTAAAAAATATCAAAATATAATTGCACTATTAAAATTAAAGGTTGCTATTACAACAAAAAAAGGCTTTCTGAAAAATTCAGGAATACCATATTCAAGTTGTAAAACGTTAAATAATAATGAAAGTTTTATTCCAAACGGTGATGCTTTAGATCTGAAAGGATTTGAATCAACATTTAGTTCCATTCGGATAATCTAAAAGTAAATTGGAATTTCAGGATTCGCGCCATAATATAGCAGATGAAAAACTAAATAATTAGCTTATAATTAATAATAAAACTCAAATAACGACAACAGCCCACGAGATGCTTGGCCTTATTTGTACAACTATCTGTCGTTTAACAATAAGTTTCAATTTTATATTTGAGTATACGTTAAAGAAAGAAACTTTGAATAATGCACGGAGATGTCGTTATTCAAAGTTTCTCTATTCAGGTATTGGAGAATATATACTTGACACTTTACGAAGTGATACAGATTATTAATATTATATTATTAATATTATATTATTAATATTATTAATATTATTAATATTATATATTCAATAATAACTTTATATATTGTTTTGATCAGTTGCACAATTGGAATTTCGAATGGACTGTACGTGAGGCAATTATTGACTAATTCTCGACACAAAATTATTTCCTCCTATCGAAGGCTATCCTTTTGATGGACACTAACACTGATGCGAAGTCCCTCCAGTCCAGTGAGAAAATTTTATCTCGGCGAACGCGACCACGTGTGCGAATCAAAAACGCGCGCGCGCGTGCAAAGAAAACTCTCCGTCGGAGCTGATGATCACCTCGGGAGAAATTTTCGCAAGTGTCTCGCGGAGCCTTTTATATACCGATGGTCCGAGCATGTATTTTTGGACGTTTCTTTTGTGGACGATGAAAACGCGCGAGCGCGAGCGCGTTCTCTCAAAGACGATTGGCGCCTCGATCGGGAGGGAGTGAAAGGGAGTTCGTATACGTGTGTTTGCTCTCTCATCGCAGCCGGTCGGATGCGAACCAAGTTGGATTTTGCCAGCTTTTTTCGTTTTTTTCTAATTCTGCATTATGACTTCTGCATTGGCAGCAATGATGCTCTCGAAGCGCAAGGAATTCTCTTTTCGAGCCATGTTCACTTGCGATGGGGAACTGTCATTTTTTATTTTTTATAATAATAAAGGTATATCTACGAATTTAATGAGGCATATTGTTGTACTACAAATTATTTTTCAATGCACTTTATGCAACAGCTTTTAGAATATTCGAAATAACTTGCTCAAAATTTAACAAAAATTTTATGTTTCAATAATAATTTTTACAAAAAATTGACGATCATCTAAATTCATAATAACAATAATATTATTATGATACGATCCCACATACCACCTTAACGCCCATCCCTGCGAAACGATGAGTCAGATGCCGATATATATCTATAGTAAACGAGGAAAACAATACCGATGTTTGCGCAGATCGTTTACTTAAACGCGGACGAAGTAATTAATGTATATAGGTTTGATTATGTAGAATGCATTATAAAGTGCGCTCAGTCCACCACGTGCAATTAATATATAGCCAGAATAGTGTTTGTAAATGGTTTATTAGTATATTTTTACTGAAGAAATAATAATAGAAGGTATATGCCATTTTTAAATTTGTTTAATGAAAATAGACGCGTGTGGTGTAAAAGGATCATTTTAACGTATTTTGAGCACTCAATTAATAACTAAGTAAAATAAATGTTAATTGCTTATTAAAGAAAAATATTTCTGAGTAAGAAGGATTAAATTAGTAAAATATTTTTAATGCAAAATGGTTAGTCCTTCAAACTTAAATTAGTTCGCTTGAATCAAATGGATTTATTGCGAACTGAAGAGGAGCATTGTTCATGAAAAAGAATTTTTCTTTTCGACATGTAGTTGAAGAACGCATTTTCTTTTGCTTCGCTGATTGGCTAAATTTTTCTATTTACCCTAACCTTAAAAATATTTACATGATTGATAGTATGAATACATAAATTTGTTTATTGCACGTAAATGTTAAGCTCTGAGATATTGAAATTGGTTGTATTAGCCAACTCTAATATTTGGGTTAATAATTTCATGTGGTTATTATTATATGTAATATTTTAAGACAACGATATAGACAACTTTAAAACTTTTGAGAATCGGTAAGACAACCGTTACTTTCATATAAAATATTCAATAATATTAAATATTTTAAATTCAATAAAAACTTTGTGCTCCAAGATGACAGTTTGTTCTTTAATAATATGCAATAAATTGCCAACGATAGTTATGGTCACGTTGCGTTAAGGGGGACATTTCAAGTGTGAGCTTCTGCGTAAAGATCGGCACTCTTTTCCTCGTTTACTATATATATTGGTATGGCACAGATTTATAGGGAAGGACCTTAAGAAGAATCATTTTTAGGATAAGTTTAGAATACGTTTAGATTTAAATTAAATTTTTCTTTCTTAGTCAAAAACAATAATCTTATTCTGAAATGATCATCAATTCAAATTTTTTATGACTAATCTTTCTATTAATTTTTTCTTAAAATAATTCCTGCTAAGGAAAATCGAAAGTCTTGCGAAAATATGTTTTCCCTCTGATGCTTCAAGCTTATTGTCTTTTAATAAACTATTCAAGATAATTCTCTTTTTTTGAAATCAAATGAGCTCTTTTTTCCTCAAATGGATATTTCTGTCAGTATGATGAGGAAGGAATTTGTCGTTCGTTCGAGCGTTGCTTCCGCTGAAAAAAATGAGCGTTTCAACGTCACAATGATAATAATCGCAGATTTTACTAGATTTTAATACTATGATTTCCTAAAATACTTTTTTAAAAAAAGATTATTTTCTGTGTAATATTCGAATCACCTACCGCAGGCTTAATAATTCTTACTACACAATTATTTTCTCTCATAGTAAAGGTTTAACTTTTGAAACAGATCGCAAATCAAATAAAAATGTAATCGTAACAAATAATATAACAAAGAAAAAAAACGTATTTAATATCCTACGTTGTGTAATTATCTATCACTTTACAAAGATTAAAGTCTATATTCTAATATCTACAATTTTACGAATTTGAAATATTGGCTCTTTTTGCGTTATACCAATTATTAATTCATTCAGATCTTAAAATATAGATTTGCAACTTCGGTTAATTACAGATTATGTCGTGAAGGGGGCAACGACGAAGTCGTTTTTTGCCATATTTTTTTTATTATATTTTAAAAGCAAATCCATTGTGTTTTTTTCATCTGTTAGATTATGGTGCAAATTTAAAATTTTCATTTACTTGCAGATCTCCTTGATAGTAAAATCTAGATGTAATTGCTCTTATTACAAAAAGATTTCTTTTGTTGCAAAAATATCGAATTCTCGCAGCATCCTTTTTGGAATGTATTAATTTGCAAGTTGTTTTTTTCAGACTATTATAATGCGGATGGCGCACTAAATTTCGGATTATATACACACGATTCTGCATACCGTTAAGTTCACTTGCATAGGTTGAATTCAGGTTTGCGACAGTCGTGAGAATAATAAAATTTGGGATTTATCTTCGGTAACTGTACGCGCTCCAAGTGCAGCTGGAATCATGCCGTTAGCATGTAAAATTATTTGCATTGTCCATTTTGCAATCGAGAATTCCAATATGATCTACTATTCCAATTTTTATTACTACTGCAAAACAATTTATTTATTATTCGTGCATAATATAAATTAGAAGGGTTTTTTATGCATATATCTCATATTTAAATCCATAATTTCTGAAGGTTAAAAAATTTCAATTGAAAACCGAAATTCTTAATTGACACGTCTTAACAGGAAAAGATAGCGAGTGATTGCAAACGTCACACAAGTATATAGCACGATTTAAACTGTCATCCGTCACAGATCGTTCATTCACTTAATCAATCAATGAAAGATTTTCTTTTGCTTTAATAAAATGAAATGTTAGCACTATTTAACAACCTGCATACGCTATTAACGAGAAAGCTTAATTAAATGAACCGAAAGAGTTAGGCTCGCGAACTAGCATTGCTTGCAAATGAATGATATCGTGTAATACTCGTGTAATATAATATCCAGATCCGGTTAAAACCGGCAATTAAACTGTATAAAAGGATGCTTAATATAGCGTAATATAGAGGTAACATTTATAATTAATTGATACGCTCCAACGTTCTCAAGTAGAATACGCTCGCATGAATAAGACTCGTTTGTCCAGAGAGATAAGATTGCTCATGACATCGTAATAAGTTTGTAGTTTGTGACAAACTGTAGGCAGTTAAGTTAGTTCTTCTTTCAAAGATTTATCGTACTTAAGGCATTACAGAAAGTGGATCAGGGTTAATTGAAATTTCGCGCCATAATGTAATAGACGAAAAAAGCATTGAATTAGCTTACAGTTCAATCGCAATAAACAATAAGATTTTTGTACTTCGTTACATAATTTTAAGCTCAAGTACAATTATTATTATTATATCTCACAAAATAATACTATTATAAATGTTTCCAAATGTCTTTCGGTAAAATATTTAACTATTAATTTCAAACTTTGTAAAATGGCATATATCTGAATAACAAAAAGCAAAAATTTCGAGGTTATTTATACATTTTTTTCTTATCAGTTGTTTTTGTGACCAGTTTTTATAATGCGGCGCAAAAATCGAATAATGTATGTGTGTCAGACCCCCCCCCCCCATAGCTGTAACTCAATAATTAAATATTTAAAATAGCAATACTAAAATAATTGTTTTCACTGGTTTAACGCCTTGAAAAATAGGCATATCTTTTCGCGATAATAATCTTTATTGAAACATCATATATCACGTAGTAAAACTGCTTCAAAATACATAAGTGAGGTAAATGAATAATTCAAACAAACGTAATTTGACGCGCCAACTTAAAAAAATGAGATATGACACGTGCAAAGTGATATTTATGATCGCTACGCTGCAGTTGCTTTACCAATGCCTCCTAATCTTTACTCTGCCCCTAGTCGACTTGCGCAAAAATATGAGAGTCCCGTTTATTTTGTCCGTATTTGAAGATCGCTAACTTTGTTTTTTTTTGTCACTCGTATTGAGCTTCAGGTTATATTATTTCTGTTTTTTTTTTGTCAATAATATTTTTATAACAAAGAATATTACAAGCTGACGCAAATCAATTTTGACGTTCTGCTGATGTCTTCGACGAAAACATAAAATTACATATCGCAATTATACGCGTCGTAATATCCTGATACTGAAATTAGAAATCGACAATAATGGCCCGATTAAATAAAAAAAAACTGTCGATTGAATTTATTTAAGTGTAAATCTGGAACAGATCTATGCTTTTGCTGTACACTTAAGCGTTCACTTATACAATTGCTAAAACTGAGTAATTTCGAAAAAGAATGACAAAATTGTTCTTCAATTTCGAGAATCAAGTATAAATTGTAACAAGAGACGAGTATAATACAGTATCTAGTGAAGTGGCTGCACTGGTGTAATTACAAGCTTCTTTTGTACTTTATATCTTTTGTACACAGCCGGAGTATTCAAATGGTTAAAAAATTAACAAAAAGCAAAGCTCTCTATACGTATGAGAGTTGAACATAAATTATTTTCAAAGCTGCATTACACGCCTAATCCCACTTTCAATCTTACCATCGCGCTCACATCCTTGATAATGTTAATAAGCATCAGCATAAATTTTACTTTCCGATGATGTCCAAGCGCAATATTATAGAAAACAAGTTTTCGTTTCCCCATACCTGACAACAAAAACAACGGTGATAAAATACAGTGAAAAAAAACAGGATGTAGCGATTACTGTGAACTGATATCAAAATAAAGAATGCAAGCTATTTTTAGTGGCTCCAAGCTGAATGAGTTTTTAATACTTAATTTCTTGGTATTCGAGTGCTTTTTCCTTGTGTAAATGAAGAATGACAAATGCCGCGGGCTTGAGACAGCTATCGTCGCTTTGGAAATCATCGGAACAGGATCAAATGCATTGTGCTCGTTGAGCGAGCGCTCGTTAAATCATCTGTATTAAAGGATGTATATTAATTATTTATACGAGCTTCTGCACGATAACCAGCAGTTCGTTAGTCTGACGATTTGTCTGGACGAAGCACGTCCCACTGCAAATCAATCTTAATAAATCGAAAAACCAGTTTAATTTTTCATCTTTCATAAGCAAATCGCTTATCGCTAAGCGGTCCAACTCATCGCTGCTCGAATGAGTGGTTACACGGAAATTACAGCTACTGCGAGCTTTACATTACATAAATTGTTTTTCTAAACTAATTAAAAATTAAGATGTGTCTTTGGCTTAGTGATTTGTAAATTTTTTTACTGCGTAAGCGTATAACCCTATCTGAATGTTTCGCCACAGAATCTCTTAGTCTCCCATAGTAACGTGTAGAAAGAAAATTGTAAACAATATAAGATTGGCTGATTGTATACGTGTGTACTTACGACTAATCGCATAGATAAAACGGCTACTTTCAAATTAATTATTTACACTTTTTACTCAGCAAATTAAGCCTAATTAGAAGTCTGTACATGTTTAGTCTTGTAATGTGCAATTATAAACTTAATTTAATTATTACAAGAACAACGCAGAACTATACATGTAGCATTGAAATGCAAATAAGGTCACTTAACCGTTAGGAATATTACAACTAACTATTATAACGGATACATTAGAATTTTAAACATTATTCTTTCCAGTACACAATAAATGTATGTATAAAATACAGAATATTTTCTGTATAAAATAGAGAATATTTTCTGTATAAAATACAGAATATTTTCTGTATAAAATACAGAATATTTTCTGTATAAAATACAGAATATTTTCTGTATAAAATACAGAATATTTTCTGTATTTTATACATACATTTGCAAAAATGAATTTCCCAAAATGAGATCATTATCAAAAGGTGCATCTTGGTCCAAAGAATACATACTATCGCCGATTCACATTCACCTAGTCATTTTGCAACGCAAACTTAAAAAAATTGTCCATTTGAACACGAAGGATAATAAAAAGTCCAATCACCCCTTGATCAGATCATCCTGAATTTGTTGCAAAGTCTTGCCTTTCGTTTCGGGCATGTAAAACATTGCGTAGGGCACAGCCAAAAACGTAATGAATGCATGGGTGTAAAACACATACGCTTCTCCAAACATATCAACCATTGGCTGATAACTTTTTGAAGCTAAAAAAGCTGTTCCAGCAGCTGTTAGATTAGCTATGCAACAGGCTACAGACTTTATGTTCGCAGAGTAGACTTCGCTGGAAACGATGTTGGGAATGGAGCCTAGTCCCAAGACGAAGAATGTGATAAAAACGAAGAGCGACACGACTGGCAACCACTGGGATCCTTCCCATATCATGTCCATCTCCGACAGGACGAAATGCGTGCCAAGGCCAATAAGAGCGATGGATACGCCACAAGCTGAAATCATCATCAGTATACGTCTACCACACTTGTCGTACAGACCAATCGAGAGAATCGACACGGTAATGGCGCACAAGAAGACGTAGGACACTACGTTAGAAGGCTGAATGACGGTGGATTTGCCACGGATTAGGATTATCTCCATGTAGAAGAGAACATTGTTCAAACCGGAGAGCTGCATGAAGGCGAACAGTATCATGACGAGGGCTGTGGCTCTTTGTATATGACGAAGTTTGAATTCCGCTAAAAGAGTTTAAGAAATTCTTTTAGAACTTTTGTTTTGAAGATATAACCTTAATATTTCTTACCCATTTTGTCCATGAAACTAGATGCGCTGGTAGCTTTAACGAACCTCGTAACCTCCTCAAGTTCGCCCTCCACTTTTCCGTTACCTCGGTACCAGGCGATGGACATTCGCGCAGATTCAAAATTTCCAATTTTTACCAGATGATGAGGTGAGTCAGGCAACAAACATAGAAGGATGACGAGCAATACACAAGGAAAGAAGTAAGTTAGACTCGACTCTCGTAGACTCAAATTTGAGCCCGTAACACTGGCCAAGAAATTGCCAGCAGGACCTCCCATCACGGCAAAGGATACAAGTGAGCCTCTAATCAAAGAAAAATAATTCAATTAGTCTGACCTTTAAATCTGCATCATGCTGAAATTTCGAGGTGTAAAAGGTTCGAATAACTTCTTCTCCTTGAAACCAGCTTCACTTTTGTGGAATTCTGACTCACTCTTTGTCATTGTATGTCCCCCTTCTTTCATACGACATCCACATGTCTAACTAAATGACATCCCTCCCTCTGTATAATGCACCTCCATTTGTACGATAACCCTCCTTTTTGTATAACACCCACACCTTTTGTACGACATCCATTGATTTTTCATAGCATTTTAAATGGCATCCCTTCCTTTTATCTAACTAGAAATGATCATTAATCAAAAAGAAAAAAAATTAAGAGTTTACGGTAGTGATCATGGAAACTTTCTTGAAAACAAAAAAATATTAATCGCAGAATGTGCATAAATATATTTTTAAATATATTTCGAGAAAAGTAACACCTGTGAATGATCTACATCTATTACTCTGTTGAAAAAATTGTTAAAAAACAAAGATGTTGCTTTGTATCTGTTTGACGCGAGTTTGCTACGTCACAATACTTATAACGTTGGGTACGTACGGGACTGATTTTACCGTCCTATAGTTACCAGAATGAGGAAAAAAACAATTATGATGTAACAGTTTGAAAGTCGAAAATACTTTTTAGATTACGGAAATCCCGCTGATTACTGCGCTTTTTATTACATAATTTTAAAATGTAATTTTTCACATTTTTCGAAATATTCAACTTTTTTCATCTAGTCGGCTTATCCGCATTGAACTCTAAAAAAATTATAGTAGATTAGGAGTCCAACTTTAGGGTTTGTGACTTGCTATTTAATAGACGCGTGTGGTTAGCGAATTAAAGATAAATTTCTATTATAAATTTTGTTTGTGGCATACTAAATTTAAAAGCTACATACATCACAATTATTTTTCAATCAGTAGTTTGATTAAAATATCTACCAACTTACCTGATCTCCGGTTCTGCTATTTCTCCAAGATACAGAGCGAAACTGGAATAGGCTATGCCGAATCCCATTCCCAGACATGTCCTTGCTGCATACAACCAGATCGGCGTGTTTGCTGCAATCGTGAGTATCCAGCCAAGTGCTATAGGGATGACTGACACGAGAGTCGTTTTCTTACTCCCCAAAAAATTGACGGAAACCGCTCCAAGAAAAGCACCTGCCAGGCGACCTAAGTAGAGTAGCGATGCCACCCATGAGCCTTCAGTTAACGTCAGTGGTAAAGGTGAGCCTGGGGCAGTTAATTGGGCCAAATAAGGAGATGTCCAGACACACATCACGCCAATCTCAGCTGTTATTATCCATGCTGAAATTTTTAAGGAAATCAATTCATTTTGGGTGATTATAATGACGATGAAAATGAAGATATTTTGTACTAAGATGGTCTGTCCAAGAATTTTTGAGTTTCTTGCACTAGAAGATGCATCTGAAAGTCTCTTTCATGAGTCAGTTCAGAAAATTGATATTACAAACTTAGATAGCGATATCATTATCTTTCCTTGAGAAAAAAATTGCCTCTCGTGCGATTTCTCGTCATATCTTGTAATCTCGATATAATCAAATATACATTGTATTGTGAAGTACATTTGCTTACGTATGCGTTTACGCATACTCAAGTTAACCATGTAATTTGTAAAGCTGTGAATATACAGCTGATTTTCATTTAAATAATTAATTTTAAATCCAATTGAAAATAAAATAGTTGAGTGAATTCAAGTCGTTTTGTAATGGCTTGGATGTTTGCAAGCTGATAAACAAATTTTAGTTCCAATTTATTTTACTGAAATTGGTTGCAACACCACAACTACAACAATATACAGAAAAACATTCTGCTGCGTAAAATGACACTTCAAGAAATTTTCCATGTTAAATTGCCACCGTTTATTTTAATCCTTGTTAAAATCGGAATTCTCTTATAAACTTATTAGCATTGGCACGTATAAAATGTAAACTCTTGAGCAATAAACTGATAGCTCCTTCACAACACATCTATAATTATTGTTACAATAATAACAATAATAATTATATTATTATTATTGTTGTTATTATTATTATTGTTGTTATTATTGTTATTGTTATTATTATTATTATTATTATTATTATTGTTGTTGTTGTTGTTATTTTTATTGTTGTTATTATTATTATTATTGCTATACATAGCACTTATAGATTAGATTCAGATTTGTTCACTATTTTTTTCCTACCTGCAAACGCAGCTAATGCCTGTGGATACAGCTTCTGGAATCGTGCGATGAAATTCGCTGGTAGGCTCATTATAGCGCTATCGCGAGCAATAACACAATCACGACCAACTGCAAGTCTTCGCTGGAGTCTTTGATAGACTGAATCTTCGAACATAAGCGAATAAGTTTTCACCGACAGCATATTTGTTTTTGATTGATAAGATAAGAATAGACATTTGAACTTTAATCCATGTCGTCATTTTAATTTTTTACTTTAGATAGGATTACAAGCTTTGGTTTGTATAATGCAGGGACGTTTATTATTATTGCTTTGTGATACACGCTGTTTTGTAATGGTACTGATTGAATATCAATTTGTCATCAATAAGTGCTTTTGATTTTAGAAAAACGCTTGTTTCATAATTGACCTGCACAGTATTTTCGACGATTAAATAGAAAAGTTTAATGAAATGAAATTAATTAATTTTATTGCTCATTCTACTGATGAAAGTACATTTTATTATAATATGTTTCTTTTTCATATTTTTCATTCAAACAAAAGTTTGTACTTTTTAATATTAATAAGTTGTAGATGTGTAAGTACAGTAATACAGTTTTTTAAATCTCTGAAATCTAAATTTTGATAAATCCGGTTTTCGAAAAAATCACGTTGTAATGTGAATACATCTTTATGAATAATTTAATAAAAGTGATAATTTTTTAAACTAAAATGTTTTTTTTAATAATGATTTTGAACATATATTCCGCGCACTGTCTTTTAACGGATCAAGCTAAATTTTTAGAAGTATCTTATTTAATATGTATCAATCATTAAATTTGTTAAATATATTTATGAGAAAATATAAAAAAAATATGCATAGAGAAACTTTATTTTTTAAGTAAATTTTTCAATGCAATCGTAAAAAGTAGCTATTGCATAATTTCAGCTACGAAACTGCAAGCCAATACAAATCTTCGTCGATGGAGATTTCAAAATCCAGTTTGTAGTAGACTTTAGCAGTATAACCTATTTGCATTAAATATTTATGCACTTTATTTTATATCTTTAATAATATTTAACCTATACAGCTCAAAATCTCACGAAATTTTTTTTTCGAAGTTATAACAATAAGACATAATAATAAATGGAAAAAATTGGGTAGCCAAAATACTAGAGAGAAAAATAGATTCTTTGGTACGATTCGACCTTAAGCATTTTTTAAGATGATTGAAGTGTTTTTCAATACTTCCAAGCACAAACCCTTGTTTTTTACATTGTTTTATGAAACTTTAAAACTACTTTCTTTAAATTTGAAGTTACACCGTTGACATAGTATCTCCATTGTAGTAAATTAGAATACGAAAAATACTTCTAAAAAATAAATTTACTTCGTATATAGCAAGCTTTTTATCAGTTTTGTTAATGGATTAATTAAATTTACACTTGAACGGATAAAAGTAAATGTCTACACATACTATTTAATACTACTTCTCGATTTAGAATATAAAGGGATGGAATCAATATCAGATTTCATAATCAATGTCTTTTGTTTGATACATTTTAGGTGAGAATTGTCGTTATTGTTTATAATATTTTTGTTTGAACTGCGTGTGTAATAAAAAAAAATTAATAAAAATCACTTATAATCGACTTTTAAAATCTCTAACGCTTCAATTATATATTTTCAAACCAAAACATCCGGTTACTAGCTCAAAGGCTACAGTGCAAATGTGATAAAAACTTCAATTGGCCATTAATGTTAATTAGACATTGGCTATAATTAAAAATGAATGTATAGTTTTACTTTTAGTACTTTTTAACAATTTTGTATAATTACCATAATTTTTGTATGAAACGTAAAGGACTATTTATTATATAATAAGAATACATTATTGTACAACAAGCTCGATGTTAACAAGTGAGCACTAGCGACAGTGGAAATACTCATTAGTACGAAAACACGTTGTTTTATATAATACATCCAAAATTTGTACAAGTTCTTCAAACATGGGAGGAAACCCTTATTTGTTGTGAAAGGTTAATTATCCATTTTCACAACAATAATTACACATCCAATACTTTTTGGCAACGTTTCGTCCTCTATTATGGGACCTTGTCAAGCCATTAGACTAATTATAAACTACAAATACATTATAAATGCAGAGGTTATAAATCTCTTATCACAACCATGTGCTCATCAGAAACGTTGCCAAAAAGTATTGGATGTGTTATTATTGTTGTGAAAATGGATAATTAACCTTCCACAACAAATAAGGGTTTTCTCCCACGTTTGAAGAACTTGTGAATTTTGGATATAAGAATGGCGAGGATTAACAATAATAACTATTTTATATAATACGTTACTAAGTAAATCAATAAAAGTCTTTCCATCAGAGCATTTTAAAGTAGCAGGAAATGCAGATAAGATCTTCAAAATAGTGTTGAAAGAAGAATATTTCAGAAACACATTTTTATATTGTATGCAAAATGTTATTAGCAAATCTTAAGAATCGTTAACTTTTTGAAAAAGAAAAAAATGGGGTAGCTCCTACCTGACTTCTAGACTAGAGTGTATCTGGACACAAATAAAGATACTGAGTATGTCTTCTGTTACTGCTCACTATATTAACAAGAACGCGAAGAACTCGACTGCAGATAAAGGTATAATACCTGAGTCTGTTACGATAGCGACTTTAGCGTTGGAGGATGGATGATGCGTTGTCGTTATGCAGTAGATATCCTAAAGAAGTTCTTCGACAATACGAGGAAGACAAAAGGAGAGAATGCGTGGAAGGCAATCGATGAAAGATGACTGCACACATGAGGATTACATAAGAAAGAATTAGGTAGAAGTCTTATAGCTCCCCGCAAAGTATTCCTGATAATTGTTCGTATGGTCATGTTGGGGATGCTATACTGTAGACTTTTTCTTTAATGGGTCAGACCACCTCTCAGTTCTGAAAAATTAAAACGTGACAAAAATTATCAAACGATTATTCAACAGTATTAACAAACTCTCACAAAATGGAAAATTTTAGCTTAAACTGATATAGTAACTCTGTAATTTAAGTCTGCTAAAGCCATTAAACTTATTTTACAGTCATAGCTACGTAATAATCCAGACAAACACACATGAAATGAACTGATTCCGTCGGGAAAGTATTTTAAATAATTGCGCGAATTCAATATTTAAATAAAATTAACAATTCCATTAAAATTCGTTGATTCCAACTAATCAACAGTTCGTTTAACCATTTAATTTTGCAGAATTCAAAGGTTTTTTACCATGCATACTATTTTGTGTGAAAAGACAGATAACACTTGAGTAAACTTTGAGAAAAATAAAAATTTTTCAAACAACTTCAGTCTCGCGATTGTAGTCTGCCAAAGCTACAGCTCATTAGATGCGCATATTATCTCCGAACGATAAGACGAGTTTAGCAATGACTAAAATATGAAGAACTCCGAATCGTAAGCAGAGTCTGCTGTTGTCATACCGAGCTCTGACCTTTCAGTAATAAAAAGTTTTACAAGGTGTGAGTCAGAATGATATATTCTTTAGTTTGAATTTCAATCAAAGATTTGACACAAAAAATAGCGTAAAAAATTATTCATTGTATACTGTACATATTTGTGGAAGTGTTTAAATACATCCGAAAAGCATCACATCGAACCCAACCTTGTAGCACTTGATGTATGTTGGAGTCTAAATTCAGCTGAAATAGTTAAAATAATTTTTCATACTACTTCATTTTCTAAATTTAACACTAATCTTATAATTACCCATTTTTCCATTGACTAACAAATCTAAAAAAATC
Source organism: Philotrypesis tridentata (assembly GCA_018906965.1). NCBI lineage: Eukaryota > Metazoa > Arthropoda > Insecta > Hymenoptera > Pteromalidae > Philotrypesis > Philotrypesis tridentata. Next base: position 156,154 of record JACCIB010000049.1, read on the forward strand.
TCGTGGCGTCCCAATTTGTCCTTAAATTTTTCATTTCACATAAACCGGTGATAATAATAAAGTTGAGCTTTTGAGCGGCTTTGGCGTTTGCTGCATTCGCCGAGACATAGAGTGAATCAATCATTTATTTCACATACTCATGCAAAAAATAATAAAGAAAGACTATGCACGAAACAGATAGATCTTACGAGCGGCCTTTTTTAAATTATTTATTTAACCCTTATGGAAAAACCTTGTAGAAAATCCTACAGGGAGTCATACACAGTATTGTATAGATGATTCTATAGAAAATTATGTAGAGTTATCGACTGATAAGTGTACATAAATATCTGCAAGTAATCGTGTAGAATCGATTATGCAATTGAAGTGTATACCAATCCTACCTAAATTTCTACAAAAAACTCTGTTGGTAAAATGATTGATACTTATGCAGCGATTTCGGACAGAATTTGTAGAGTTCGTTACATAGTTTTGTGGAAATTTAACAATCTGTGCAGAAGTCTTTGCACATTTTTCTGTGGATGTATCAATGAATTATCAATATATGATTTTACTTAAATCTAAGATTTTGATTTCTATACAGAATCAGTTTAAATGTGTTGTTTTTTTGTACTGATTCCTATAGAGATATTAACAAAGATTGCTACAAAGAATTTTATGGAGGTCAAGGTGAAAATCCGAGACTGCAGAAATCTCTGTAGTAAATCACACACAAATGACTACATCCCATATCAAAATAATGTGCATATATTTATGCAGAGATTTCTGCAGAACTCTCTGCACAGCTCTGCAGAGCAACCTGCAGGGTTCCCTGCCGGTGGTCCAAATTCTCTGCAGAGGCACTATGTCAATGCTTCTGCAGTAATTTGTGTAGAATGTTCTGCAGAGCTTACTGCAGAGATTTCTGCACAGATTTTTGCATTGTAATTGCTTTTACAGAGAATTTGGACCTCCTACAGAGAACCCTACAGATTGTTCTGTAGAGCTCTGCAGAAAATTCTGCAGAGATCTCTGCATAAATATCTGCACATTATTTTGATAAGGGATGATTGGTCGGAATACATCTGCAGAAATTTTTATTAAACGTAATGATTTCTCTACCGGGCTCCCCACTAATTCTTGTATAGAAATAATCTCTATAGACTCCTCTGCAGCATTTATATATGAACAAGCTCTGTACGTTTAATAACGAGAGTTGATCTTAAGTTCTCTGTAGAAATCTCTGCAAATATCTCTGTACGTACGTTTGTAGATTTACCTACATATGTCTCTACAAACTTTTTTATACGATGTATACGTAAGTTTGTAGTTTGTACGATCAATTTCTGCTGATATTCTATCCGGTTTGCTACACCCTTATGAAAAAAACCTGCAGAAGATCATGTAGGAAATCTTGCAGAGTATTTTGTAGGCAATTATGTAAGAAACTGTATAGAAATCTGTGCAGATAAGCCTACACAAATACCTATACAGAAACGTACATAATTTCAGGATGGATTCAAGATATGGCTCCTACAGATATTTTTAAACATTCCGTGTAACGGTCTGTGTAGGTATATGTGTAGAGTTTTGGGACATGCACGAATACCTATAGATAATATTCTGCACATATTTGTACAGAAATTTATTTCTGTACGGGAAAATTTCTATACCTGTATTGAAACATATAAGATACTGCGCAAAATTTTCTGCAGGTAAACGTACATAAATATCTGCACAGAAACGAACATAGGTTAATACGAAGACCTGTACAGAAACAAATACAAATTTTTAAAATACCACAGTATATATAAAATATATATTTATTCATAAATTTGTGTACACAGATATGTGCACAAATTTGTGCATGTTTTTGCACACAGATTTTGCCTGTATTGAAACGTGCATAATTGTATGCACAATAGTGTACATAAAATTGTGCATACTATTTTCAGTTGAACCACTGCAATGAAAATCGCGGAAAATATCGTGGAAAATTCATTGGACAGTGGATTAGTATTAAGTTGGTTGTCAATATTTAGACCAAAATGATAAAAAAGAATTTTTCAAATTTAAAAAATATTTACTTCATAGCGGTCACCCATCCGAGTAGGAACCTTGCCTAACGCTGCTTAACTTCCATCATAGAAAGTCCATGGTTTTTTTTTTGATAAGTGATTCTTTATTCAAATGCTTTCTCATACAATTATATGGTAAAAGAATCTTACAGAAAACGATTAGATTAACATATGTTTCAAACAGAATGGTCATTTAGACACGCGCTGTGATTACAATAGTTTTTTTTTTTTTGAATGTTCTATAGTAATTTGTGTATGCTCTTTAGAGCTTGAGTTATATTTTACTTATGCTAGAAAAGACGGTGGCAAAAAACTAGTTTAATTAAGTTCTCTATGGTTTGTAAATTTATAAAATGAACAAACAAAACGAAACGAGTTTATATTGTTAATATACATATATACAGAGGATTTAATTCCTTTGGTTTCTATTTTAGATCATATGCTTATTAAACTTAACGATATTATAAATTGACATTTATTTCGTTTATTTTTCTAATTCCTTATTTTTTTTATTATTTTATAATAGTCAAAGTCTTTTAGAATGCTCCTATCTAGATCAGTTAAGTTATGACAATATGTTAGATGTACATCGAATATCCCATCGGGTTTATAAATTATTGATTTGTTATTGTTGTTTCTGGGGATGTGGTATATAATTGGTATTTGTTTTTTATTCACCATATAACCCTGTTCGTCTAAGAATTTGAAGGCTTCAGGTGGTATAAGGCCTTTCGGTAAGCATCTTTCGTAATATTCTTGTCTGTCCATAAATGGGCTACTTATCAGATTATTTTTCTTATTGTGTATCGCACTTTTAATGTGATTACGTATTAGTTTTATTATGAAGCTATCTATTCTTAGAATTTTTGCTTTTCTGTATAGGTTAATATTGCTCACTCTTTTTTTATAATCACTACTTTCGTATCTATACCAATTTAAGCAGACTCTTAAGCATTTTCTATTAAACATTCTCATTTTTTACATTAAGCTCGCACTTATGTTAAACCATATATTACATCCGTATGTTAAGCTAGGCCTAATTAGAGCCATATATGCTATTACTTTAGTTCTCGAATTTAGATATCTCGAGTAAAAAAGATTGTGTAATTTTTTGAATATTTTGATTGCTTTTGTAAGCTGTGTTTTTACATGTTGCCCAAATTTTAGTCTTTCGTCGAGAATAATTCCTAAGTATCTTACTTGATTACTATGTGGTATATCAATAGATATATTATTTTCATAATCTTTTAATTGAATTTTTTTCCATAGTTTTTTTGTTCTGTTATTATAATTTTCTAGTACATTCCTAAAAAGGATTGTTTCGCATTTTTATGCATTGATGGTGAGACCCCAATTGTTATAATAAATTTTGATTATATCGCATAGGTTTTGTAAGTAACTTTCAATCATTTTACTATCTTTTCCTGCTATATAAACTACAAGGTCATCGGCAAATGCTAGACCGTATGTACCATATTCTATATTAATATCAAATAGTTTCAGTAGACTAGCTGTGAAGATATTGAATAGTACTGGGGAATTAACGGTGCATTGTTGTAGGCCCTTCGTGCATTGTTGTAGGCCCCTATAGGGATTCCTCTATAGGGACAAAAAGAAAATATTGAAATCGACCATTTAATCATAGATAATAACGACAAAAACATTTTAGAGACTTTAAATATCCCTATAGAGGAATTAAAAATGCATGATAACGACGAAAAATACATAGTAGATGAAACAAAACTTCTTCCAGACATTATGGGTGAATTCCTAGAAAGCATCAACACAGAATCAACCAATAATAGTTACCCACTCAAAAATCTGATTGAAAAATACCTCAAAGAAAATGATAATAAATTACAAAACAATCTCACACATACGACTTTTTCGGATTCTAACACAGCAACAAATCCATTCATAATTGACGAAAAAGGAATTCACCTAACTAATGTCAAAGAAGTTAGCACACTGATTAAATATATGAGTAATAAAACTTCAACGAGTTGGGACGGTATACCAAATATTATAATCAAACATCTGAACAAGATAATTGAGAATTATACAATAATATTTAACAATTCTATTAATTTGGGATACTACCCCACTTGTTGGAAAAAAGCAAAAGTCATTACACTCAAAAAAAAAAAAAGAAAATCCTAATGATATAGACAATTTTCGACCAATAAGTATATTACCATCTATTAGTAAAATATTCGAACGAATACTAAAAATATCGATAGAAAAATTCTGCGAAACTAATGAAGTTATACCGGAATATCAATTTGGCTTTAAAAGCAACCACTCAACGTTACATGTGGTGAATAAACTAACATCGGATATTTATTGGCATCTAATAAATAACGAACTGATAGGCGCAGCTTTAATAGATTTACGTAAAGCATTCGACTCTGTATGGTTAATATATAAGCTTTTAAAATATAATGAAAATCCGCACCTAGTGAAGATGATTAATAGTACTATAAGAGGAAGAGAATTCCAAGTAGCAATAGGAGAAAATACATCTAACCAAACTTTCGAAATAACGAAGGGCCTACAACAATGCACCGTTAATTCCCCAGTACTATTCAATATCTTCACAGCTAGTCTACTGAAACTATTTGATATTAATATAGAATATGGTACATACGGTCTAGCATTTGCCGATGACCTTGTAGTTTATATAGCAGGAAAAGATAGTAAAATGATTGAAAGTTACTTACAAAACCTATGCGATATAATCAAAATTTATTATAACAATTGGGGTCTCACCATCAATGCATAAAAATGCGAAACAATCCTTTTTAGGAATGTACTAGAAAATTATAATAACAGAACAAAAAAACTATGGAAAAAAATTCAATTAAAAGATTATGAAAATAATATATCTATTGATATACCACATAGTAATCAAGTAAGATACTTAGGAATTATTCTCGACGAAAGACTAAAATTTGGGCAACATGTAAAAACACAGCTTACAAAAGCAATCAAAATATTCAAAAAATTACACAATCTTTTTTACTCGAGATATCTAAATTCGAGAACTAAAGTAATAGCATATATGGCTCTAATTAGGCCTAGCTTAACATACGGATGTAATATATGGTTTAACATAAGTGCGAGCTTAATGTAAAAAATGAGAATGTTTAATAGAAAATGCTTAAGAGTCTGCTTAAATTGGTATAGATACGAAAGTAGTGATTATAAAAAAAGAGTGAGCAATATTAACCTATACAGAAAAGCAAAAATTCTAAGAATAGATAGCTTCATAATAAAACTAATACGTAATCACATTAAAAGTGCGATACACAATAAGAAAAATAATCTGATAAGTAGCCCATTTATGGACAGACAAGAATATTACGAAAGATGCTTACCGAAAGGCCTTATACCACCTGAAGCCTTCAAATTCTTAGACGAACAGGGTTATATGGTGAATAAAAAACAAATACCAATTATATACCACATCCCCAGAAACAACAATAACAAATCAATAATTTATAAACCCGATGGGATATTCGATGTACATCTAACATATTGTCATAACTTAACTGATCTAGATAGGAGCATTCTAAAAGACTTTGACTATTATAAAATAATAAAAAAAATAAGGAATTAGAAAAATAAACGAAATAAATGTCAATTTATAATATCGTTAAGTTTAATAAGCATATGATCTAAAATAGAAACCAAAGGAATTAAATCCTCTGTATATATGTATATTAACAATATAAACTCGTTTCGTTTTGTTTGTTCATTTTATAAATTTACAAACCATAGAGAACTTAATTAAACTAGTTTTTTGCCACCGTCTTTTCTAGCATAAGTAAAATATAACTCAAGCTCTAAAGAGCATACACAAATTACTATAGAACATTCAAAAAAAAAAAAACTATTGTAATCACAGCGCGTGTCTAAATGACCATTCTGTTTGAAACATATGTTAATCTAATCGTTTTCTGTAAGATTCTTTTACCATATAATTGTATGAGAAAGCATTTGAATAAAGAATCACTTATCAAAAAAAAAACCATGGACTTTCTATGATGGAAGTTAAGCAGCGTTAGGCAAGGTTCCTACTCGGATGGGTGACCGCTATGAAGTAAATATTTTTTAAATTTGAAAAATTCTTTTTTATCATTTTGGTCTAAATATTGACAACCAACTTAATACTAATCCACTGTCCAATGAATTTTCCACGATATTTTCCGCGATTTTCATTGCAGTGGTTCAACTGAAAATAGTATGCACAATTTTATGTACACTATTGTGCATACAATTATGCACGTTTCAATACAGGCAAAATCTGTGTGCAAAAACATGCACAAATTTGTGCACATATCTGTGTACACAAATTTATGAATAAATATATATTTTATATATACTGTGGTATTTTAAAAATTTGTATTTGTTTCTGTACAGGTCTTCGTATTAACCTATGTTCGTTTCTGTGCAGATATTTATGTACGTTTACCTGCAGAAAATTTTGCGCAGTATCTTATATGTTTCAATACAGGTATAGAAATTTTCCCGTACAGAAATAAATTTCTGTACAAATATGTGCAGAATATTATCTATAGGTATTCGTGCATGTCCCAAAACTCTACACATATACCTACACAGACCGTTACACGGAATGTTTAAAAATATCTGTAGGAGCCATATCTTGAATCCATCCTGAAATTATGTACGTTTCTGTATAGGTATTTGTGTAGGCTTATCTGCACAGATTTCTATACAGTTTCTTACATAATTGCCTACAAAATACTCTGCAAGATTTCCTACATGATCTTCTGCAGGTTTTTTTCATAAGGGTGTAGCAAACCGGATAGAATATCAGCAGAAATTGATCGTACAAACTACAAACTTACGTATACATCGTATAAAAAAGTTTGTAGAGACATATGTAGGTAAATCTACAAACGTACGTACAGAGATATTTGCAGAGATTTCTACAGAGAACTTAAGATCAACTCTCGTTATTAAACGTACAGAGCTTGTTCATATATAAATGCTGCAGAGGAGTCTATAGAGATTATTTCTATACAAGAATTAGTGGGGAGCCCGGTAGAGAAATCATTACGTTTAATAAAAATTTCTGCAGATGTATTCCGACCAATCATCCCTTATCAAAATAATGTGCAGATATTTATGCAGAGATCTCTGCAGAATTTTCTGCAGAGCTCTACAGAACAATCTGTAGGGTTCTCTGTAGGAGGTCCAAATTCTCTGTAAAAGCAATTACAATGCAAAAATCTGTGCAGAAATCTCTGCAGTAAGCTCTGCAGAACATTCTACACAAATTACTGCAGAAGCATTGACATAGTGCCTCTGCAGAGAATTTGGACCACCGGCAGGGAACCCTGCAGGTTGCTCTGCAGAGCTGTGCAGAGAGTTCTGCAGAAATCTCTGCATAAATATATGCACATTATTTTGATATGGGATGTAGTCATTTGTGTGTGATTTACTACAGAGATTTCTGCAGTCTCGGATTTTCACCTTGACCTCCATAAAATTCTTTGTAGCAATCTTTGTTAATATCTCTATAGGAATCAGTACAAAAAAACAACACATTTAAACTGATTCTGTATAGAAATCAAAATCTTAGATTTAAGTAAAATCATATATTGATAATTCATTGATACATCCACAGAAAAATGTGCAAAGACTTCTGCACAGATTGTTAAATTTCCACAAAACTATGTAACGAACTCTACAAATTCTGTCCGAAATCGCTGCATAAGTATCAATCATTTTACCAACAGAGTTTTTTGTAGAAATTTAGGTAGGATTGGTATACACTTCAATTGCATAATCGATTCTACACGATTACTTGCAGATATTTATGTACACTTATCAGTCGATAACTCTACATAATTTTCTATAGAATCATCTATACAATACTGTGTATGACTCCCTGTAGGATTTTCTACAAGGTTTTTTCATAAGGGAATTACAAATAAATAAATCCGTTTGCTGCATCTTAGTAAACAAGAACTTTTTGTAGGTATAGAATTGAATTTGAAATTCAGAAAAGATTTGCTTCTCATCAAATATCTAACATTAACAATTATCTACCCAACACTGTACTTACAGAAACTTTGAGTAGTATTGAAATCATTATAACTAAAAGTATGTGCAAACAGGAAGGAAAGAGAAGTATCTACGAGTGCCACAAGAGCCCTAATAGTGTAGACAAGAACTACATTATTACTGTATATACAGTACTTCCGCGATTGAATCAACGTCGTATTTCATAATCAACGTCAGAATAACTGTCGTATAAGGAAAAACTTATGTAGTTCTGGATCAAACACTCACAAAAGCATGCACATGCTGAAAGCATATTTTGCTTTTTTTTACATGTAAAATATATTCAACAAGCTGCAGTTGATTTTCTTTACGCGTGAGTAAAATATTTAATTTCTTATAACGAAAAATGTTATTTAAAATTTATTAAAATTTAAACATAATTTATTAAACTAAATATTCATTCACATTAAGTATAATTTAAATTAAAATATTTGTTTTATTTAAGAATATTATAGTATGTTTATTTTGTTGGAGAAATTTTATTTTGAAAACAATGATATATATTTATTTGTATAATTAATAAATTCAACTAATATATGTTTGTTAAAATTATTTTTACATTATTTTTTAGAACCTCTAGATAAGCGAATAATTATGTACTTATGGCAATTGCGTGATTCAAGAAAACTAAATGCTTTATTCTACGAACATTAGCAATTGCATTATTGCCTTTATATTATATTGCGAATAGATGAGTTTTATTATGATCCTAAACATCTACGTACGTTGTTGGCAGAATTTCTTTCTGTTCATACAGTTCTTTTATTATCACTACTTACTACCACGAGTTTATTAGTATAGAAATTGTCGCAAAATGCGTTTTGATTGCACCGTATTAATTTCAATTGTAATATTGACGAATTTAGTTAAAACACATTCTAAATCCTCGTCTCATTTCAAAAGAAGGATTTTGTCAAATAATGATACTGATTTATATTCAGTAGCGACAGCTACGGTAGGTCAACAAAAATTTATTAGACTTCAAAATAATAAAAATAGTTTAAGTTTAGAATAAAATTTAATTTTAGATTAAAATTTTAAAACACTGTTATGGACACGCCTTAGACGAAGTTATTTTTGCCGGCGACTGGGTCGATTTTTTAAGTTGGAAAAGTTTATTATCACAAATATCAATTCGTAGAATTGGTTCAAGAGAATCTAAAGTTTTCATGCAACATAAACGCTTACGTGGATACTATAAAATCAGCGAAATTGTGGTGAAAAATCTTCGCTACCCAGCGGAAGTTATAATTGCATCAACAATGCACGAACCATTAAAAGATACTTTCAAAATGCTACGAAAGTCTAAGTTTTGGAATTCTGAAGCCACATTTTTTTTAATTGATGAGAATCCGAAAAATCAATGTTTAAACTTTTCACGCTCATTTCAAGTTGCTTGGCATTATAATGTTTTGCACGCCATTTACGTCTGTTACTCAGCTAATGGCAATATGTACTTTTATAACTTCAATCCTTTCATGGATTATGCACCAAAACCATGGGAAAAGGTAGATCTATTCTTGAGTAAAGAACAAAATCATACGACAACAATCTATCGGGTTTTGGCCAGGGATATATGTAAGCAGATAATTTTTCTTGAATAGCATAATTTAATATAATTAATAATTATTTTACTGTTATGATTAATAACAACTTCTATAGTAGCTTCAGAAAACTCATATTGTAAATTACTATTTTTCGACAAAACCATCATGATCGACAACTATCCAATAAAACTGTGTGGTGTATTCCAACACTTAAAGCTGATGAACATCAGCAATTCATCAAGTTATGCAATCAAAACTGTCAATGATTATACTGGAATAGATAGTGCCATAGCCAGAATAATATGGAATAAGCTGCGTACAAGTCCAACAGTTAAAACTTTTCAAACCGGCGGATATGTATTTAATAATATACCACATGGGTTGATCAAAAGAATTATTAACAGGGATTTTGATATGATCATGAATGAGTTCTTCTACAGATCGTTCTGGAGACTTGAAACTTATCCTCATGGTGTTTTAAAATTGTGTGCTTTAACTCGAAAACAATTGCTTACGCCAAACGTCAATTCAATGCTATGGATGTTTCAACCCAAGGTCATCACAGCTGTGATACCAACAAGTCTGTTAGTTGCTGTAGTGCTAAAATATTTGCTCAGAATAGGATTCGTCAATGCTTGCCTGGAGGTCTTAAGGTTACTTTCAGGTAAATTTAGTTTTTATCATCATTCAGTCTCAGAGTAGAATATTCTGATGGTACTTTGATTATGTTCGAAGATAGTATTTATTTCCACAGACATTTAATTAATGTAATACGATATCAACCTCAGCAATTTCTTACAATAATACTCGAAGATAACTATCATCGTTCATTTTATTATTTTTAATCTCACATTGCAATAACTACTAAATTAACAAATTGGCTTATTGTTTTAGGAGTACCAATGAATCAGCCTATAATATCTAGCATAAACAATTTGAACGTGGCGTTACTAATAATTCTTATGTATGCTTTGAATTTATTTTTATCAGGCAGTCTAACGTCATTTTTTGTTGCGCCTAAAGACAAATACAATATCGATTCAATGGAAGATGTGGTTAAATATAAATACCAAGTAGCAGGTAGACCTTTCATTAAGGAATTACTCGTTGAAGACAATTTCACGGAAGTTAATACAGAAAGTTATTCTGACAATTGTGTAAAGAAACTAGAAATGGACGACAAAGTGGCTTGTATAGAAGATTGCTTATCAGCCATATTTTTCGAAAGAAAATACGATTTTGTGTATTTATCGAAAAAAAGTGTGACGGATATTTATTTGTCATTTTTATTTCGAGAAGACTGGCCTTTGCGAGTACGATTTAACCGGATAGTTCAAAGGCTTAATGAGGCTGGTATATTGGAATTTATAAAGAATATTGAAGCGTTTAAAGCATATCCTCAACGAGATAAATATAGAAAGGAGGATACAGTTACTCCGGATGTTGTGAATTATCAAGGACATGTACCATTAAATTTGAAGGCAATGACTTTTGCTTGGTACATCTTAGCTGCTGGAATGGTATTATCTTTTGCAATATTTATGTTCGAATATTATATGATTAAAAGAAACACTAATGTATAAATCATTTTTTAAGTGTTGTTATGTATATTATCTATTTTATTTGATTCCAATAAAAGATTGTATAGGTATATGCATTCGAGATAAAGTTTGGCTGCTCTTCTTCTGAGCAGTTTCGCGATCAGAATTCGTTTTTGAATTCAAAAATATCAATAAGTAAACAATTAAAACGTCAAAGTTAAAACGTAAAACCCGAAAGCAGATTAACAAGGTACTAAAACTAAATAAAATGGAACTCTCAATATACGAACGCGAACTGCACGGTTCCAGGTCTGCTTCTATAGCGCTGTATTCGAGCTCCCGAAAAGTGTCCTTCCTTGTTAGCCTTTTTTTTGTAACAAACATGAATTTTCTTTCCCGTATACGTTGGCCGCGTCGCGAAGTCATAAGACCAACGCAAACGCTCCTCGCTGCAGTGCCAATCCAAATGTCGCGCACGCGCTCGCCGCCCGAGACCCGATCGCGGCGCAGTACCAGAAACGACGTTTTCTTCGTCGTACCCGCGAGTAGACTTCACAGATTTCTATCCGCGACATGGGGAAACCCCTTGAAGAGAAAATCCACGCCAAAAACAGTGCTTATACAAAGAAAGCCTGCTTCATTACCAACCAATATATCCTAAAAGGCTATTAAAAATATCCACAAGCGCGCGAGCCAGACCGGAGCCAGTAGCTCGGAACATACAGTTTAGTAGAAGAATAAATTTAATTTTATAAAAACATAATTGTCAAAATAATCATACATACAAAACACTGTTCACAATACAAAATAGGCCTGCTGAGCATTTCGAACAGAGTATTTTAAGGAAGCAGAAAAAGCATAATGATAACATCGAAATAGTTTTAAATGCTTGTACGAAAATTTATCAATTAACATCATCTAAAGCTCTGAACTGATCAGCATGTCCGCGCAGACATGATACTGCATGTCTTTTAGATGTAGACGTCCAGAGATCTCACGATCTATCAACAAAGAGAGCGACAAGAACTCCGCACTGCTACCTTCAGACTAAAGTCATTTTTGATGAATTTATTGTGAGAACTTGAGTGGCTTTGATGAATAAATAACGAATAGACGGTATCCAGAGAGAGGATGTTCTAAAAATGGAGTTGTAGAAATTTAAAGAAGAATGGAGATGAGTAGTAAGTAGTAAACAATAAACCATGATTAACGAATTGCAAAGACAACTGTCTCACCAGATATAAGTGACAGTAATTATACTGCTGGAATTATGGACATATTAAAAGATAGATCTTATAGATACATCTTTAATAGCTATTCGGATTAAAATAAACAAAATAAAATTCGATGAGATTAGGAGTTCCACTCGGATTTTTAGTTCTAATCTATTTTACAGAAGACAAGAAATATACATACTGTTCCGTGCAACAGGAAATGCTGTGATATGGGTAGTGCCAACATAAAACATGCATCAGAAGCCCTGCTTGACTACAATTTATTGAGAGACAAAAGTATAAGTGTCTCCTGCAACTGCTGGACGGCTACTGCTTTACCAACTGCAAATAGATTTAGCAAAGCTCACAGATACTGGTTATTTATAAATACGAGATCATCAACATAGCAAAAGTCTTGCGAATTTCCAAATCGTAAGTCGAGTCTGTACCTGCCATATTTGACGACTTAATTAACAAAACGTAAAACCGATGTATCAAAATTGAAAATAACACATGCAAATATAGATGTATCAGAAATCTGTTATTCTGATTCATATGGGAAATAATCTGCAAGCTCGAAAAACTAAGTGATTTTGTCCCATATGACTCATTTTTAAATATCTGCATTTAAATTGTGTATTACGACGCTATGGTTATCCATTCTTCTTACTTCACCCACCAACATCTAAAAAAAGATGATTTATAAATAAATGATTCTTAATTAAATATTAAAATTTCATTTTTATTCAAAATAAAATCTTTAATTAATAATTTAAAAAACACTGGTAAAATACGAACCACTTTTTGGCAAGTTTTTGAGTTCATTATTAATTGTTACGACTCTATCGTTCAAACTTACAGTACGGTAAAAACCATTTAAGTTATTCATATGTTTACAGTTACAGTTAAAAAAATCAAGAAATTGTGCAATACGAAAAAAATTTTTTGAAACATAATAATAAATCAATAAAATATATTGCACTATAATCAAATCCACCGATGAGTTGCTCATGTGTATCTTAGCACGTGTCAACGATTCGTACCAGAAAGCCATTAACTAGTAAATATGCGTAATCAGTGCACTAGCTAATAGCTTTTTGTGTGAATCATTGGAATGTGTAGAGACTTGTTTTTACTTTGAATAAGATTTACTCTTATATTTCTTTCAAAGTATCGTCAACTTGTCCGAAAAGTAATCATGAAAAATGTTTATTCACTCTGTGCATTTTTCTTGATAATTATACGTTATTAGTAACAATAAAGCATGGAAAAAATTTCCTCAATTTAATTGTCATCATTAGTTTACATAATTTAGTAGGCCATTATAAAATTTATGAAACATCCTCAAAAGTATATTTAACAGGTTCAGCCCAGCATGACCCATATATGACTCATGAATTATTAAAATATATAGTAAATCTTTTACTGTCTCAAAATAAAAAGAAAGATCGGCTATTTTCTCTGTTGCTTTGATTATCAGTCATGATTCAAAGAATTGTTGGATATATCAAAAATATATTTTATTGGAAGTTTAATAAAAAAAATGTTCACCAAATTATAAAAATTAGCTTATACATTAGCCGGGCTGAGCCTGTTAAATAATCGAAAGTCTTCGCTGAATCTTTTATAGAGCTCAGTGAATTTGAAAAAAATTTGATTAAAAAATATTAAAAATTGTAAATTAAAGTATGCATAGATAAGTGAAACACTTGATGTATTTTTAGCTCTATAATTCAGTGTTTATTGCAAGAAGATTATTTGAGAATTCATCGAACTTCCTGAGGCTCCGAACAAAAGAAAGAAGGTTAAAAATTACTTTTACATTCACCATTGCCTCGAAGAGATCGCTAAATTCTCAAATAATCTTCTTACAATTATAAATTCAATTGAAGTTTCTTATCAAAAACTTTCTTTTCAAATCCTTTAGGTTCTTTTTAGATGAGAGCATGGAAGAGGCAATAGAGTATAATGAAGAGATGTATAAATGAAAAAATGAGCAATGATCATTAGTTTTCCTTTAATATTCGTAAATTGACTAAATTTTTGATAAAACTCGAAAAATTAGAAAATTTTTTGGCAATTCTTATGAAAGGAAATTTATCTCAAAACTTCCATCCATTTCCTAGCATAAAAATTCTATATCTGAATATGAATTACGATTTACGAATTCTTCGTACGGAGCGACGATACGCAGCAGACAGTTTTAAAGATGTCTAAAAATTGCGGTATATATAACAGATAATTTCAGGGCTGCTCAAAACGAAGATTATCTACGTGCAATAGTTTGACCTATAGAATCACGTAGGCAATTCCTGCATGATATTTCAGTCAAAGTACAGTACAGTTTCTACACTTACCATCCTTTCTGATAATGTTAACGTAATTTCACAATGATTTAAAATTACGTTTTTCTTCGCGTAATTTTGTAATGTGATTTGTGACGTAAATTCGTTACGTGTTTCAAACGTGTTTAATCACGTAACTATAGCGCATGACCTCACTCTTAACGTCGCTCGGTTATAATAACGTGTACATTTTTACAGCTTCATAAGTAATTGTTGTTGTAGATAAAAGTCTGATAACGGAAATAATGGTAGCAATTGTTTTTGCATTGTCTGCAAAAAGATTACAAAAAGTTGGCTAAAAATAATGTCACTTCGCGTAGACAATGTCAGGCTCGATGTATTCCAAATTAATCTTCTACGGATGAGTTTAATTTTGTATTTCCCTAATGTTTTTCTTAGTAGTTTTAAAATTACAATGAATCGCAGAATTTATTTGCTTACACCAAACTTTGGTATCGACTTTATCAATTCGCCTGACTTCGCAATTCTTCAAGGTATTCAACACGTACTCTCTTGGATCAGCAAGATGTAAAAATATATAATACTTAAAAGTTGGCTATATTCGTGATGATTTAATCAAAATTATGTACTCATACGAGTGTTATAATTTCTGTTCGATAAGTTATTTTCCTATTTTCATAATAGATAAATTAAATAGAAGTTGACTACATATAAAAACGAGTAAAAAAAATTTTACTTACAAACCAAATCGAAGTTACATTTGAGTACGATTATTATTTCAACATATTTAAGGAACTAAATAATTTATTAAAACAAGCACAAACATTAATTACATGTAATATAATTACATGATTAAAACAATATTATAAATCACACATAAAAATTACTCGAAACAATTTTCAATTGTAAACCAACATAAAATATGTAAGTCAGTATTTTCATCAGGGATAAAAGCTCTGAAAGTAGAAAATAACCATATCATTGTTTACGAAATTTTCGCGATGCATTACTATTCCAGGACAAGATGACTAAATCAATATCGGACTTCATGTTGAATATTATGATAACTAACCTAAGTGTTAGGAAAAACCTCATACACTTATCGATCGAAGACTCCTAGAAAAAAATGAATGATTTGCTTGTTGCTAATAGAATATTGGCTCGGAAAAACCTACACCAAATTTTCTTTACTCGTGTGTCAAAGATTTACATCTTATAGAATTTCCTTAATCTTTGAAGAATTTCATTTCAAATTTATAAAGAATAAATGTAATTTCATTATTTATCATTTTAATACCACTAAATGTTTATTCATATAAAACAAAGTATATTTAAAAGTAAAATAAATTTCTTAAAATATTTAAAATTTTCAAAATTTTTAAAAAGCTTTAAAAACTCCTGTAAATATATCCTCTTCAACGTGTGATTAAGTTCATTTTTTTTTTTTTTAATAAATAACTATCTTTAATTCATTATGTTGAACAAAAATATTTTTTTTTAACTGGATTAACCTTTCATTTTAGTGTCTCTGAACTATTGAATGATTATGCTTGAGACAAGTATCTACTTTCGTATGGCATGAGTGTTAGACAAACAAACCACTATTCTACGAATAAATGATAAACAAATAAAGAACCCAAGGAATGCAATATCAAGCTAACAATTAATATTAAAATTAATTCCAAATTATCCCCATAAGACAGCAAGAAAAAAAGTATGCTTGACATTGACACTTGAAACCTTTGTTTTTGTTATGGAAGAAATTCTCTTGTAAACAAATCTACATATGTCTATTGTAGATAGTATCTAGCGTGTCAGTTATACAATTATTTTAGTTTTACTACAGAATCATTACAAGCTTCATTGGACGTAGCTCCAGTCATTATCTCTAGAAAATTGCAATTAAAATACTAATTTTATATTCTCACGATGAGTCACATTACAAGATCTGTTATATCGTTACGAAAAAGTTACAGTATGCATGTCTCTTTCAAACTATTAATTTCAATGATCGCAATAACGAATTTTAATCAGATACATTCTAAATCTTCCTATTATTTTAAAGAAGATATTTTAATGAAGACTGGTACTGATTTTAATGCGATGGCAGCGATTACGGTAAAACCATAAAATTTTATTAGATTATTGCATAAATTCAGATAATTTAAGCCTGAAATAAAATTTCATTCCAGACTAAAATTTTAAATCACTGTTACGTTGATGAATTAGATGAAGTTCTTTTTGTCGGCGACTGGTACGATCTTTCAAGTTGGAAAAATCTTTTATCTCAAATATCGATTCGTATAGTCGGTTCAACTGAGACGAAAATATTTCGACGTCATAAACGTGTAAGCGGATTTTATGAAATC
The DNA here is from genome assembly GCA_018906965.1 of Philotrypesis tridentata. NCBI lineage: Eukaryota > Metazoa > Arthropoda > Insecta > Hymenoptera > Pteromalidae > Philotrypesis > Philotrypesis tridentata. The sequence continues at coordinate 173,281 of JACCIB010000049.1, forward strand.
AACGAAATTGTGATTAGAAATCTTCGTTATCCAGCGAAAATTACAATTACTTCAACATTACACGAGCCATTACAAGACACTTTCACTATCATGAAAAAATCTGTAGTTTGGAATTCTCTCTCCATTTTCTTTTTAGTGAATTCGAACAGTCTATGCTCAAATTATCGAGACGCAATCCAAATAGCTTGGAAATTTAATATTTTACACATTATTTACATCTGCTATTCAGACTATGGTGACATACAAATTTACAATTTTAATCCTTTTATGGATTATGCACCAAAGCCATGGAAGAAAGTTGATGAATTATTAGACACAGCAAGAAATCACACAATGATAATTTACCGAGTTTCGGCTAATGATATATGTAAGTAAATATGGCTGAACGATTATTATTCATTGTGAAACTTTTTTTTCTGATAACTTATACTTACTTTATCCTGAGATAAATAATGACTTTTGCTAGTTTTAGAAAACTCTTATTGCCAATTGTTGTTTTTTACAAAAACCACATTTATTGAAAACTACCCAATAAAATTGTGTGGTGTACTCAAAAATATAAGGTTGATGGATATTAGCAATTTACCAAGTTATGCATTGAAAACTATTGATGACTTCGCTGGGCTGGATAGTGCCATAGCCAAAATATTATGGAACAAATTGCGAACAATTCCAACAGTTAAAAACTTCGCAGATAACGGATACGTTTATAAAAATGTAGCGCATGGGATGGTCAGAAAAATAATGCTTGGCGAATTTGACATGATTGTTAATTCGATGAAGCATAGGCAGTTCTGGCGACTAGAAACATATCCCTATGGCATTTCAAGAATGTGTGCTTTGACTCGAAAACAATTTCATACGTCAAAAATGCTGTGGATGTTCGATCCCGAAACTATGTCAATTTTACTACCAATGTGTCTCTTGGCTGCTGTCATGTTAAAGTATCTTCTAAAAATTGGATTCATGAGTGCCTTTTTAGAGATCGTTAGGTTGATCTCAGGTAAATTTTCATCGTCATCTTCCCTTCCATTCGATTGGGCATTTTATCAATTTTTTTCTGCACGAGTTATTTGATTATTTTAGCGTTTTACTTGTTTTGAATATCAAATTTACTTACAAATACTTTGATTGAACACAGAATGTAATTGCTTCGTCAACGTCTATATACGAAACATTCCTCTTGCGGAAAATATTCTTCAAGCCTAATCTCAAAATTATACTGAAAAAGTTGAATATAAATTTGGACTTGGGAAAATGATTTCCTTGAAAGCACAAACTTATATAAGCTTTATTTTTAAGCCGTTTTCCATATGCGCACTGATTTCAAAATCCCTTATACAGCAGTTTATCAGTAGCAAATATAATTCGTGATTAAGGGACTCGTACAAGAGTACGATGCTGAAACATTGTAGAAACATTTTCGTAAATTTACATTAAAACGTGATGATAGCCCAGTTGATTGTAATAGCTTTGTTTCTAAAATGCAAATAAGGATTCGAAAATCTAAATAACAAACTGTTCTGATAACGTTCCTCCAATGTCGAACAAGATGTTTTTGAAGCGCCTTAATTGAATAATGAAATAGCTTAATGAAATGTCGAATGTTGCAGTACACACGTATTTCACTAGGCTATTCAAAGTGTTATGAGAAATTTAATGTGTACCTCATGAGGAACCGTTTCTACAACTTTTCAACATCGTATTCAAATAAGAATTAATAATGACTGTAAATGTCTACTTTTGAAAGTGAATACTCAACATTTATACTGATAAAAATTTAGTGCAACCTCTGAAAAACGTTAGCATTAAACATTTCAGATTATTTTTGATCTGATAGTATTATAACTCACGCATCTACATACGCAGTAATTTGAAAAATTTTTTCTGTATATTTCTTTTATTGTTTTAGGATTTTCAATAAACCATCCAATTTCTGGTATAGTCAAAATTAACGTGGCATATATAATATTTGTCATGTACTCCATAAATTTATATTTGGGAACTACTCTAACATCATTTTTAGTGGCTCCTAATGATAAAAACAGCATCAACTCACTAGAAGATATCATCAGATATAAGTACAGCATGTCAGGAGGCCCTGTTGTTAAAGAATTTATGGAGACCAATGACACACAGATCGAAACAGAAAATTATTTTGACGAATGCATTGATAAAATTCAAATAGGCCTAAAAGTGGCTTGTATAGACGAGTGCATTACAGCCATTCTGTACGAAAGTAAATATGAATTCGTACACTTGTCGAAGCAAAGTATAAAAGATATTCACGTAGCATTTTTGTTTCGAGAAGACTGGCCATTACGCTCACGGGTAAACTCAATAGTTCAAGCAATACGCGAGGCTGGCATAATAACCTTTATTAGAAATCTCGAAACGTACAAAGCTTATCCTCCGAAATCGAGATACAAAATTAATGATGGACGCTTTAGTTATCCTCTTGAGCCTCAAGTATGGGCACCTCTAAACCTAACATTAACATCTTTTGCTTGGTACATTCTATGTTTTGGACTGACATTATCAATTAAAATATTTCTGATTGAATTTTACGTAATGAAACACATAAATATTGAATCATTAGAATAACTTTCCCGGAGTTATTATAAAACCTTTAAGATTCGCGAGTCAACTAATGGGATATAGAGTAAAATTGCAATAAAAAGTTTAATTATTTATCAGCATATGTAACTAAAAAATCATACTAAGTTTAAATAAATATTCTTATTTACTTTTAGTAGAGCAGAACACGTGTTAAAGATCACACAAAAGTTCTACTAACATACGGTTTACTATAAAAGAAAATTGGTCACAGCAAGAAAGAATTAATCAGCTAATGCATTGATTTCACGATATTGAAGCCATATAGTACACTTTGAAAATAAATGTAATTGAAAATACAAGCTTATTAAAGTAGTAAAAAGGCTTTAAAATTGAATTTCAAGACGTTTCAAGTAATCTATATGGTTGGAAGAAAAATAGCTTTTGCTTTAAAATATAATTTTTGTACCACAAGCACAATTTTCGCATTTTTGGAAACAAAATTACAATTAAAGTTTTATAAATTTTAAAAATTTTTGAATAATTTGGTTAAAATAATTGAGAAAACAATAAAGAGAAAATCGAATACTCGTGGTACAAAAAAATATGGTGTGCACCTAGGGCGCAGTGGGCTTTTTGACCTCGGGTGAAAATTGCTGTACTCGTCTTCGGATCGCAAACGCAATCGCCATCGACTCGTACAGCAATTTTCATGCTCTGTCTGAAAAAGCCCACTTTGCCTCTTAAGTACACATCATACTATTTTGACCATATTTACTTACAACGCAATTTTAATTAATATAATATTGTAATAATAATTATAATAATAATTTTAATACGATATTGTGCTTTCATGAAATACCTGTGATAAAATTAAAATTATATCGCTTGTAACGCCTGTTGATATTTTAAAACACTCTGCTAGCCCAATAGTGCTTACTCGACACATTGATTAATCTATTTTTTTGTATTATCATCAACCGGTTTCAAAAATTGTACCATGTAATTTCTTCTTACTTAACATGTCTCCTTGAGTTGTAGATTTTTTTATCATAAAATCAATAATATGCTCTTATTAGCTGAGGTAACAAGTTGATTATATTTTGTAGTAATGTCATAATTAAAATGCACTTTGTAAACAACAATGCGGCTTTGAGCTATACAGCCAAGGTCAACATTTTGTTAAACTATTTAATAGAGTGCAATTTTCATTTTCATAAATTAAGAAGCGAAATCACAATTTTAATTCATAATTTGCAGAAGTTAGTAAAACAAAGTTTACGGTCTCCCAATTCACACGCGGTAGTACATCAAAATGTAATATTTTTTATTGTTAGAATGATAAAGTTCTGAAAAAAGTATACTTGACAAAATTTAATCTTAAATTAAAACCTCACCCGCTATATTTTTTTAACATTACAAAAAAATGTTATATTAGTTATTTATTTCTATTGTATTGCAAATGCAATCTCAGCCCGTTTTACTGCAAATTATTAATAGTAATGAAACTGTCATAGACAAATCGTATTATCTTTCTGAAAATTTGTTGGTGAGAAGTAGTACAGTAAGTAAAAATACGCTAATTATACATAGTAAAAAAATAAGCAGTTTATTTTGCAAGCTATAAAATTTTATTATGTTGAAGTGATCAAAACTTGCTTTAAAAACAGCTTGAGTATGATTGCATATGGTGGCGACTTTTCAAATTTTAAATTATGGTACGATCAATTTCCTCGTCCAATCCTTGTTTACTACGCAGGATTATCAAAATCACAAGTTTTTGAGCGCCATCAGTTTTCATAATTTCCATTGGCACTCATTTAAATTTTAATAATTTACTGCTTCGCGTGAAAAGTTCTTTATTACGGAATCCAATGGCAATGTTTTTTTTTTTTTTTTTTTTAGAAGACGAAAAACCATAAAGCAAATGCTCTGATGCTGTTTATGCATTGATAACAGCTTGGAAATACCATATTGTAGAAGTAGCCCACGTATGCTACAACTCTTAGAATTCTATATTGGAATCGTGAAAAATAATTTATACTTTCCCTCTTTGCAAGCATCGAAGTTACCTCATTCATATTTTCCAGTACACTAGATTACTAAACGGTAAAATTTTGATTTCAACATATGTTCTCAAGAAGTTTGCATTTCTTAATTTATATATTTCTTCTTCAGCTTACGATGAGTCTACCTGTCAAAGCATACAGTTTCCGAAGACTTGAATACTTGATAACTAAACTGCAGAAATCGGCGTTAGGCTGATACCTTCACTTTTCGAACCAATGAACGAGTCTATCCATATAAATATAAATTTTCCTCTAATAAATATAGAAATTTTCAAAATCATAATTTACTATCACATACATTAGCATATTCGATGTACGTTTACGTAGTTGGTGTTACTGCAAGTTTACTATCAATTATTATTGAATGGATAATGTTTCGTGCAGAAAAGAAATCATCAAAATTAATGATTTGAAGGCTGGAATATTTCAATAAACATAAAATAAACGTACCTAATTTCTGAAGATAAAGAAATTGGAAGCCTCAGAATTACAGGAAAATTTTTAAAGCTTAGAAATGTTATGTTATCAGTCTTAGTATAAATTAAGACGAAAAATTTCGGAATATTGCTGCATGCTCAAATAGTTACTTTAAATTTTAATTAGCGCGCCACACTCGGCCTTTCATAGTCCGGGAGTCCTGGCATTTTGTCGGCCACTTTCTTCTAAACTTTGTTTCATAGTCAAAATTGGTTTCTGGTAACCTACTGAAAGTAACCCTGAATTCTCGACTTCGGACCTGATCGGCAACATTGTTATTATTGCAAAATAAACTTCCAAAAAAGCACTTTTCTTAGTTTTCCGCGAATAACGTTTTTGTAACGCATTTTATGCAAAAAAAAGGTGGAGAGGAATATTGTTTAGAATTGAATTTTCAATCAGACACATATATTCCCGAATGCAAAATTAATTTTTTTCATCGCTAAATTGTTAAACAAAAAAAATCTTTTTCCAAATTTTCATATTGCCACAGTTTTTTCGAAAAAAGATCTTTTTCGTCGGATAAGCTCTCAAAGATGACTTTTAGTACAAGTAATCTAAAAATCGTTGTTCGATCTGTGTATCTCAAAATGGCGTCCTATTGCAAAATTATTTACCCTAAAATTTCAAATTCATTTCTAAATTGCCCATGAAACGATAAACGAATCCAACCGTGCTTAATTGATAGTGTTTAACGTACTTAATAAACGCTAAAAAGGAATTTTCTTAAAATTAATATTTAACAACATTTTTAGCAATAAATAGTTTTTATTTTTGCGAATTTTGAAGTTAAAAAAACGCGACAAAATGCATCTTAAAGTACTTAAAAAACCATGAATTTTCGTAAAAAATTCGTTAAGATCTGGCCAATAGGAGCCGAGATACGAAATTTTTTTCAATCGACGATTACACTGAAACTATTTCATATTTTTCGATGAATTTTCATATAATGCTTGCTCAAATGATGCTCTAGATGACAGCATTTTCTTCGATAGTTATAATGGACTTAGGTCTTGTAAAAGGACCGATGAACGGATGCGAAATCGGCGCGCGCGGCCGCGCGACTGCTCTGGCCATGCGGCGCGGTGGTGGGGGGACCGCCGCTGCGGCTTTCGTGAACCTTCGATGTAAATTGATTTTCTCAGCAACCAAAGGTCCTATGGTAATGTTGTTTTTTTTATTTTATGTGTTTTTTGCTCGCGCATTAGTAGATAAATTTGGGCTTGATCTAATGTATCTCTAAAAGATGCTTGGAAAAATATGTACTTTTTAAAGATCTACGACATTTTTATTTAACTATTTTTTATGTAAAATGTTTAGAATTTGAGTTATGGCCAAAAAAACCGTTTTTTGTAAATGTAAAAAATTTCCGCATGTTTTTGTACGTATGGGATCAAGGCAAAATGCATTCTGTCACGATATTAACATGACTATAGTTTGTAAAAAAAAATTTTCTTTAAAGAAATCAGTTTTTGGGTTTTACAATGCGTTAAATCATTCCAAGCGTATAAATATTATGGCTAAAAGTTGTATTATTAAAATATCTACAACTTTTGTATTTAATATTTTTATGTAATATGTATACCTGAAAGTTTTATTGTGAAAAACGAATTATTTTAATATTGAAATTCGATTTTAGCTTTTTAACTTGAATTCTAAACATTTTCGAGTGTTCATATCAAAAAGGTTCGAAAGGCTTATTGAGTGGAATATCTGACTTTCTGATGTCGTCGCTGACATCTTTGCTGTTCAGGTCGGATACAAACGATGACGTCGTACGCATCATGCCGTTCGATGGAAGAGACTGGATCAGAATGATCCTGTGATGACACGTACCAGCAAAAATGAAATATCCTGATAAAAACACTTCACCTGATTGAGATGCACCAACCCGAATGTGACCAATGAAACCGACTTATAAAGACTGCTCTGCTCACGGTTCTTTTGAGCCATGGTTTTTCCCGTGAGCGTGAAGGTGAATACCGGAGCAGGGACTTGAGGAGAGGTACCATGGCATATCAACTCCCCACTCATGTCTGAAGATCACTCTTAACAAACCGTGAAGAAATGAGACGAAAGAGAAAAGGAATAAGAACGGAAGAGTAAAGTATAAATTGAAGCTTGGACAGTCAGAGAAAAGATTGGATCGCATGGTTTTTCAAGATGGGAATATTCCTTTTCAAGAGACGGGTCCAATTCTATTTCTGTAAGTGATGATTGGAATTGACCTGTAAGCATGGCTCGGTAACTTGATGTCCGGCGTGGATCAAGGTAGAGGATGTTGGTGATTCCTGTAAGTCATCATTGGAATTTAGAAGAGGATCAACCCGCTTGAAAGGAAATTCGGTGAATGTGGTTACTTGGACGAAGATTAACAGATTGTGGTTACTAGAATGAGATGGGACCGACTGAGCATCCTTGAAGGAAGTTTGAATGGAAAGCTAATACAGAAAGAAGACTTAAAATTGTCGGGACGACAATCTAAAGAAAAAAGGGAGAGCAATGTTATGACCAGCGCGATTCGAGATGTTCGAATCGCGCATAGCAACTGCTGCAACTTCGCGGTTGTTATTGTATTTGTTTATCAGTCTAGCGCTGACAGCTATTCGATTTGCATGTCTAAGCTTGAGTAATAAAGTCGTTCTTGTCTATCTTTTCTATAAATAAGAGTGTCAATAATCATTATCCTAACCCGATCACAACAATATCATTCCGCTCCGAATGTAATATCGCTCGCAATCTCGCAAAATAATGCACCATAGCTTCTCTCACACGTACTAGCTAACAACTTTTATTTCCGAAAAGAGATCAAGCTCTAGTTACAAACTGTGTCGAAGACATCAACATTGATGCTATGAAATCGTCAAATCCGGATAACTTGTTGATGACTCTATATAAAACTCTAATCAGATCCATAATTGACTAAGAGAAAGAGAGATGGGTCAGCTTGGTAAAAGATTCATCTCCAAATGCCTCTCTAACAAAATATGTTTGACCACTAAATCAATAAAATGTTTTGTTAATATAAGAAATATATCAAAAACCACAAATAACATCAAAATCTTACACCATGTTATGTATCTCCAGCTTAACATATGACATAATGACAACAGCTTAACATAATGACAAGTATAATGACGCATATACTAAATAGGTTCGAAAAATAACTTTAATCCTTATCTCTATAACTATGACACTCTGACTACATCCATCCCCTACAATACCTCATTCGGTAACAATTTAAAGAAAAATCCAAATCATAATTAATAAATTAATTATACTACAAAATTGCAATTTTTAGGTTAGAGTGGCATATAAATGAAAGAAACGTTCTTACCTTTTACACTGATGGAAATAAATAAAGTCCTTGATTCCGCAACTGTGGGCTTTCTTTTGCTACTGTACGGAAGTCCCTTAATGGTATTAAACGCAAATAAGTTTCTATTTTGACAGCTGGTGATGAATGTGTCGCGTTAAACGATACGCGTAACTATAAGCGCTTGAAAACAGAAATTAAAACATTCTTATCTTCACCGACTCACTCATTGTTTTGCAAGCACGACTAACCTCAAAAATTAATATTCACACAAACTCAAACGTATATGAAACAAACAAAATTAAAGATTTTATACTTGAAAACACGCACAACACCATGATTGAATTCGATGACGTAGGAACGAAAATGCGGATACGCTAGTCAAGCTCCAAAACTCTACAACCATAGATAGTATATTACACAGTGGGTATTCATATTTTCCAGTTCGTTTTTTCCAATGTATCGATTTTTCCAATATATCATTTTTTCCAATATATCATTTTTTCCAATACATCATTATTTACAGAATCAATCAAAATAACAATTAAATAGTGACGTTATTGTTTATTTAAAATTTTACGTGGTATCCTACATATTTCAAGTATTGTAAAATATCATCATATTCTTCATAATTTCGAACGATGCTTTCCAATAACTCCTGACGTTGTTGTCTTTTTCTGTCTGGTCCTTTTCTAACTTTCATCCCAAGTTGCAATTGTCGCATTGATATTTCAGTATACCTGCCTGTTCTTTTACCAACTCATCCAGAAACGCATAAACGCTGGGATGTTTTTTACCTACCACCACCTGAAACTCGTTATGCCAACCCTCTGAAATGTTGTTTGTCCTAGCAGTACGCTCCAATACAGACTCATAATGATTCCATAAGGTAGGGGGGCGGGTATCGAGGTGGCTTAGAACACAATCTTAATTTTTCATTATTTTTAGATTTGTGCCATCTACGGATGTATGTATACTCAAAATAATCAAGAATAGGGTTCAATTCTTCATGTAACTGGTTCCGTAATAAGTCGAAGGTCATCGGTACTAATGTTACTGGTACAAAGGCCAAGGCGCAAATCATCTGAACGCCCCTCTTTATTCGGCGATCTTCTTTATTATTATATAAAGTTTGCAAACCTTGTTCTTGTACGTGGCGATAGACGCTTTGGCGCAAGTGAAAAAAATACAATTTCACAACCTCTTTGCCAAAATATTCTTCAACCGATTGAATGATTGCCAATTCAAAATCACTTAGTATGCGTAGTGGAGTAGGTGGTGGTAAGTTCAAAGCAGCCCCCTCTCTAATAACAACATCAAATACTGTCGAATAAGCAGCTTTAGTCTTACTTTCTAGTAGAGCGTATACAAAGGGTAGTCCTATTATCTGATTGTTTCGTTGAGTAACAGCTCCAAGTATTGAGAAGAGTTGAAAAAAGATAGTAGGTACAACAGAAAAAGTACCATCTACAAACCAAACATTACATTGATGCAGCATTTTCAAATTTTCAGCTGTAGCGAAAATTAAGATTCTTCCGCAGTTGCTTTCCTCATCTAACAGCGAGTCGTAAATTAAAAATTTATTGCCACTCAACGTTTGCGTATACTGCAATGGAAGTTCATTTAAATCGTCGATGCACATGGGATTTGTTGGTACTTTTGCCAATCGTGCTCGTACCATGCGCTGTCTCAGATTACACCGATTTGGGATTTCCGCCAAAATATCTAATGACAATTACATATTACATAGAATATAGGACAATGATAGGTTTATTATATAGTTTATACCCGAAGAAACTCCTTTAAGTTCATTGCGCATTATACGCGAGGGAGGCATTTCTGGATGGGACTCCGCCGTCCTTACTATCCGATCGGCAACTTTTTCGGCTTCGACTTCCTCGCGGCCAGGAGGATGCGTATGAGGCGATTTTTCAGGCCCTTTTGCTAGTGCCAAATTATTCGAATCTCCGACGGTAACAGCACGTGCTCCGCATTCCTCATTTCTTCGGCATCTCCAATAACGGCGGTCCGTTCCGGAATGTTTATAATACAAATAGCCGTCAACATGCAAAAATGTTCCAACAATTTCCACAGTTACTGCAGCCATACTAATAATTTAGATCCCACTAATAAAAAGTCATGACCGGATGTTTTGAAGCCGCTGAAGACGAATTGTGATTGGTTGATGTTGTGCGCATGCGTCAAGACTCAAGAGCCAATATGTTCATGTGTCATGGTTCATGTGTTTCCGGTGAATGCGTTAGTTTGAGGTTAGAGCGCGCGAAGCCCGCTGATGTTGATCTAACATTCTCGCCTAATATAATGGCAAAAAAGATCTGCGTGCAAGCAGAGTACAGGTATAAGAAATCGAGAAAGATTTGTTTTTATTTTATACACAATAGAATCGACAATGGGTTCATGAGTTCTTCATATATAGAATAGATATAACTATGCACGTTCGATAAGTTCTTTTTAAAAACTGTACTTTAAAAAATAACTTTTAAAAGAGAAATAATTCTTCAAAATTTTCAAAATAAAAATCGAATTTGATTATTTTAAGTATTTCTGAGTACTATTAAATTATGAAGAAACTGCAAGAAAAAATAGAGCGCGCGAAGCGCGCTGCTCTTGGTCTACTACTAATAATTTTGATAACTGACGTGAACGTTTAAACTGACGCTTAAGTTACAATTCACAGCAAATAGGTTACGTTAACAACATAAACAAAACGTAAACAAAAAACACAAGCCTCTGGGGCATATACGGCGCATTTTTTTTACATGCATATTACACAACTACGGCGCCCTCGACTCCCCCTCGTGCTCAATCATCATCCTCACTTGAAAAAGTCAACTTTCGCCCCTTGTTGTGTACCGTGCTTTTTATAATTAATGCATCGAAGGGCTCTTTTATGCAACAACCAAAGCTCTTGGACATTGACTGTGACACTTTTAATTTTGAAAATTTTGAAAATTTTGAGATTTTTGAAAATTTTGAAATTTTTGGAAATTTTGAATATTTTGAAAATTTTGAAGTTTTTGAAAATTTTGAAATTTTATTATATATATATATATATATATATATATATATATAATAAAAATATAATAAAAAATAAGACACCATATGTATACGAGTATATTGTGGGATTGTGAGTGTATGAGTAAGCGTGAGAGAGACAGACTACTCTAACCTCTCCCTAGAAGTAACCCTAGAGAGAAGGTTAGAGTAGGTGCGCTAGAGGGATGCGTGAGAGAGAGAGAGAGAGAGAGAGAGAGAGAGAGAGAGAGAGAGGGATGCGAGAGAGCGGAAGGACAGATCCGGCGCGGGCATCAGGCCTCGGCATCTGTTGCATTTAGGACGTGGGCGAGAACGGACGTTACGTGCTAGAGTACAGCATGGGCGTCAGAGTTATAGTTATTGTTTGTTGTTCCTGTTATGAATAAAGTGTTGTTATTGTTTACCGTTAATCTCTAATATCACTAAGCCACATCTGAACCTGCCTACACCCTGAATCCCACAAAAACAGATGCCGAGGCCTGATGCCCGCGCCGGATCTGTCCTTCCGCTCTCTCGCATCCCTCACTCCCTCCCTCTCTCTCTCTCTCTCTCTCTCTCTCTCTCTCTCTCTCTCACGCATCCCTCTAGCGCACCTACTCTAACCTTCTCTCTAGGGTTACTTCTAGGGAGAGGTTAGAGTAGTCTGTCTCTCTCACGCTTACTCATCACTCACAATCCCACAATATATATATATATATATAGATATAGATATGGTGTCTTATTTTTTTTATTATATGAATGTATGGATGTGTACATATATGTATATCTCGCAGCGGGAGGTAAACATTTTTACCTCCCGCTCCGACACTGCATAGAAAAACTCGACTTTCCATGGAGTTTTGAGGTAGCGAAAAGAGCTCTTTCGAAGCACGTGTTATGAAAATTAGTGATTTTCCATTTTTTGATCTCTATACCCAATCTATAAAGAACGGGCTTTCTTCGATACCAACACATATAATAAAAATATCTCTCAAGTCAAAGCTACTTTCACTACTTCAAAAATTACTAAATTTTTAAAGTAGCAGGTTCCGTGTCTTTCCAAGTATTTCAACTCAGCGCATTACAAGCGACTCGATGTTGAATTGCAGCCTTTATCCTGAAATACTGAATCATGTTCATTGGCAGTGTGAACAATGTGATATTAAGAGAAGGAACTCAATAGAAAATCGTTAAAATAAATGCAACTTCCCTGATTTATGCGCCGAAACGCTCATATCAAAAACTTATCTTAAAGCCTGCGAAATCATAGTCCAATGCTTCAGAAGGTCTAACTTGCGCTTGTAATAAATGAATATCTTTCTAGAATAATTCTATTTATTATTTAGATACGTATAACCCTTATGGAAGCACTCTGCAGGACATCCTGCAGGATTTTCTGTAGAGAACCCTACAAGTGATCCTATAGGATGCCCTGCAGGTGACGCTCTTCATGCATTTTGCGCTTTTTCCTGCAGGAAATCCAACAAAAAATCCTGCAGGAAAATTTTATGAAAAGTGTTTAAATATTGCATTTAACATAAATATAGAGATATGCAATAAAATTCACATTTTGGTTGCCAGTAATGGACCTACCTATCATCCGAATGATAACACCAATGATATGTCACATGCCTATGTTATCTGTCATTTTACATTTTATTTACAATAAATTATTTAAAATTTAAGGTATTAACTAAAATAAATTAAGTAAAATGACAGATAACATATAGGCATGTGGCATTGTCCGGAAGGTACTTCCATTACCGGCAACCAAAATATGAATTTTATTACTTGTTTCTATATTTATGTTAAATGAAATATTGAAACATTTTTATAACATTTTCCTGCAGGGAATCCAACAGAAAATCCTGCAGGAAAAAAGCGCGAAATGCATTCAGGGCGACGTCTGCAGGGCATATATCCTATAGGATCGTATGCAAGATTCCGTGCAGGAAATTCTGCAGGAAATCCTGGAGAGTGTTTCCATAAGGGAATAATTCAAGCTATATGTAAAAAATAATTTTTGTTAGAAAAAGCTATGTGTACCATAAAGTAAATATTAAATAATGTAAATACAAATATGAACCTGCAAAGTTCAAAGTGGTTCAAAATACTTAATAAAAAAATATCTTTTTGTTTTCTAAAATATTGCACGTTGAAAAATGCTCACCTCTTCATAAAAAAACTAGCGTCATTGACTAATCTATATATATATATATATATATATATATATATATATATATATATGTTGATATTCATACATAATAAAATGGTTGTTAACAACCTGTTATGAAAAATTTCATCGTTTAATGATCCTCTACTTAATATAATTTCTCTTGCAGCCACACATTTTCTATCGCAAAATCGTTGTATTTTTATGAAAAATCAATGGTGGCAAGAATTAATATAATTTTCTTCTTTTTTATAGTAAGAGACTTAATTATATGATACCATAATTAAAGCGCATTTCTTAAACAAAGGTGACTTTGAAATATATATATACACACACACACACACACACACACACACACACACACACACACACACACACATACACTACATAATATGTAAAAGCTAGGTAAAGTGTTTAAATAGTTCTCTTATTCATAGAGAAGGGTTCAAAGAAATAATAATTTCCAAAAACAACAACATATTTCTATTGGGAATAATTTACTGATAATCAATGATCATCAATCCATGAACTAGAAAAGTATTTAAATTTCAAAATTACAAAGAAAACATATTTAAAAAATTTTGTAACCTCGTCCTTAATTTTATAAAATACATAAATACACTTTGCGTATCGCGTTCTGTAACCACTACAAAAAAATGTTATTTTATTTATTGATTTTTGTCATATTAATGGAATCGCAAACGGTATTAAGTCAATTTAATAACAGGAATACATCAAATATAAACGAAAATTTGGTTGCGAGAACTGCAGTAAGTAAACATTCGTTAATATGAATTTTAAAGAAAAGTAATAAATTATATATTTGGTATCTATGTTTTTTCAGTTTAAAATTATTACAACTTGTTTTAAAGAAAGATTGGACTTTGCGGTGTTTGCTGGTGATTTTTATAATATTAAATTGTGGTACAAACAATTTCCTCATCCACTCCCTATTTACAACATAGGATTGTCAAAGTTAAAAATTTTTCAACGTTACCAGCGATCACAAGACATACTTTTAACGGATGAAAATTTTGCATTAAAATTACAGCAACGTCCATGCAGAATGTTTATAGTTTCGGTCAGAAACTATTCGTCTGTTAAAAAGTTATTTCATCAACTTCGAAAATCTTTATTATGGAATTCGTTGGCATTGTTTATTCTGATTGATGAAAATCGACAAAGCAACTGCTCTAACGTATTTAGTGTAATGGTAGAAGCTTGGGAATTTCATCTTCTAAAATTAGCCTACAGTTGTTATAATAATAATTCTAATTCTGTTGAATTATATACATTAAATCCATTTTCTCAGCAATCCCCCAAAACTTGGAAATTTGTTACCACAATTTCAACAAATAACCGATATCGTCTCTATTTCATAAAAATATTTAAGTACAATGGATCGTTAGATGGTAAGAATTGATATTTCAATGGCCATATTTAAAAAATGACATACCCACACGGTGACTCTCAATAATAACGTAGTAGAAAAATGATTAGATTTTAGTAAATATAATATATTTAGTAAATTCTTTAAAATCAAAATAATTGGACTGGGATTATGCATCAATTCTCGAATATTTTAATTTCAAAATTTCAATCCTGGTAGATGGTACCAAGATGAAGAGCGGCTGTATTTTGAATTTACTTATAATTAATTATTTAATCGAATTGAAATCCATGTATTTTTTTACCACACTGTTACTGACGGTCACATTTTTTAATTTTTATATTTTCTTTCTTAGTCATACACAAGTCTACTTGTCAAAAAATATACTTTCTGAAGAAGTATAGTCTTCAAAATTACACCGTAAACATTGGTGTCAGATTAATACCCACACTTTTCAAACGGATCGGTAAATCCATTCAGAAGAATGTATCCCAACCATTGAACAACTTTGAAGGTCAAAACGCAAGATTAATGTTAGACATATTCAACAAGCTGAAAGCAAAAACTGAGGTGATGGTTTACAATGATAGCGGTTTTTTCGATAAAAAGGGACCACACGGCATGCTTTACGATTTGATTAACCACAAGTTTGACATTGATGGACACGAGCGTTATGTGAGATATTTTTGGCGCATAGAGACGTATCCCCACGACACCACAGATATGTGTATGATGACTCGGATTATAACCCACAAGATGTCTGCTCATGCATTGGCAATTTTAAAAAATTTAAACACATCTCAACTAGTTTTTATCTATTTGATTATAACCTGTGTTATAATCTTAGCGCTGATGAATCTGCTGAAAATCGATTTCGAGTCTGGATTTTTAGAATTTATACGAGTTTTAACGGGAGTCTCGACCAGAAAGACACTGGACTCATCCTCAATTCCAGTAAGATGTATATTCTTCAATACTGTACTCTTAGTCTACTTTATGAACCTGCACTTCAACACACAATTGACATCGTCGTTCGCTATCAAAGAAAACGATCTCAACATTTATACTCTTCATGATTTGATTAACTCAGGCTTCTCCATTGTAGGACACATTTCGTATAAGGAATTTATCCACGACGATACTTTGCGAAGTCGTTTTAAAAGTGGTAAAACTGCCGACTGCATAAGGCAGATTCTACAAAATGAAAATGTAGCTTGTGTTGAAGACTGTCACATTTGCATCGAATACGTACGATATTACAATTTCAGTATACACAAAACGAACACAATATATAGCTCACACGTAGCGTTCATTGCAAGACCAGGTTGGCCCTTACTTGAAATATTTAATAAAATTATTCAATCGTTGAAAGAGGGGGGAATGATTGCTTATCATAATGTAAAGGACACATCTGGTATGTATCGATTTTTCGCAAAGGAATATCGAGAGATCAAAAAGAAAAATACAGTAATGCAAACTTTACAGTATTCTTTGGGCATTTACGTCTTCGGAATTGGTGCAAGTTTAGTAGTAATGATCGTTGAATGTACATACGAATTAGTTATTAATAAATTCTTGTCTTACATTTCTAAGCAGAGGAAAGTTTATAAAAGTCGAAGATTAAGCTCCTTGAATATTTTAAAAAATATAAACAAACACAAATTTCTTAGGATTAAAAAGCGTCTTGTAGCATTAAATTTTAAGAGGGTCAAAACCGTAAAAAATCCTTAAATCTGGTGCAAGCAAATTGGTTTTCTGACTTTAATTCAATGGGACTACACATAAAATTCGATTGGTTATTCTAATTCTTACATGTTTTAATGTATAGTATATTTTTAATGTACATTTTATACAGGATATTTTCCCCAATGGATTTTTTTCCCAAAGTACATTTTTTCCAATAGTGCCATTTTTCTGAAATCAAAGTTTTCATGCGAATGGATTCGAATATTTCACGATTGCCCTAACGAACTTCATTTACTTTTTCTACATTAGTATCACGGTCATGTTCTGAGGCGGTATCAGGCAAATTCCCGTTCAAGCAATTAAATTTCACAGTGAAAAAGTCAAATTCTTCAAAAATTATAGATTTCCTGTATTATAAGCATTCGGGCAGCACACAACGGCACTGAAATTGCCGTAACAAAGGAATGTCCAGCACGCTGCGGAAGGTTGGCATAGCAGCATAACCCCCATTCGTAATTAACACCGAAATCATGTTGGCACAACTTACCTTGAAGAGGACGATTTGAAAAGGAGTAGGCAAAATTAGAAAAGAGAGAAAAGAAAAAATCTATTCAATTGTATTTGACGATTACCATAGATATGCACACAACGACAATATACTTGATTATTTGAAAACAATAGAATATTATGTAAAATTCTAAAATAATCGATTAAAACATCTCAAAGCTTTGAAAAAATGTTTCAGTTATTGGAAAAATGGATATATGGAAAATTTGATTTTGGGAAAAAAGAGCTATAGGAAATATGTACTTCGAGAAAAAAGTCCGTTGAAAAAACGTTCCCCCAATGTTTTGATTTTTAATTTTTAAATGTTAATATTACTACATAAGGTCATTAATAACAATATTGTAAATGATGTATTCTTAACGCATGAGAAAATTGTAATAATACATAAAAGACAAGAAATTGATAGTACCTTAATAACGTAGCAATTGTATTATTAATATTAAAATCCCAAATAAATCTTTCAAAGATCACCAGTTTATGTTATTGATTTTATACAAATCGATACATACACGTAATTTCATTTCAACACAAAACATTATATTTTATTATGCTTTTTGCATGCGGTTATGAAGCTCGCAAAACGTGTGAAAGCTTTTTAATTGCAATGCATTAACACGCAATTATCCATAAACGATGTGAAATACCGAAGCAGTAAAGTGCATTAGGAAGAAAATTTACGTGAATAGTAATATTTTCGCGGCACAACAAGTATGTTATTTGATCTTCCTTACTTTTTCAATCAATTTCACGCATAACCAAAGATAGTGTTTTGTGCCAAGTTTCAGTGATGCACAGTAAAATGATATTCATTATCGCAATACTCGTTATTCAAATAACGACAACAGATTTAAAAATTCAAAAAAGCATTGGAGATCAAACTCACGATGATACAATAGCAGAAAAAGTCGTAAGTTAAATCTATATACCTTCGTAGAGAAACGCATATAACTCTGTTACTGAATGTAATTCATTTTTACAGATGCAAATTGTCGGCACTTGCTTCTTCAACGCCTTAGACATGGTAGTTTTCGCGGGGGAATTTCGTAACTTTAAAACCTGGAGAGCTTACTTTCCTCCATCGTTGATAATGTATTCCATGGGGACTAGCGAAACGATAGCATTTCAGCGCTTCAAGCGTTTGCAAAATGTATATAAATTGAATGAAACAGTCGTCTCGAAATTGCGCTACCCATCGAAACTTTTTATAGTCTCGGCAAATCCTCAAATTAAGATGTATGATTTGTTAGTAAAGTTGAGGCTGACGGTTGTTTGGAATGCGAGAGTAACATTCTTTCTAATAGACGAGGAGTCGAAAGGACATTGCTCGAAAACGTTTTCGGAGCTCAAAGCAGCCTGGGAAGTCAATATTTTGCATGCTTTCTTCGTGTGCTCCAATGAACATGGACCTCAGCTCTATTCGTTTAATCCATTTACACAAGTATCTCCCGAATCGTGGGAAATTGTAACGACTGTGAGATCCTTTTACAGGGAGAGGAATGATACCTTGGCTGTCTTTAGATTCACGGCTCCATTGACTGGTAAATATATAAGCATGAATTTTCTATAAAAATTGTTTATTTCAAGGGAATCTCCATATCCAATAGTCCATTAAAATTTCAAATTTCGCGCCTTGTGTCGTAGACAAAAATAAAGTACTATTTTTTTTTTATTTTTTTTTTTTTTTGAATAAACGTATGTACATTGTACACCTACAGACATACTCGTACAAACACACACATTTGCACGCACTCAAACGTACATATACACATTTAAAATAATCCTAAAATGTAACGATTCGAACACTTATAACATTTTTTTAAATAGTGAAATTTCAACAAATTTTACGATTATACAAAGTTATCTTTTTCAGAAACTAAATTCACAAATTTAGAAAAGTGCAAATCGAAAATTTTCCACTGTAACAAAGTAGAAAATTTGTCACCTATATTTGAAATTTACACTTTTTTTTCGTTATAGCCTTATCAAGTCCTCTTTGTGAGTCTTATTTGGCTCTTCCCACTGCCCGATACCATACAATGGTATCGACCAGTGAGGTACCCTATAGTCGGAATGTAGTCCGCATGCATCTCGACTGGACCTATAGTTTAGCTACACAATGCATCCATAGATTGTGTACAGTGGAATCTGAACCACTGGAGCTTCGACGTTATAAGACACTTAAGTATATACATACAGGTGTATGTAAACATAGAGGTGTCCCAATGACAGAAAAGCCGAGAGTCAGGATCGAACCCCCCAGAACTTCTGGATCGCGAGTCCGACACTCTGCCTACTGAGCCGTCTCCGCTCTTGAAATTTACACTTATGTAAAGTAGAAATTTTATTTTTGGAACTTTAAAAATTTTGATGACAAATTTTCTTCTTTACTAAAGTAAAAAATTTGCAATTTACATTTTTCTAAAGTAAAAATTTCACTTTTTAGGCACGACCGCAACGCGGGAATGCCTTATAGTTTTATCATCGCAAAAATTGTAACCTGCGATATCTTGGCCAATTTTCGACTAATCTTATACATACAAAACACACCGTTTTTTCTATTTTCGCGATTACCGAACAATTGTTCAAATGGGAACTCTTTATGCTTCATTTTACATGTATTTTTAACCAAAGTATGTTGTAATAAGCTTATAACTGTCAAATTCTTTTTTTGTATGTTCTACTTATCATAAAGAAAGTGACTGTATAAAATTAGGCTCGATTCCGTATATACAAATAATATGAGGGCATTTCTTCGATTTTCGAAAAACGGTTTAAAAGCCCACTGCTCAAATTCTAAGCATTTACACAAAAAATTAAATTGGTATGTTGTAGATCTCAAAAAAATACAACTTTTTCCTATTGACACGAACACTCGAAAATGCTTAGAATTCAATTCAACAAGCTAAAATCAAATTTTAATATCAAAATCGTTCGTTTATTCTTATAATAAAACTTTTCATGTATACGTTTTATACAAAAATGTGTAAGATAAAAGTTGTAGATATTTTAAAAATGTAATTTTTTACCATAATGATTATACGCTTAGAATGATTCAACGCATTCTAAAGTTCAAAAAGTGATTATTTAAAGAAAAATTTCAGTTGCTAACGATTATCTCTGCGAAATTAGCTCCAATCGATCCAAATTTTTTTTTTATAAACTCTCCCTACATTAATATCATGGCAGAATAAATTTGGGCTCGATCCCATGTATACAAAAACTATGCGGACGCTTTTTAGATTTTCGAAAAATGAGCGTCAGTCGTCGGTCGAATTTTTAATCTTTAGCATTGAGAGTATACTTTACGGCACGGTGTGTATAAGCGCATGAGCGCAGCGAGTAAGGTTAAGGTCGTGCTATGCTGCATGACTTAGAACACGAGAATCGTATGATTTTTTAAGGCACTGATCAGCACAAATCCACTGCCATTGCTATCTGTATCATTAACCGTCCATTCTGGTACTCTGTAAATAAACTTGAGCGAAAAACAGATGTTTTACAGTGGATATATGCACTATTGCATTGAGCGAAAATATTTTCACTGCGAAATAGTCAGTATACGTTGCGCAATCTAGCAGAATTTCGCTGTTTAAATAACTAATTTTTCATTTTTCAATAAGCGAATAAACGCTGTTTCCCCAGTGAATATTCACTTTTAAAAATATTATTATTTATCTTTGGCTCGAAGTGACAGATAAATTCTTAATTTAATAGAATTATAGTCGAGCGATAAATTCATTATCTTTAAGTAAAAAACACTTTTAAAAATGTTTAATGTAAAAAAAATACTTATATTTTCGTAATTAATTTATATGTGTATGTATATGGGTGATTCCATCTGAAATCCAACAAAATTAGTTGTTACCTATCCAAAAATATATGGATTTTGTTCTATAGAGCGTCAAAATATCTTATGAATCTTTTCAGATTTTTTCCATCGAGTACCTTTGAGTTACAGAGGGTCAAAGTTCACTGAATTCGTATTTTTTCCATTTTCTACCAATTTTCATTAATTCATAACTCTTCAGCGATGCATTTTTCAATAAAAGTGCTTAGAATACTTTTTTTTTGTAAATTTTATCTATTTTACAAAAAAAAAATACTTTTAAAGTCGTGTGCGTGCGTGCGTGCGTGCGTGTGTGTGTGTGTGTACACTAGGGGGTACCCCCCTGCTCGCTCCGCTTGCCAACCCCCTTCGCTTCAATTTCTAATTTTTCGAAGACCTTCAATTTATCATTTCAAATCATAATGATTTTACGTTCGTCCTATATTTTCAATCATGACCTTCACCCTCCAGCTATGTCGTAATCCCTATGTAACCCTTGTGACGCGGCTCCTGCCTGGGCTTCGTCGGGCTGCTCCTAGCTGCAACTCGCGCTGGGGAGGTGTCGTGCGCACAAAAGATTATCTTACCCGGTCTCCTGACCCTGCTCGGCTGCTCAGCTTCCTCGGCGAGCTGGGGGGATCCTCGGGAGCTAGGATTTAGGTGTGCGGAGTGAAATACGCACTTTTAGACTTGGGGCGAGTGAGCAGATCGCACTCACCCGCGTATTTATTCCGCCAGAGATAACTACATATACCGCGCGCTCGCGGTGTTGTGTTCGCGCTTTCGACAGTCGCGCTGGGCGACACGGGGATCGAGTCCGGCGCGGCCGGCGGCTCACGCGTGCTCGCGTGCGCGGGGTTCTAGCCCTGAGCTACGATCGGGCTGGGGGCTCTTGCGCCCTGATCTTCGCCGCAAGAGAGAGAGAGAGAGAGACAAGGGCGCTGGGCCGACACTTACAGGCTCGTGGCGATCTTGGTTCGTGGTCGGTCGGCGCCCCGTCTGGACGATCCTCTCTGTGGCTGGCGTCGTCGCACTGCTGGCTCGCGGTCCTCGATGTAGCCTCTGCGCGATGATCCTGGGAGGCAAGGCCGGCGGTGGCGAGTGTTAGGCCCTGCAGCGGCGTGGGCCTCCCAGTTATAGGTACTCGGCAGCGGGCTTGGCTGTGCACGTGTGATTTATTGCGCGTGCGGTCGGGTCAAGGGCCGAGAAGTAATTTGGCGAGCCTCCTCGCGCTCGTCTCGCTTTCGGACACCAATTAGTCCGAAAACTCTCCCCACTCCTTCTCGCGCGGCAGCGTCTTCTAACGCGCTGTCGCGTCTCTCGCTTTTCTCTCTCTTTCCTTCGCGCTCTTCTGCTAGCGCGCTCTCTCTTTCTTCGGCGCTGTGGCTAGCGCTGACTCGAGTGTCTCCGAGTCTCTCTCTCTCCTAATTCTTTCCCCCTTTCCCCTCTAGCGGTTTCGTGTGCGGCTCCTGCCGCCTCGATCCTCGCGTTGCCGTGCGCTCGCATGCTCGTGTGTGTGCACGGCGTTGCGCTAGGCGTTCGTATTTGTGTGTGTACGGGCGCCTTGTCGCACCCTCTACGTATTACCTTCACCTATGACTTTCAGCTTCCACATATTATCTCCAACCATAACCTCCAACATCCACCTATTGCACGAAGTAATGATCCGCCTATGACCTGTACCCTCGACCTATCATCTCCAATCAGAACCTACATCCTCCACCTACCGCCTCCAATCGTGATCCCTTCACTCTCCATCTATCGCCTTCAATCATGATCCCTTCACCCTTCACTTATCGCCTTCAATCATTGTCCATTCACCCTCCGGCTTTTATCTCCGCATATTATCAAATCCCTCGGATCATCATTTCCAATCGTAACATTTTTATGCTCCTTCTATCCCCCCTATCGTGCCCCTAGAAATTCCACCCTTCGCCTTTTGCGCCCATTTATTACCTTCAACCTCCACCTATGACTTCCAACACAACCCTTCACTTCCACCTATTACCTCTACCTATAGCCAACGCCCTAAACTAGCAGTTCCAATCATAATGATTTTACCTTCCTCCTATCCCTCGACGGTGTACTTAGCACTTCCACCCGCCACTTATTGCTTCCATTCGTGACCTATACCTATGACCTTCAACCTCTACATACGACCTCGACCTATCACTGCCACCTATGACCATCAGCCTCTACCTATCGCCTTCAATTATGTCTTTCAGCCTCCACATATTGCTTTTCATTGTATCCTCCAATCTCCCTATGGTCTCCAGCCTTCACCTATATTTCCATCCTCCACTTATCGCTTTCAATCAAGACTCCACTCATTCCTTTAACTAAACACCTTTAACTTATAATTTCGAATCATAGCGATTTCACATTCCTCCTAGCTTTTCGATCATGACCTTCACCCTCTATCTATTTTGTAACCCATATGTAACCCTCTACCTATCACCTTCACATACTACTTTGAGCTTTCACCTATCATTTCCAACCTTGAACTCTGACATTCACCTATTACTTTAAGTCATGATCCCCTTATCACCTGCAGTCCTGACATCCAATCATATCCTCCAGCCTTCATATATCGTCTTTACCCTGCAACTATTGTTTCCAACCTTTTCCTATCGCCTACATCCTCCACCTTTCACCTACAATCACGATTCCTTCACCTTCCACTTCAATCAAGACTCTTCACTTCCAACTACTACCTTCACCTATGTTCTAACCCCTATGTAGCTCTCTATCACCTTCACATATGGCCTTGAGCCACCACCTATCGTCTCCAACAATGACCTCCAACATCCACCTATTACTTTGTTTAAAATACAAAATATACTTATACTTTTAATACACCCTGATATAAAGTACGTACTTTATCCCCGACGAACTCAGAAAAAAGTGATGCGTTTAATCCCTAACTCCACTCTCGTCTCTATAGGGACAAGCGCTGTTTATGCCCGAGCCGAAGGCGAGACGGCGTTTCAACGTACCACTTTTTTCTTAGTTTACCGAGGATAAGTGTACGCACTATAATTAAGGGTGTGTTAAAAAATTGTATATTGCACTCGGGAATGAAGGTGAGCTGTTTTAACCTGCACATCTTTGTGTAATCATTTGTAAAATTTACAGCAATTAAATAGAGAAAGTGATGAATATTTAAAGACAAAAGACGAATACATGAATTATATGATAAAAGAATATGTGTGTGAGGTGGAACTGTGGGGAGATAGAGGGGGGGGGGGTATGTGGGGGCGAGTGGAGGGGGACCGTAAAAATAACCAAATTTTTAAAACAATTTTAAGTTATGTGTATATAGACGAGTGCGTACACTCACTACTTTGAACTTATCCCTCGGTGATTATTAATAAATAATTTTGGAAGAACTTTTGACAAAAGTTCTTCCAAAGCCATATCAATAATTGTGCGTCAGTCGGATTCTCCTTTCCCCCGCTTAGTATTAGCCAGGGGAAATGATTTTGAAAATTGTATATTCGCTTCATACACCAATCCCCATTGCTTCAATTTTTAAATTTACATTTTAATAACTTTGAATTATAATTTACATTAATAATTTCAATTCCCTTCAACCTTCAATTCCCTTCAACTCTGTACCTATGACCTTCAACCTCCAGACATGACCTACCTATCACCTTTACCCATTACCTTGAGCATCCACCTATCATCTCCAACCATGACCTCGAACATTGTCTCCAATCATCATCCATTCACCCTCCACCAATTACCTCCACCTATCTTCAACACCCTCAACGTTCATCCTCCTTCTATCCCCCCACCGTGCAACTTGAACCTCCACACTTATCATCACCTTTACCCTCCACCTAAGATATTCACGCTTTACCTATCACCTTCACCCATGACCTCAAGCCTCTACCTATCATCTCCAAATCCACCTATCACTTCCTGTCATGACCTCCACCATCCAGCTATGACCACTACCTGTTATCTTCACCCTCGATCTAAAGCCTCCAATTATGTCTTCCAGTATCCACCTATCCCCTATAATCATTACATCTACCATTCAGCTATCACTATTACCTATCATCTCCACTCTCGAACTACCGCCGCTAATCATGTCCTCCACCTATCGCCTTCAATCATGACCCCTTCACTTCTACCTATAACCTCTACCTCGTCTTCATCCTCCATCTATCGTTTCCAGCCTCCTCCTATATCGCCTTCAATCATGATCCCTTCGGCCTCAGCTGAAAATAACTATATAATATAGGAAGATATATAATTCCTAAAGTATACTTAACAGAAGAGGTATAATTTTCTGAATTATGTAAACAAACTCTATTTTTTAAGGTTCCTTTACATTAAACAACACTTCAATAACAACCTTCTCACACATTAAAATTTTTAAAAACAAGCTTGACAATTGACGAGTTTGTTTAGTAAAAAATTTAAAGTGTGAGAACCTACTACTTAAACTTATCATTCCGCATTACAACAATTTCATCTCTCTTATTTTTTTAATAATGATCATCACCGTCCACCTATCATGTAACCCCGATGTAATCCTTTATCTATCACCTTCACTCATGTTCTTGAACCTCCACTTATCATCTCCAACCATGACCTCCAATATCCACCTATTGCTTTGTTTTTAAGACAAAATACTTAATCATAGGGATTAGCGAGCAGAATAGAAAATTGGTAAATAAACAACTGTGGGATTCTGCGTAAATCTGCATCGTATATTTTTGAAATAACCCCAATTTTAGAAATAATCTGTTGTACGTGCGCTCAGTACAATTAGTAGATTTAAGCAATAAAACCGAGCCTATTTTTCCAGAAGTTTTCCGGCCTCGAGGAGTAAACTGCACCTGGTGCAATAAAATAGTCAGTTTATCGCTCTTCGCAGCCACCGTAGCGCTTCCACTTATTTTGCCTATCTGAGCTGGGCGAATACTACAAGGGCTGCGACCCACAGTATAAGTATCGCCGAGTGCCAGGATAGAAGTACAGTCTCGATACGGTTGTTGAAGCTCGCGTTCAATTACTTAATTCTATTTTAACTAAAATAAATTCATACGTTCATACTTTTGAAACTCTGTAAATTATTCAACAACAATTATACTCCTATATACATTAGGAACGAATACTGAGTAATGAGGGGGTGGGGGTTAGGGGGCAGGAAAACCTGTAAAAATAACCAAATTTTTTAAACGTTTCTTGGTCATTTTGTTGGGGCGGATGAGTGGGGGGGGGGCGTAAGGTGGTGGGAGGAGGGAAGAGGGAGATGGCAGATTCCAGATCATCTCAAAACAATTATATAATATAGGAAAGTGTGTGCGTGTGTGTCTGTGTGCGCGCGCGTGTGTGTGTGTGCACATTTAATCTCCTGTCATTAAGCAAAAATCAATACATGTTTTACAAAAAATATCATGTCCTTCAATGGCGACAAAGTTTTGAGAGTCTCGATTAAATGTTGAATGAAAATATAAAATTTCACGGAATTTATAATGTTTGTTCGGGCTCAAAAGACTTTCCTCTCGGCCTACGTAAAGTGTACTACTGTTTTGATGACGACATCAAAATTTAATAACGTACGAAATAAACAACATTATTTTAACACACTTGATGTTTATTCTAGTGCACTCTGTGGGTATTATAGTATGACAGCCGGTTTTTTAACCATTTTTTGAGGAATTTTGGTGAGCAAACCATTAAAATGAAATAATTTATAATTTATAAAGCTTATTTATCAAGTCTTAAACAAGATTTCAAAATGTTTTGAAGTCAATATCTTAAATAGAAAAGAAGAGACGGATCCCAGCAGCGATACATGTAAAAAAAGCATGATTCCGTTTTATTTTTATTTCCATTTTAATCGTGAGACTTGAAATTGTAAAATGAACTGGAATAAAAAAGAAATTCCACAAAATAAGTTTTTTCCTTGAAAAGCGGGACTAAAGTAGTTTTATTTCCTCAAATTTTTTTAAGTGAGTATCTATCATACAAAGTATTTTTTTAAATTGCGACTAAAAGCCAATATCGTGGTTTTTAAATTACTTTTATAGCACAGGGTGACCTAAATCCGCACTTAAGGAGGTTCTACCCGTAACAGAACTAAAATTGAGATATGATTGAAATTTTGTATACAGCTAGGTATAAATCTCAGAAACACTCGTGTAAATTTTCAGAAGGTTACAGAGCTTAGAAGCGGAGATGTGAATGTTTTTATTTCGCACAGATTATCATGGACTCTTATGGCAAATTGCACTAATTTGTATACTATAAAGTATTAAAAATTAAGATTTTCTCCAAATTTATTGTGAATGAAAATGAATTCATAACGAACATTATTGATTTTTCAAAAATATTGTTCATTAGCTCAGATAGATAATTAAACTTCATTGAATACCAAAATCATACATTTAACCTCAAAATATGAGTCAAATCAGTAAAGACACAAAAATTTTTATAAATAATCAAGATAAATAAAATTATATTAATGGAATTTATAATCATTATTTGGTTTAAGTTAATTTATGGGAGCCACTGAGAGCAGTATATTTTACGAATATTCCGTAAATAAAAAAAGATTAAATTTTGACTAGTGCAGTAAGGGTAGAACGTCCTTAAGTCACGCTTATCCGTGAGCTAGTAGTCGATTATTTCACCGTGAATATCACGCTAACTTCACGGTGAACGAATCGACTGCTTATATCACAAATAATCGTGACTGCGAATTTAGGTAAACTGTGCTATAAAATTGTTTATAGCACAGTTTACCTATAAAATTGTTTATAGCACAGAGTGGCATAAATCCGCACTTAAGCCACGGATAGCCGTGGCAGCGGTTTTATGCTAGTCTGTGCTATAAAATATCGTGCGATAATAATAGCATAACCCGTTCTTCACGGCACAACTCTAACCTCACTCGCTACGCTCGTGCGGTTATACACGTCGTGCCGTAAAGTACGATTTATGCCACTAGTATCGTAATATACTAATACAATACTAGTGACCTAAGTGATCCATCACACGGCGTGAATCCCACCCTCGGTTCGCTCGGGCGCTATTTACACGCTGTGCTATAATGGGACGCTTAGGTCGCTTGTATCGTAATATACTAATTTGAACAGTCAAATTCTACTTTTGCTTACTTTTTAAATTATTTTTTAGCAGGAGACATAATTCGCATTAAAATAGTTATTTAAACATTCCTTTCCATAGTAGCTGCGCATAACTGTTCACTTATTAAGGTCATATGTTTTGACAGCTCTTGAAAATATTATACTTATTAACAGATGGCCTTGGCACTCAAGAGCTTCCTGTGGCTAATTGAAATCCCAGTTACCGAGCTATTTTTTACACCGACATGGACATAAAAAAAAGTGTTATAAGTGGATGCGAATAGTGTTAATTAATATAAAATTCAAAAAAATTGTATCATTTTTAAAGACGATCCGCTGGAAAATTGAAGATTTTAATGATTTAATTAGCACTTAAGGTCGATTTTCTGTTGAAATGACTCATCAAATAATAACACATCATTTTTTCTAAGTTGTTGGAGCTACGCTTACTTTAAAAGTTGAGATTATTATTAGTTGTTATTATTAGTTGAGATTCCTTTTTTAGAAAGTAAATTAGTTACTTACTATCTGCTACACTATGTCAATAAATTTGAATTTTTAATGGAGTATAAGACCAATTCGCCAAAGTTAGAGACGATTGTATGAAGTAAATTTAAATCAAATTCAGAAGTACATTCAAATGCATTTTAAATATTTAGCTATGTAACTTGGGACATTTTGCTGATGTTTCAATTTGCAGCGGTCAGTCTACACTCAAATTGTTTAATGGTTAGAATGATTAAAATTTTGAATCGGAAAAAAACTTCTTTCAATCGTAATTGTGCAATAACACAGTTTTGGTAAAAATTTTCTTTTGGTAAATTACAAAAATTTATTTCATAATATAATCACACTATCTTTCTTGTAATCGCAAATACATATTAATTGAAATAAAAAAAAGAAATAGCGTGCAACAAAATTTGTCTAATACCAGCTTAAGATCTGATTTGAAATGTTGCTTTTGCAGTTGTTAGTCAGACGACTTGTGAACTCGTAAACCTCGATAAAACCACTGATTTCAACGCTTACGGCATAAAAATGAAAGCTGTATACATGCTTAAAATGTTTGAACGGATTGATAGACCAGCCACTAGCATTAACAGTGCTGAACCTTTGACTCAGTTCGATGGTGTCGACGCAGAAGTAATGATAACGATAGTAAATAAACTTAATCTGAAACCATCGGTTGTCTATAGCGCAAACGGAAGTATGGGCTTTATTGACCATGCTGCGAAGGTCTCTGGCACAATTCGCGAACTGTTTAGTTCAAAAGCCGATATCGGTGCAAATCACCGCTTTCCAAGAGGCTTTTGGCAATTGGAGACCTACCCTCACAGCTCATCCGGATTATGCCTAATGACCAAACGAAGAATCTTCAAAGGTCCAATTATTCTGGGACTCACGCAACTGATTATGTCGCATTATGCATTTCAGCCGATCTTGATAATTTTCTTTCTGAGTAATTTGGTAGGAATCGTCATACTCATGCGTGTCTTGAAACTTGCCTTTGGAGATGCGACTCTGGAACAACTGCGAAGTTTAATAGGCGTGTCCATGATTAGAAAACCAAATCATTCACCAGATGGACCAAGACTCCTTTTATTGAACCTTATCCTTTTCAGCTTCTGGATAAATCTTTTCATCAGCATACAGCTCACATCATCATTCGCCTTTCCGAGGAAAGATCCCAATATCAATACTATGGAGGATATGAAAAAATTCAACATTGCTATAGCTGGTTATCGATCATTCAAAGATTTTATTAGTGATCCAGAGATGGCTGAACGATATCAAGAGGAAAAGGACATGATGAGATGCGTTAGACGACTAATTCACGATGATAAAATTGCGTGCATCAATGAGTGCTATGCCATGATTTATTTTCGTGTGAGAGATACAACCAATAGCATCTACATATCCTATCCCTTGCACCCGACCGGCCTTGTTTACTACGTACGCGAGGACTGGCCACTACAGCACAGAATCAGCGATATCATAATGCAGTTGGCAGAAAGTGGTATGACGAAACGTTATTTTGATCAGTACTTGTATCACACTTACGCTAAGTATGGTGAAATAATAAAAGATCAAATACACCGTCGCATCGTAGCTTTTACGCCTAGCAATTTGCTTTCCAATTTTCACCTTTATTTTTTTGGAGTTGCTGTTGGATCAATTGCTTTCTTAGCCGAACTATTTGGACACTTGCTTGTCGCGAAACGCATCCAGAATAAGAGACTTCAACGTTTGAAAATCCTGCAATATTATTATAATCATTTCAAGCGAACCTAAGTTACTTAAATCTTATTAAATACCAATGTCGTTATCAGAGACACAATCAAGAACTCGTATTTTCATACAAATCTGTTAATAATTATCGACTTATCGTACTTACTATTGTCCAGAAAATACTACTCAGCTCTATGTATGAAGAATTTTTATTCGTGCAAAAAGAGGGATTCAAATAAAATTTCGGCAATCAGACTTCAGTGTAGACATTTTTTCCAACTGAATATCAAAATTTAAAAATTATGGAATTTTCATTATTTTATCTTTCACTTAACAATTTACCACAGTGCGTTCACTTATTTATAAAAGGGTCTTCTCTCGTAATAAATAAATAAAATATACTGATAAATATCGACGTATTATATAGCTTGAATTTTCGAAATTTTGTTTTTTATCATTCATCGCTAGTACATTTACATTAGTTACATTATATAAGAAAATTTTATTCTTTTAATGGACTATACAAGGCCGATTCCTCCCCTATCCCACGCAATACGAGATGGAAATGTTCTGGAAACGTTTATTTGAAGAAATCTGTTGGAATTATATTCTAGCGAGATTTTAAAAATATTTTTTCAAATTTTACAAACTGACTATATATAATACTAAATATATACTTGTATCCATTTTTGATATCTAAAAGATAGTATTATATATACTTGCGAGTATGTAAGACGTCAGCTAATGTATAATGAAACATTCCAGCGTTACTCGAAAAGAATAAGACTTTTCAAATAATATTTTTATCTTACGTTTTAGAAATATTTTCCAACGTACATTTAATGCCTTGTACAAAACGTTGTAGTACCTTTCCAAAGAAACGTTTACACAACATTTCAACATCATTGAGAATGAGCTTTATGGGCCCTTCAGAACTTATCCACAATTTCACTTTTGCAGTTGTCAATCAAACTACTTGCGGACTTTTGTCCTTCAATAAAACCACTGATTTTAGCGGTTACGGCATAACAATCATGTCTAGTTATGTGCATAAGATGTTTGAACAGAGGTCATACACAAGTGGCACTAATCCTGAATCTGTATCTGATTTCGAGGGCGTTGACGCTGAAGTAATGATGACATTAGTGAATAAGCTTAATGTCAAACACTCAGTATTCTACAGTAATAATAGTTTGGGCTTCATTGACAATGCTGCGAAGGTCTATGGCATAATTTACAAACTATTTAATGCATCAGTCGATATCGGTGGAAATCATCGCTTTCCAAGAGGTTTTTGGCGATTGGAGACCTACTCTCACACTGTATCAAAATTATGCGTCATGACTAAACGTAAAATCTTGGAAGGTCCATTTATTCTGGGATTCACGCGACTGATTACCTCGCATAATACATTCCAGCCGATCTTGATCATTTTCTTTCTGAGTAATTTGGTAGGAATCTTCATACTCATGCGTGTCTTGAAACTCGCCTTTGAAGATGCGACTCTAGAACAGCTGCGAGTTTTCATTGGCGCGTCCACTATTAAAGAACCAGATCATTTACACGATAGGCTGAGATTTCTTTTTTTGAACATTGTATTTCTCAGCTTCTGGATAAACACATTCATCAGTATTCAGATCACAACGTCATTCTCCATACCGAAAGATGATCCCAATATCAATACTTTGGAGAGCTTGAGAAAATCCAAAATTCAGATCGTCGGAGATCTGTCATACAAGGAGTTTATTGAGAGAATAGATCGACAAATGGCCAAACGATTCGAGGAGGAAAGGGACACAATGAAATGCGTTGAACGACTTACTCACGATGACGATATTGCCTGCATCAATGAGTGCTATGCCATGATTCATTTTGGTGTGAGGGATGCAAACAATAGCATCTACATATCTAATCCCTTTTACAGCACTAACGTCGTTTACTATGTTCGCGAGGATTGGCCGTTACTAACCAGAGTCAGCAAGATAATAAAAGATTTATTTGAAAAAGGTTTAATTCAATTTTATTCTAATAAGTATTTTTACGCCTCTTCTGGGAAATATTATATGATGAAAAACGAGCAAGTAAATCGTTACAATACAGAACTCAAACCTAGCGATTTGCTTTCTAATTTCAATTTTTACTTTTTTGGAGTTACCACTGGTTTAACTGCTTTATTAACTGAGCTACTTGTACACTTATTCTTCAAGAAACGCCTCAAGAATAAGAGATTGCAACGCTTGAGAATCATGCAATATTATTACGATTACTGTAAGCGACTTCAGTCTTGAAAAGAAAATATTCAAGCACTGAAACCTTTGACTCATTGGTTTGTGTGATTCATCACAAAGGTTTACTATTCACAAACACTGTTAATTGTACTTTAAATCTCATTTTATTATTGAATAAATCCGCTATCGATTCAGCTTTAAATAATATACAAATAATTTGTTATAATAATATATGTACACAATCAGAAAAAAAAAAGAATTCCCCACTTGGCATTTAACATCTGATCTTTCAATTGACACAAAACACAAAATATAAATCAATTTCATTACAAATAAATGTGACGAAAATGGCTAGATTATATCTTCAAATTTGAACGTTTCTCTAGCATTCAAGAGACAGAAATACTATAGAAAACTATTATTAATATCGCCAATCAGTACGGAATAAAATGTGAGTATCTCATACAAGTATTTTAAAAAATTTACTAAAAGCCAACACCTCAACCTTTAAATAGGCTATGAACAGCAAATGCTATTGCTTTTTTTTTGTTTATTTTCTATTTATGTTGTTAAAGAGTTATGAAGATAGTATATCATCTATAAATCTAATTTTTAGAATTTGCAAAAAAAAAGATTCATCAGGTTTCATTTCTTACTTATGTAACAAAAATATAAACATAATATTGAGTCAAATAAAGTTTTTAAATATATTTGAATTTAATATCATAATCGTTTAAAATTTACAAAAAAATGATTTATTAATTGATTTGATTAAAAATGTTATTTATAATATTAAACATTAGAATTGAATTTATTATTGCTAATTTTATTACAACATTATACTGAGAAACATTCAAAAACTTTGATAATGTATACTTTTAAATCACTGTAATTTTCTGTAATAATATGATATGAAAAATCATACGTTGTAGACTTGTATATATTCATATTTTTTTAAAAAGAAATTTTAAAATAGTTTTCATAATACCTTATTTTATCCTATCTTAGACAACGATATAATCATGTATAAATTATCGCATTATACATTACAATTTGTTCACCTGCAATAAAATAACACCTACAGAACTATCTTTTACAGTTGATAAAAATTGTCTATGATACAATTGCTAAAATTAATGTAACTTTTTTGGTCCGTTAGAATATTGCTACTCGTAATTGATATAAATTCTGTGTTGATCTTGCAGAAAATTTTGAACCTTTTTTGTCAAATATGACTTTATAAAAAATATCTACTTTTAATTAATTTACAAAGTTAATTCGTTTCAATCGATTGGACCGATTTTTCGAATTACGTATTATAAAATTTATACTCATATTCTGTAATACTTTTCCTAATTCAGTAGAATTAGAAACAAATAGCACTCTCATTCATGGATAATGTAAAATATATTTACATACATGAATATTTTTTGCTCAACAATTACTAAAGCACTCATATCACTATTCCAATCATGTTCACTATCTATCATCGAAATGCATTTTTACGATTTTTAGTATATAACAAAATTAATCGAAATCTGCTTGTCATTTTATCGCTGTCTCCATTAAAAATTGCGATGTTGCAAATTTTATAAATCTTTCTAAACATACAAATGCGATATCGTCATTTTTCATAACACAAAATTCTTAATAAGGCATCGTAAAATAATTCAATTTGATAAAAAATATCATTTTTATAGCTATAACGACTTGGGCAATAGTTTAAAAGCACTGACTGTTTCGTCTTATAATATGTAAATAACAAATGTAAATAACTCATGTTAAGCCATCGGTACACTGTTTTCGTTCTTCCTCAACCCTTTGCCTGGTACGATTGAAAGCCTCGGTCTTTAGAAAATCGACTGTTTTGTACACTGTTGAGCTGGGAGACGATTGCGCAGGCGGTCCTGTTGACGTATTTGAATTATCCGATGTTCCTAAATCAAGGTCAAGATATTGGAGATCCACAAATTTACGAGCCGATACAGGAATAAACTTATTTTGATCCTGAAAGTAGTAAATCTAGAAGATAAAAAAATGTATATTTAAAATGTTTACCGAATCAATACATTTTGACTCGTAAATTAAATTAATATTATCGTACCTCTTCCTTGTCCTCAAATGCATTGTTATCATCGTCAGAAGTTGATTGATGCCTATTCGAATGAGTACTCGGAGGCGTAGGACTCGGAGCAGCTCTAACTCTTCCTCGCCCAGGTGGTGAAGCTAGTTGCAAAGGACCTGGAAAAGTCAAAGGAAAAAATAAATTTGAATACATTTTTTAAATGAAAATCTATTTTAGTAGTACATTCAAAATAATATTACCTGTACTTTCGTAATTAGTTTTATTTAATGCTGGCTTAAGTTTTCGATTGATGCTAGGTGGTTCAGCCGGTGAATGTTCTGCTGAACCTGGTTCAGCTGGTCCAATTCCAATTGCACCTGGTGACGGCTCATTGCTAATCATTGACAAAGTATCACTCGTCTTCCTACCTGGTTTCAAATCTCGATAGACAACAGGAGGCGGTGGTGCCATAGTTGTAGGTACAGTTGCTGCCACTGTTGTAGATGCTGTTTGAGAAACTGCTGTTGCAGCATTCTGAGTAATGTCAGATTTTATCAGAGGACTTGGAAGATTTGAGTAAGTGGCCGTTGCCGAAGATTCTGAGCGTGGACTTGATGGCTCATCATCATGAAAGTCATATCGAAAGACGCGCTGTTCGTCGTTACCTATAGAAAACGAACTATTTTAGTATACTACCATTCGCATAAATATGTATTACATTTTTGTGAGAAGACATACTGGAAGCGTTTGTTGGAGCTGCATTAGTATAACAATGTTGTCTAGACTGTGCTGGTCTACCGGATGTACTACTCTCAACAGCACTTGGCTGATGAGACCTTGGAAAATCATAAGTTTCATCTGTTATTATGGCTGTAGCTGGAGTTGATGGTGCTGGCGTTGCTGGCGTAACTGGTTTTGAACTTTCTGTAGCTCCATCTAGATTTAAATAATTATGTCCTGGATTGTCCAAAGACATGTGAGGGGGCTTTGGAGGCCTTGGAGGGGCTGGGATTTCTTCTGCAGCAGGAGGAGCTGCAGAGTCAACGATTCTCAGCTTTCCAAACCTTTTTCTTACACTCCAGGAACCTATTTCTGCATCACTGGCACTATTACATGGCTTAGAATCACTTGGTGATGGAAAAGTTTCCCAATTCACGCTAGGAACAGGGGCACTCCACTCATCATCAGTGAAAACGCTTTCGGCATCCGTAGTTGTAGGAGATCTTGGTGGAGACGGAGCCAGTCTCCGTGGGGCATCATAGTGATCTTGACTTTGACCAAGAGCTGAACTGAGAGAACTTGTGTCATTGAGACTTCTACCAGATCTACATTCACTGATTGGTATATAAGGACCAGATATTGTACTTGTTGGAGAAATAGGTGGTGATTCTTGTGATTCAAATGGAAACACTGGAGCACAAACAGAAAAAATAATTTAATATTAATCCTAAAATAAAGGTTACACAATCCTCAATAATATAATACTAAAACTAGAAAATACTTACTTTGACACTGTTGTTCATCATCTTGTGCTTTTAGCCCACAAACTTGACAAACAGCATCAACCCATTTGTTCATATCAGCTTCGTTCTCAGCTACAAGATAATAGGTTCTTTTTGGAGTCTTTACATTGAACATAAACTGATACTTTTGTTTACGATTTTCAAACCTTAATCCAGCATCCACCTGTGTAAAAAATTTTAATAAAATTTTAAGTACATTAAATTAAAAAAAAATATTTTCAAAAAATAATTTTAATTACCTGCTCGCATTGATCAAGATCAATTTTGCCTTTCAACTTTCTACATTTTTTATCTGTATAATATTCCAGAAAATATTGACCAGGCAATTCTCCACTGTGCCGAAGTGTAAACCACCTTTCTCTCCATCTCTGTAAAATGTATATACAACAGGCAATATATATTAATAATTAGTTACAATTTGCCATTACTGCTTGTAATAATTAGCATAAAATTGACATAAATTTAGTACACACATTTGTAATAAATATTTCACACAAATTTCATTTATGGAATTCTTTATCAGTGAATGATACAGTTTTATGACTAATGCAAGTCTTCTCTTTGTGCATGATAGGTATAATACTCAAAACAAAGAAATACAATCAGAAGAAAACTATAATTTTTATTTCAAATATTTTTAATCATAAGACTCACAGAACATATTATGTTATAGATTACACATGTAAAGTTTCAGAACTGAAATAAACTATAATACTTATTTGAAGTATTGTTAAATGAAAAAATCTATAGATTCATAGAATACATATTTTCAGTTTAGAAACTGCTCCATTTAACAATTGAATTATTGAAATCTAATTTACATTGAATAAAGAAAATATATCGACCAAACGGGGTGTTTTTTTGCATAATATCTACATGATGCAAAAACGCTGTGCATTCATCCAAGAACAAGCATCGGTATTCTCCCGATCCGTCCTTGCTCCGATACGGGAAAAAAACTAACCTGCAAGATTCACCTGATGTCACCTGTCGCCATACACTGCACAGTGCACAACAGCTGCACGATGCACAAAGTGTACAGAAAGCCATAAAGTAAGGCATAAGTATAATATATAAGTACCTAGGTACCCATCGTAAACTTTCAGACCATTAAGTTGTTTTGCAGTGTTAAACTGCATTTCTAATTTCGGACGAATGATTTACAGATACGATTTCTTTTCAAGATTATTTTAAAATTGGTCAGTATTGAAAAACCAACGAGGTATTCTCAAAGAAGATGTAAAATATAAAGTAGGATAGCAGCATTAGCAGCTGCAACTTATTCGAGAAAATAGTTGTGCGTCTGCAGTTAACGCGACGGCATAAATTCGAAAATAGAAACAGAGGAAGATAAGTCGCAGTGTAAACGTGACGTAAACAAAAAGGAGAAAAAAGAAGGCCCTGCAGTAGGTATAATGTATATGCCTAGCTGTAGTCATTTAGATGCCGAATGCACACGAAAGTATAGCAAGAATAAGACTACCTTGAGAGTTAAGAGACTGCTGTAAAAAGGAAAATGGAAAACAATCAGCCGAAGGCACACAAAAGCCCGAGAAAAGAAAATGCAATAAGTAAGCCGAGACGTAAACAAAACTCGCAGCACAATGGAATCGCGTCCGCAACTCAGAACTCACCGCTCTCCAAAGTTTCGTGGGTGGCGACTTGATGAGCCAACCCTCGTGCACGATCTCCTGGTTCGTCTTGAGCACCTCCATCACAGTCCCGGATCACGCGCTTCATCGAGACTCTTTCCTCTTGGCTAGTTGGCTCTCGCAGTCTCGCGCTGATCGCTCTTGCACAGTTTTATATTGCAGCTCTCTCTCTCTCTCTCTCTCTCTCTCTCTCTCTCTCCTCTGGCAGTGCGGAGGCTGTTTTTGAGGTTAGGTTCCGCGATGCAACGTTTTCCTTCGGATCTTCAGCCTCTCCTGCAGCACCCGTTTTCCCACGTACGCACTCTCGTTAGGATCGAGCGCAGCATCGAGTCGCTGCCGCTGGCCATTATTACCATATTCGAGAGGCTGCGGTTGTCTGCATCAGTGTGTAAGCTGGACTCCTGTAATACTTATATCTGCGAGACAACATAACACACAACAGAGGAGTGTATTCCTTTCTCTTTCCTTTTTTTCCACTCGCTCTCTCTCTCTCTCTCTCTCTCTGCAGAGTGCACAGTGCACACTGAGTGCAGCCTGCAGACCTGAGCCCTGCGACTCCTGGATGCGAGCCAGTAGTTGCCAGTAGTCAGTAAAGACGGTACAGAACAGACTGCAGCGCAGGCTCTTTAAAAATATACTGCACACACGCAGTTCTGTCTGTATCGCTCCATAATAAACCGCCAACTAAAATGAGCTATATCAATATATCATCATACAATTTGTATTATACTTATATATACGTCCGCGCCAGTCTCAGTCTCTGCAGCACTCTCAGCAGTATAGACTACTTATGCGCGATGCGATTATGCGAATGCGTTAGGTATGGTATACGTATACGAGTAGTGGTACCAAGTGGTACTTGGTAGTGGCTGCGTTGCATACTTATAATAAGTATAAATATGTGATTGCGCTTACTCTGCAGCACTTGCCTCTGCGCCACCTCGGATTGTCATTTGTCACTTCAATTTGCTCATTCTCGCTCATTTTCTCTCTCGCGCGCAGTCCTTTCACTTTTTTCCCTCCCTTTCCGGCGCTGCGATACCAGCTGCTCTCTGCTGACGGACGATTTGTCATTTTTATTGCTGTGCAATTTGCGCGCACGGCTAGAGCGTTTACGGACACTTTTGATAATACAATAATCGTACTTCTCCAGTATTCTTGTTAACTTTCTCTAATAAGTAATACTCTTGCTTCGCTACAAGTATCCCTTGATTATCGTGGAAACGCTTGTACTAATATTAGTATAGTGGGATACATGCCGGACTTTTAAAAGACTTGCATTTATGCAGATTAGATCTTAGAATTATTTATTCAAGTAGCAATGATTTATTACAACAGTTTTGGTATATAAATATACATAAAAGTTTAATTTTCTATTGGCTTATGTATCAACAATTTGTGAATGTATTACTTTATACCGTGTGTTTTCAGACAGGAATTATCTCTGTTCGCTGAAAGTAAATTCCTCGACGCAGATTTAAATTACCGGATTTGTTAAAATATCGTTTAAGGCTTACTTCACCTGGGTTAGGATTAATTGTGCGGCTAAAGACGCTGGAATTATAGAAGTTTTTTTTTGTATTTCCAAGCACTACGAACAAATAATAAACATCTTTGGTAAACTTGTCTACTTTTATCATTATTACGATTTTTCAATTTATTTTTTCAACCCATTGTCAAATTAGAAATGAAAAAAAATTTCAATTTTCTATCACGTCTATTCTATCAAGAATATATATCTGTGGCTTGCAGGAAGAACCACTTAAGTGACATTTTGCGAAAAATTTTTTTATGTCGAATTCGAGGTGCTCTTAGTACCCTTTTCCATTGTACAATAGTAGGTTTTCCGAAATGCACAAATATTTTAAATGCCAGCCGATTGCATAATCACTTAACTGCGTCTCTCGTAAAAATGTTACCGCAGAACCACTTAAGTGCACTGGTTTTGTTTATTTTTGTGCGAGATACACCGCGTGGAGTACATTAAAGCGGTATAATATATATCTAATTACCTATACCGATGTATTCGTCGGTTTTTTAAATTAAAAAAAAATTTTTTAACGTTTTTAAATTTTTCAAAAATTGTCAATTTGTAAAAACAAAAAAATTACTGGAATCGCTCTGATAAAATTTATACGTATTCCTTAGCTGATTCTAAGAACTTATTACTCTTGAAAATTTTTTCCAAAAGTTTGTGGTTTCTGAATAAAAAATTCGTAAAAGTCTTCGTAAAAAATTTTCAATTATAATATGCGCCAGTTTGACCACACCGAGGTTCAAAATCAATCCCCAAATCACGTATCTTTTAGGTTTGGACATTTATCCCATTGGTTAGAGGGATTCCAGATACATTGCAAATGAAAACGTTCTTGAAATCTCGAATTAAAACAAAAAATTGTGGAAAAACCATGCTTTTTTCCTTTAAACCGTTTTTTCTCATAGTTAATAACAATTTTCGAAAATTTTAATTATACCATTGGAAAGGGCATGAGTTAAACTTTAAAAATATGCCCCGCCCGAATTTTTTTAATCGTAAATTACATTAGTTACGAGCCCTCAAAGAAAGTGACTGCATAACCACTTATCTGCAAAGTTCCCGCAGAACCACTTAACTCGAGTAATTTGTTTAGCTTGAGCGTCGAGAAAGAAACTATTTACAAATGTAATACTACGGTTGTATCAGTATCAGATATATAATCAAATGAGCCAATACTTAGATCTTTTCTCTGACATTTCGATCTTACATATTACTCCAAACATTGAAATCACTTTTTCTCGAAAACACGAAAATGTCACTTAAGTGGTTCTTCCTGTAAGCCACAGATATTATGCATTTGTGCTAAACAATAATATGTAGAATTAAAATTAATTAGCTAAGTGACGCTGTAGAAAGATAAAGAATAATTTTTTTTCACAACATTATCCTCCATAATTGATATTTACAAGCAATCAGATAAGTACAGAAGCCTTAGCGTTATTGGCTAATTAATATGTTCTGAGAGACGCTCGCATCAATTCATTGAAAATTCTAAACATCAATAAATTAAAAAAGAAGTATATAAAAATGTATAGCAGTACATTTCTACTTTCTTCCACATAAGTATTGCTAATTTATCCAAATTTATTCTTCGCACAGTACAGAAGAAAGAGAATCGTTTAAAATTTGCTCGTGCGCGCTTCTCGTCAAACAATCAACGCGCAAGGCTGCAATCACTTCCGAATACAACAAGAGGAACTAAGTAAAACGTATCTTACAGTTAACTCTACAAATATAGAGCTGTAATTTCTCGCTAGGAATTATTCGTATCTGAAGCTCGCCGGTTATCATTAT
Source organism: Philotrypesis tridentata (assembly GCA_018906965.1). NCBI lineage: Eukaryota > Metazoa > Arthropoda > Insecta > Hymenoptera > Pteromalidae > Philotrypesis > Philotrypesis tridentata. Next base: position 214,514 of record JACCIB010000049.1, read on the forward strand.
ATAAATAATTTAACAAATACGATTTTCTCACATTCTTTTTATAACAATGAAAGGAATCATCACTACGATTTTAGCTCGCAGGGCTTCTCCTTGCTGACCAATGGTGGTAGCATTAATTGAGTAGGCGACTGAATAGCGGAAGTATTTGTGCTGCTCTGCAAATTCTTGCCGCTCTGTAAACTGGAATGGCTTGAAGATCGACTGTGACTCTGGCTGCCTGCGCCGACTGGGGTCTGGACCAAAGGCTGTGGTGGTGTTCGTGCGCCCGAGCCATTGTTTGTCGCTGAATTCGGCTGTAGCTGCATGTGATACTTGTAAATATTTTCCGTACTCTCGACAACGCCTACAATGAATTATTTACATGTGTTATTTACGGAAACATTTTTCTGCATAAGTAAACACATTCACATTATTTACAATATTTTTTTCTAATCATTTCTATCTAAAAATAAAATAAATTTATTTATGTGCAGTACATAGTTGCATTTGACAATTCTATGACAAAATGAAAGGGGGCGTCAATCAAACCTCTTATTATCCGTCCCCCCAAAAACTCTCCCTTCATAATTCATAAAAAGAAAAATTAAGTCACATGAGATTGGATAAAAGAGCTCATCCTGTTATGTTAACTTGTGGAAACAACGAGACAAGACATTTGAATTCGAACAGCTTAATATTTTTAACGTTTGAAAATGAAAAATAAAAAAATATACTTCACGAAGCACTGCGTCCATGGCGGCAAACGTTATTTACAAAAATATCTTGATATGTTAAAAGTGAACTGCTATTTTGGGATCATGAAATAACGTTATTCACACCCTTCCTTTCCGGCTCAAAAACGTTTACTCCTGATAACAAGAAAAAAATATAAGAAAATAAAAAAGCATAAATTGTCGTGAAAAAGCTCGATATTACTTTGGCGAAACTCAATAATTAAAGCATTGTCTCGAAACTAATTTATTGCAATTATATGTTATTAACACTAGGAAAAGCGAATACGAATGCGCATGAAACGATAAAGTTGTGCGAAAAACGTATTACACTGATACCCTCCACCTGATGAAATGAAATTTAATTATACTAGTGTACCCACCAGCTTGTAGGTTCAAACTTCGACCTCTAACACCTCCCTCTTTAGATGGCGGACTCCACCAATTGACAAAAGTTCCAACAACAGGAACGTGTCGAAGTATTCCCTCTTGCCAAAGTTTCTCTGCATTCTCGCGCTCTAAATCTGTTTGCGCAGCTTCAATACCACGCTTCACTACCTCGGACATCGTATCTAACAATTTCGAGCTTGCTTCTACTTCTTGGCCAACTTGAAGAACGAGCGATAGCAATTCTGCTACATCTACAATTATAATAATAAAAGAATTACAATCGCGTTTCTATGATTAAAATTTCAATCTTTTATAAATTTAAGTGACTCTACCTGTATCATAAGTGACCATTCCAAATCTAACGCAAGCCAAACCATCGGCCCCTTCCCCAAGAGAAAAGGCAGCATCGGTGCTCCGTAAAGTCTCTACCAACTGCGTATTTAAATGGTTCAGTTCTTCTTTTGCTTGATCTGTCATTACGTGCACCCAAGTTGGAGGAGCGTATCTAACTCCTCCCAAGCCTGCCCAACCTGGCATTTCCACCAAGTGTAACGAATCGTTTTCTGTGACTAACTTAACGAACGTCTCTTTGTGCTGAACTGTTGCTAACAGAATTTCCTGTAAATCATTAAAATATCGTTCATAAATATGTGTTGAGGAAAGAAATAGTAGATAAAAATAAATAAACTGACGATTTGCTGTTCGAGACAAGCAACGACATTATCTACATCGTCACTGTTGGGTGGACGCTCAGGACTTTCGAGAGGGCAAATTCTGATAGCAATACCGTATTGCTCGATTTCGCAGAGTTCTATGTCGACATTCTCGATATCGCGCTGCAAAATTTGACCTAACCAGGAATTCAGTTTATCATAGTAGGGTGGTACGCGCTGCAGCTCTTGAAGATCAGCCTCTGGCGGTACAAACTGGAAGACTAATGCACTTGCAACCACTTCCAATAATTGTGGTCCATTCAGTGGGTTCGTCAAAAGGTCATTTATCGTATAAGAACCCGTTTCACCACCTGGCTCTTGACTCTGGGAAATCAAGAAATTAATTAATTGATTTTATGTACGATTAATTGACAATTAAGTCGAGTATTAAGTTCGTATATTGGCTTACTCACCAGCAATCTAATGCAATTGAATTTCTTAATTTTACTGTACAATTCTTCGACAATCAAGAAGCACTGTTTGAATCGGTTGACGATGCCATCGCGACCAAGTGCTTGCAGTGCCGTCCAGAGCGGCAGAGTTGGTAGCCGCCTTGACAGAGAATCAGCCATCAAACCGGATATTAATGACAATGTCGTGTCCCTAGATGTCGGACGCGCGCCTCTCGTATCAGTTAATCTGTACAACGTCTATGAATAGCGTAAAAGAATCAAGTTAAGGAATATAAACGGCAGTCATGTAAATTCAAATATAATCAATTTTAGTTCCTTATATTATTTTCAAATTGAAATTTCATAGAAATGGATGACATCCTTTTTTGATGAACATAAAACTTTAAATAAATTGCACTCTAAATTAGTAAAACAAAAAAAAATAAAAATAAAAATATTTATCTGTTAATCATAAGGATACAACTACTGGCAGTGAAGGAATTCCAAGCCAAATTCCGAGAGGTAAAGTAATACTGTCTGCAATTTTCGAAGACTGAAATTAAAAGGTAAAAACGTTGATTAGTAATCCAATTCACTTAAAGCTTTGTATAAGTAAAAACTATTTTTTTCTTACCAAATCTTTTGCCGAATTATTATTTAAAGCTAATGCCGCTAAGGAATCACCACGCAAGTGTAGCCAAACATTATATTTATCACAAATTTCGCGCAATCTAGTAATATTGTCACAATGTCCTGTGAGCACAGATCCTGCTTCTGCCAATAATAAAAGAGGAGTTACAGAACTTGATTGTGAATCTTCAGCTAAACGTCTCTCTAATGCTGAAATATCCATGCTATGCCTTGAACCAAACATTGTATTATGTGGAATAGGCCTTATACAATGTAGGGGTAAAGAAAGCTGAAACAGGAAAGACATTTTCGAATTGATATGGATTTTCATTTTCTTATGTAACTAGTGAGTCATTGGCAAATTGCACAATTCTTTTCATCAGATGATTTGATGAATCAAACATTCAAACTCACCTGTTTACACAAGTGTTGAACTAGGCCAAGAGGTGCAGCAACTGAACTATAAATTAATGGAGGTGAAGCAGCTAATGCTGTGAAGCCTTCATCTACATATCTTGGATATTTTCTGTGCAATGCCAATCGAGTAACTCTTACAAGTCCTTCGAGTGGGTCTTCGTGAAATGATGAAGCGCAATCAACAAATCGAAAGATGTGACTAAGCCATCTGGTTGTGTCAGCTGCCAAGCGTCCAGCTAACCTTTGGGCATGTGATCTTGGTAGAGACATTGCGTAAGCTGACACCGAATGAGACATTACAGCTAACTTGGCTGCATCTGTAAGTGGAGGCAAACTTGTGATTTGATTCGGTTCTGATTTTCCTTCTTCAATAATCTGTGGTGCATCTTCATAGACGATTAAATCCTGCAAATAAATTTCATAGCTGAATATCATGTAATCATTTCATTAGACTTGTATTTTTGGGAAAAAAGAAAGTTATTAAATCTAATCTTGTGCACAAGCAATTTAAAATGTGTAATCTTATCTTACACATCCTGGACCAACAAGAATAAATGGTTAGGATGGAGTATAACTAAAGTCAAATACTGCCTAGCAAAATAATATTATTATTGAAGTATAAAAATAATGTTGTAACTAAATAGGTGTTATAATGTAAATTAATATTATGAATAATTTTTTTAATAATATTAATAAAGTACAAATTACCTGTATTAATAAAAAAATATCTTCTGGTGTTTTTGAGTGTAGCAGAAAACCTGAAGGAGTATTCCATATAGTGCCTTCTGTCTCTGTTCCTTTCTTCAAGGACTCTTGAAGCCTTGAAATTGCTTGAGTAGCTTGTACCTTCAGTGTACTAATTTCATTCTCTGATGTTCCCTGAACAAAGCATTTAAGAAATTTTAGTTAAAAATATCTAAAAATTGCTACAAAAGAATACATTTACTTAAAATTCCGTCTTGTTCAAGACCACTGTCTTGAATACTAAACAATGAGAATATTCTTGTTAACTTGTAATCAGCACTACTGATAACATTCCAAATTCACTTGCAGGAATTTACTTTTAAAACGTAGTGTCTGAACAAAAAATTCATGTGACACGGCTAAAACAATCAGTATGCGATTCAAAAATCAAAGTCAAGCTTAGAAAATTAATGTGATTCAAACGCGATTAGAGATTTCTATGGAATAACTATAATTATACAGAGCAGCAACAGTATCCGAGTCCTCAACAAAATCCGAATTTTCAGTAAGGCTCTTGTAGACAAAATTTATCCTTTAAGTACCAGCGGTGCAGCCAATAATACACCAACTCCAGCATCGACGGCGACCTGTCAAAATATTTTTTATCGTTATACCGCAAGCAAGTATACGTTTTACATACGCGTCGGCGGGTGTGTTGTACTTGTAAGTTTTCTTTATGTCTACGCCCACACAACTCATCTCATACAGGACGAAAGCGATGATGATGTCAAGAACAAGTATACTTAGGCCAATAAATATTTTCATACGAACCTCGGGGACGTTGTTCTGGCTCGTCGAGTCCATCGCGGTCTTGTTCGTCGTGACAGACTCTTCGGCCATCGTGGCAGGCACTATGAGCAGTAGCGGCAAATAAGTGTAGGTAATAGGTAGTAAGTATAAGTTGGTAAGTACTTATAAGCCTGTATAGCGGTGGCCTGTAGGCAGGCGCGATGCCGCGATTGGCGAATACTGCCATACTGGCTATACATGACATATACATATATATATATATATACACGCGCTGACGCGTTGCTGACGCGCCAGAATCGCATTCGAATCGTATAGGATTCGTAGGTGGGTTCGTGGCATACGCAGGGCCGTAACTACCTCTGCACCAACTTTTTACAAAGTTCATTTGAACTTTTACTTACTCGCGAATGAATAATTGTCATTTCAGAGAAATGCATAGCATACATTCATTTTTTTTATGAAAGCGCACATTAATTCAAAATTTATGATTATTAAATACGTTTTATTTAAAGTATATTAACAAAGCAAGATAAAAAATGAATAAATTTTTAATATCTTGAGACTTAAATGTAGGTACAGTTTGGTACACAACATTAAAGCTAATCCTAGGTAAAAATTAACTGACTATATATACAGTTTATTCGATAACAATTTCTGCTCCAACTTTGGACAAAGCTTCTTTTAATTGGTCTGCCTCATCTTTGGCAACATCTGCTTTCACAGTTTGTGGACAACTTTCCACAAATTTCTTTGCCTGCACCAAATTTGTTCCTGGTAGTAAATTCTTTATTTCTTTGATCAATGCAACCTTTTGTTTATCGTCAAACTTCATAAGTTTGACTGTGAATGAATTCTTGACAGCTTTGGGTGCCTCATCTTCATCCTTATGAAAATGATGCAAATAAGTACAAGTTTATATGATAAAGATCATAGATTATTAACTTATTTTCTTTAAAAAAATCATACTTCGGATTTTGGAGCTGCTGCGAAACCTCCCACTGGCATCACTGGAGCATCGGGAAGATTCAATCGTTTTTTCAACAAATCACTGAGCTCGGCTACTTCAATAAGATTAAGAGAAGTGATTTCTTGCGCTATTTTATCAATTTTTGGACTAATAGGCTTTTCAACTCCTTCTGGCACTGGAATCGTCAACTTTTCTGATGCCAGTGCAGCTACAGCTGCAGCTTGATTGTGTGCAATACTGTAAATCATTTTAAAAATAGTTGTACTATAAAACACAAGGATAGTTGCAACTAATAATGCAACTTTACACTTTCATAAATTCTGCTCTATTTATGAATGTCTATAAAAACCGTGTCTGAAAAAGTAAGGTTATATAACCTTACCAAAAAATAAAATAATTTTCCAAGTTAAGTATTGTAATTTTACCATTTATGAAATTGTCGCAGCTGATGCCTATTCCTCTGCAACATTATCCGGATTGAGTTCATGATGTCTGCTTTTATTATTTACAAAAACAATGTTATTAAAGATAAATAATCTCGGCGAGTGGCTTGCAGGCGATCGCTGCGAGATGGTGCGAGAGATGTGATATGTGATATATATATTGTGTGATATGATGCCAACGAAGATAGTGCCTGCCGCCAACGAAGATATGCCCAGAGATGACTCTATGCCGCTGCGGCGGGCTGCCGCATGCGGCATATGATGATGGTCCATGTCCATATCATGAGTCGTGTCACATTACGTCATAAAATTCAAAATAAAACTGTTGACTATAAACTAAATATGATGCTCATAATGTGGTTTTTGTTGCAAATACAAATTATAACAGTGAAAAATAAAAGTTAAAGATTAATTTTCATGTGCAAAAACATCAATAAATTAAGTATTAATTATATATTAGCATTGAAAAATTAAAATTTTTAAATGTCCGGTCAATAAATACTTTCATTTTAATCAAAAAAAGTTTTAAATAATCATTCAAGATAATCAATTTGAATCGAAAGAAATACATAACAGATTAATGATGATTTGGGAGTATAGATTGGTGAATGCATAACAGAAATTAATTTTAAACTTTGGAGACTTTTTTTCGCAATATCCAAGATACAGAGAGCTACTAAATTGTCGAGTACATTGCGTGAGTGTCAATTGTATGTACAACGTTATTAACGTTGTACCTATGCAATAAATTGAAAAATAATAGAAACAGTTGAAGATGGACATTAACTGTGCCGTGTATCATTTCAATATCAGAAATATGTTCACTCACTCCTTTCTTTTCCTCTCAATCATTACCCTCGCTTTAGCTCTTCGTGTTATTTAACTCTCCAATGAATTTTGATGTCATATATATATTACACTAAATTTTGGCAGGAATATCGTTAACTATATATATTATCGTCCGTCGAGGGTTAACCTTCTATTTTTCAGGATGTATTTACTCTATACAGTCGCATATATTCAATATGCTATATTTTTCACATAAATTGACGATAGTTATCAACAAAGAATAAATTTCAGAATGCCTCGTAATCGATGACTAATTATTATAATGTAATACGCATAAATAACTTGATTTATTATTAAGTAAAAGGAAAAAGAAATTTAGTATATTTTTTAAAACCTTCAGTTATTGGTACTAAAACAATGGATTTTTCGCATTAAAAAAAATACTACCAAACTTTTTCTTTTTTTATACGATTGTATAAGTGTAAAAAAGTTATTTTTCACAGACTTCTATACCTCATCGATCACGTTTCCTAAATTACAGTTATCGTCAATTTATGTGAAAAAATTAACTTTTTAATAGGACTTTACCAAGCTGTTCTTACAAACATGTAAGACATGAAGCAACGAACTCGAAATTCTTGCCATTTGTAAATCCGAATTTATTTCTCATACCTCGAACTTAAGGCTGGTATATAATTTAATGGTATACTATAATTAATGCGAAGGTATAATTCTTTTAATTCTGACACTTGAAAATATTTTAATTCAATATATTTCACTTTGTGTTTCTTCGTATAATTTATATAATAATCTTTATTACATGTAATAATATATGCGCTTCATATTATCAACATAAATATACGCAAATCACGCTATACATATATTGATCTATGTTGTTTTGTAAACTGGCTGGTAAAATTGTACTGACGGATCGATTGGAACGCAAAAGGCCATAAAAAATCAGCAAAGCTCGAAAAGTCTCGATTATCAATTTTTATTTTCTTTATTTTATTTCCTATTGCTTTTCGAGCATCGCGGGGACGAATAAAACACACGCAGATCTAGATTACACAGATTCAGATCCGCTACTTACATTACAAGTTTACTTTGATGATAATTAACAGCCGATTTTTCGCAAAAATTCATACATTACAAAGATCTGAATTACATACTGTAAAATTTAAAGATGAGATTTAAAAAAAATTAAAGTTTGTAATGAAAGTCAAAGTAAAATGTATAAAGATTTGTAGAATTACTTTTCAACTTTGCATTAAATTTTGAGCGAAAAACCGTCTCTTTCAAAATTTATTACGTTTATTAAATGCAAAAGGAAACATCGACGTAACACTGCTTACTTTCCTTTTTTTAAAGACATTCATCCATTCTAATTATTATAATACTACCCTTTGCACTTCCCAGTCAATTGATATCGACAAAGGAAAATCAATTATATTTATTTTCGGGAGAGATGCAATATTTTGCTCTGAGCTCCTTAATGCTACTTCCATAATCGTATGGATACTGATAATAGCGATGACAATAATAATAATTCTAATCGTAATTGTAATTATAGTAATAATAAGGGTAATAAGGAAAATATAATTAAAAATTATAGCATAATAATTATAATAATAACTATAATAAAAATAATATAAACATACAATTAATCACCATCGTAATTCTTTGTAAACATATTGTAATGTTATTCAATATATACAATATAATATATAGCATTATCGTGAATTGTTTATTTTGGATTGTAACGCACAGACTCGATTTTTTCCGATTGTACGAAATATTTTCGAAGAAAGGAAGATTACATTTATATTATATATATATACAACAAGAAAAATTATTACACATCCTCTTTATTATTTCTTCCTTTCATTATTTCGTTTGACGACGACTCGCTTGGAAATATTCAAGCACTAGCTCGAATAAATAAAGACGTAAAATGCAGCGTAAAATAAAAAAGATATTGATCATTCGCTCTCTTTTTTAACATTTCTCTAAATTAAAAAGTTAAAAAACAGGATTTCAAGATAAACTTTTGTGTAAAATCGTATACGAACTATCTTACAAAGCCAAGTAAAGATATGAAGAATATTTATTTATATAATTTTAAAGAGGCATATCGCATTTATATCGCGCGCTATGTATTTTGTCTTTTTATAATGATTTCTATATTTCAATTATCGATTAACTGTATTCTCATCTCAGTTTCTTTCACGCCCGCTTTACATCTTATTTTGACACATTAAGAACTAAAAAATGAATCTAATGACTTTGTGAGTAACTCTTGGCGGTACACAATTGTTTCGGCGCTTGGGTATCGCATTTAAATTGTCTATTTACGCTCAAGAAATTACTAAATAATACAAGTTTACATAATACATCTCTCCATAAAAATTATAATATTCACAATAAAAATATTACGGTTGATGCTTTTTCCATTATGAGACCAAATTCGCATGTATACTCCATTTTCGTTTATTTTCAACGTTGTTTTCACATTCCTTTACAAAATGTTTTCAACTTTTCCATATTTTTTTTATTTATCGCTTTCATAAAAAAAAAGTGCTCCATTTATTGCACTTGTAAAAGTTTTTCGTTTTTAACGAAAAATTAAAACAAATTTGTTTACTATTTTCCTTGATTCGAAAATTAAATTGAAGCGCTACTAAAATCAAGTAGGAATCAATAAAATTTTATATCACCTTTAAAGTATAAAAATCTGATTTTTATGTATATCAATTATATTTCAAAAAATGACTAAATTCTATTAAACAATAAATTATTTACTTGCAAACGATGTCAATAGAATTTAATTATTTCAACCTGTTCTTAATAATTGACTACTACTTTTTTCTATTCATTATTTCTACTTCATATTTTCAATTGAATTTTCCAATCAGGATTATATTTACATCTAATACTAAAACAGTGGCGAATGAAAATGACATGGACTACTTGGATTGAAAATGGAAGGTACGCGTACTACAGTGTAATTTGTTATTACAAAATTTATATATTATTATGACCTAAAAAGTTTTTCACTATGCAAATATACGTCTCAGAGGCAAAATTTTTTCACGTACTACAAGGTGTAAATTCAAGTTTCGTTGTTTTAACTACTTTTTATATTATAATTTATCTTGACATCATACCCAGTGTGAAAAGTACGCATTTAGGAGACATAACAGGGCCAGTGCCAGCATCAATATTTATTACAATTAGGAATATTTTTATTTTCTTGTATTCTCTGTTGAAAAAGTATTAAACACACGCCGTAGTCGTAATAGAAATTGTATTAAAAACAAACTTTACTTTGCAGTTTGCACATACTCAATTTTTCACGCATACACTGTAGTATAGCTTCATTAATTTGTGTTTCTTTTCCTAAATTTCACATTAAACATAGAAAGATTAAAGGGTGCAATACTCGAAATTATCGCCACGCGCACACTTTGAGTTGTGTTTTCAACCTTGTATCAGAAAAACGAGTGCCCTATTAGGCCACTGCAATCGCAATAAAAATTGTTCATTATTTTACCGTTTACTGTACTGCAACAATATAGATTCAATTCTACAAAAGACATTTAATCAAATGTTTTACTTCAAAATGGGTTTAAAACTTGCTGTAACGTGACACATTTTGTAAAAATGTATATACTCGGTTTTGTACAAATATTTATTAGTAATTTATCTAATCTATCCATTGATGTTTGAAATTCATCATGCGACTAATGAAGATAAAATTGATCACTCAGTGGTAAAAAAAAAATCTACAACTGATACTTGAATGTTAAGTCTAGCTTCGAGTTATATAAATATTAAAGACATCAAGGAAATAAAAACTTTGTATATAAAAAGTTTAGTGTTAAATTTAGTCAATCTTAATGTAGAGTAGATGCTATACGTGCAATTGCGTACAGTAATAATAAATCCATCGAAAAGTGTGTTAAACCTAGATATGCAGAACCGAATCTATAACCACAGGGTTTTTTTGGTGCTGAATTAAAATTAATGGATCCCGACTTGCACGAACTTATAGACAATAAGTTTCATAAGCAAAAACTAACGCGAAATGGCTCTTGCGTTTATTTCAAGTACTACTCATGCTAAGAAAAACTACGCAAAACAAATTTATGAACTAAAACAAAAATTCGATTAAAAAATTGTTCTTCAGAATTTCACTGCGTGGTATTCAATCATTAATCAATAAAAAACATTGTAGTGAACAAATTTTCAAAAATAATTGAAGTATCTTTGCGTCGATTAGTAAAAGTTGATTAATGTCGATTTTCTCGGCGTTTGTAATAGGACTAGGGCTAATGGTCATTTCGTAATTAGACAGGCATACTTTTTTTTAATTATGATGTGCATTGAGGGCAACGGTATTAATATATTTAATTCAATGATTTTACTGGATTTTACTGACATCGGGAACGTTTATCTTTCATCGCATTGCTAAACTGCAAAGCACGAAAAAAAATGTTACCACTTTTTGAAAATTTGCTAATAATACAATATTTGTGATATATAAAAAGAAAGTTTCAAGAAAATTACTCAAAATCAAAACTGCACTGTTTCGGCAAATTTATTCTCGATAAGTTGTAGCATTCATTCTAAAAGTGGTACACACATTTTCTCGCATTGAATAGTTTTAAAAGCCGAATCCAAAACATTTCTTTACTTTCTGTTCAACGCAGTTGAAAGCCTAGCGTTTTTCTAAAAATCCATTCTCGTGATCGCCTCGCAGACTTCCTCCCGTTTTTTGGAGCTACCCACCGCGTTTCACTGAATATGCAGCCGCCCACTGGGCGGTTTGACCTGATTATTATTGCTCTGGGCCTTAGGTATGGCTCCGATGATTTTAACGCGTTGTTGTTGTTGCTGTTGCGGTTGGATCTTGCCGTTGTCACAGAACTGCGGTGGGGGAGCGAACACGAGCTCATCAGCGCCTGTACCGGTGACCGGTGTACCATCGGCATTGAACTCAGGTGGCGGCGGTACAAACAAGTCATTACCCTGTTCTTCAGCATCAGCCTCGATTGGCGGTGGCAACTGAGCCAGGCTAACTGCGTGCCTTGTCAACAAACCACTTCCACTGTAGCTTGCTCTCTTCTGAGCACAGCCAGAACTAACCATCATCGTGCTGTTGATTTCTTTGTCGGCGTGAGCTGAAGTTTATACATAAATATTATTTTAAAATATTCAATTGAATGGGGAGTCAATGGCACGAGGTTACAGTGACAACACAAACCTTGATGATGTACGTGTTGTTGCTGGTGATGATTAGCCTCGTTATTTCGAGCTTGCGTATCGTCGAAGCCAGTAGGAGGCCCTACAGGTACATCTTGATCGGAACTTACGCCACTAGAGCTATTATCGCCATCCTCCACAAGAGATTGTTGGGTCTACGCAAGATTATAGGGAATTAGGAATAGTCAGAACACTTGGTAGTAGAATGAAAAAAATGTCAATTTTACCTTTAACTGCTTTCTAACGTTTTGAATTTCCTCGACACTGAAGGAGTGCGGCAGTGAGCCTGAGCCCGAGGAGCTGCTACTGCTTCCACTGCCGGCGGAGGCATTCGAGTTCCCAGACGTTTCACGCGTTGACTCGAGTTTCTCACGCTGCGCTGCCTTCTCCAGTTCCTTGGCGATTTCCGACTCGTCACCCTCGTCCGTCAGATCCTCATCGTTATCTGACTCACTCAAGCTGTAGTCAGGTTCAGGTATAGGTGGTGCTGACACACCGCCGTTTGGATTGTTACCACCTGTACAAATGATTGCTGTTAGTCAAACTCTACTGAAAAAGTTCAACTGATAGTTATCCATTATCCAATCATTGTATCGAAAAGTCAGCTGATAATGATTAAAATAGTTTCACCGGTAAAATTTGTTAATTTTTCTAATATTAAACAATGTTCTTATTCAAACATGTTTTTATAATTATCTATCGATAATTAGTTGCCATATCACTTTTCAATTCCCGGCTCGCGACGAGCGAAGTTATATTTTAGGTTTGATATCTTGTTATTGTAAACGCGTGACTGTTTGGTTTTTTGTTTATCTATCTTTGTTTCTGTTTTTATTGGCCTACCAATTTGACGTCTGGAGTCGATGAATTGCTCACGGTTGTCTTATTCTCTCACAATGTAAAGATGTATAAAATAGAATCAATTTTATGAGCACAATTATTCTCATAGTAAGACAATAATGATCAATATAGTTGGATTAATAAAGTATTTTCGTAATTATTAAGTGAAATAATGATTGCCAACTGATTAATAGAATTTCTAAAATATTGCAATGATTAATAACAATTAATTGGCTGGTAGTCATCGAAATAGTGTTATAAGCGAAAGATTGTCTGATCATTAACTGATTATACAAATTGCATGAATCTATTATTGACCCTTATTGTCGAAAATTTGTCGTTACAAGAAAGTTGGATTTTGATAAGCAGCTGATGCAATTATTAGACTTTATTGTCAAGTTATAATAAGTCAAGCTTTTGCAGCGGAGAAATCAGTTGAGAGACACACCGGAAACTCCCGACAGATTGGAAGCCGACGAGCTGGTGGTCAAGCTGGACTTCTTCTTCCTCTCCCTCATGATACCGGCAGTACTGTGACTTCTGCCATTCTTGAGTGGTTGTGCGTACTGGTTGTTGTTGTTGTTGTTGTTGTTGTTGTTGTTGCTGTTGCTGTTGCTGTTGCTGTTGCTGTTGTTGTTGTTGTTGTTGTTGTTGTTGTTGTTGTTGTTGCCGTTACTACCAGCAGTGGGAGTTGTTGCAACGCCGTTAGATTGACTAGCGCCGTTGGCCAATTGATTAGCAGGTCCAGGCTTGAAGGTGGCGGCGCTGCCAGTGCCATTGGGCGTTCGAAGACTGTGAGATTTTCGCAGCTGGGAGCGCGTCGTGTGACTGGGTAGACTGAGCGAGCGGTAGCCTACCGTCTTCATATCCTCCGGTGAGGCGTAGAGCTTGGCACTGTTGGATGGCCGAAAGCTCGACATTACACCGTAGCTGCTCTCCGCTGTCGCTGCGGCGAGTTCTGTACACAAAATAGTACATATGATTCAATAAAATTTTATTATTTCCTCTGCTTGCTCTTAATAATGAATACACAAAATTACATGTCTTCAATTGAAGAATAACACTTTCTGCAATAGGCTTTTTTATCGATAAATCACGAATAACTGAAAAATCGTCAAATCAACAAAATTAAAGACAATTACTTAAATTCAAAGGGAATTTCAACTTTACATTTAATCGAACATTTAAATCGAACATTTAAGGCTCAAATAGAACGAAATTCTTTAAACAATCTCATTCTTAAATCACTCAACACATTGGAATTTATACGATTTTAAATGATTAAATTAGAATCAATAAAGCAGTATCGACATTTCGAATTTTCTTACCCTTGACCTGCTGTATGTGTGCCATGTTGTCGTAGACAGAAGCTGGCGTGACTACATCGGGCACTGGTGCCCCGACGTTGACTTTAACGACCTGTCCAACTGGAGGTGGCGGTGGTGGATGATTTGGTGGTGGTAATCCATTTCTGCCGAGAGCAGCGTTGACATCCTCCTGGCTGCGATGACCTTTCGATGCAAGATTCACGACGCCTCCCCCGACACCAGCCTGAGCTTGCATGTTGAGGTCAGGCGTGCTGTGGAAGTCTCGGTGTAGCTCCGAGCCACCGCCCAGACCGCCGAAGAAGCGCACTCGCGAAGACTGGAAAGATTACAGGCTTATATAGTCAATGCTTAGGGGTGATTTATTTTTTGAGTGGTTGGTGTCGGGTTGTGTATAGGTTTCACGTTTTTCGTTTCTCATTCAACAACTCAAGTATATGAATTATCTCTCCCACTGAACATTTCAGGGGACCATCAGCCGATAATTAACTGGAAAAATATTATAATCATCTAACAACCCTACACAATCTTCATCTAATAGTCATCAAAATAATAGGCTTCAGTAGTAAAATACATTGGTGATTATCAGTTGATTTTCGAAAATGTTCATGCACTGAACATATTTTTAAGATTGCTACCAACTTACGATCATTGCCATAGTATCATCATTACATAAACTATTCCTCTACTATTCTTATGACTTTTAACTGAATACTAGTTAATAGTTATAAATTTTTTTTAATTACAGGATCTTTTTTAAAAATCATTATTAATAATAAATAATTATTAATCATTTTACTAATGAAACTACTCTAATAATTACTAGTTGACCATTGACCAATGACGCGTTGTCACAATTATTTGACGATTATCAGTTGATTATTAGTTGAATAATTTTTTCAGTAGAGCTATATGAATTGTTCTTTGCTTAACTTTCCAAAATTGTTTCGGATAATTCATATATTTAACAATGAAAAGATACGAATACTGCGTAATCGCGTGCTTGCGTGATTGAGCGTGTATTTTCGGTAGAGGAGAGGAGATTATTACTATCAAAAATTAGGATTATATGTATGTATGTACATAGTAATTGAATTTTCAACTTTACTCTTGAATTAATTGTAATGTATAATTAGAAAAGAAAAAAGAGCTTGATCGGTGTGAACGTTACAATTTTTGATTTGATAAACAATCGACTCAAGAATGTGTATTTAAACACGAAATATTGTAAATAGAAGTAAGATGAACTTTGTTAGTCAATTTTAAGCAAGAAAATACAGTAATTTTGGAAAGTACATTAATTTTAGAAATAGTTCGAAAAATGGATTGAGAACAATTTTGTTCGACATCAAGATTTACTCTTTTCATTCTGGTTAAGGAAAGACTTTGTGAACAATTTACTTATGTTCCAAATACTACAAGTGACCATGTGATTTTGTTAAAGAACGTAGTTTAAAAAAAAAATAATTTTTTTTCTTTCTACGAGCTTAATGTCTGGATATATTTCTTCTCGATCACAATCAATGGATCATTTTCTTTAATGACTAAAGCAATATTTGAAATAAAACAAGCAATAAAAAAAATTAGAAATCAAGCCTTTGTAAAATTAAATTTTCCGTACATATCACAATTATTCGTAAATAATGATAGAAAATAGTGATAGCTAAAATGCAAAAGTGAAGAAATTATTTGATTAACGAGCTTTAATCACCTGGAAAGGTAGTATAGCTTCATGCGAAAAATGCAATTCATGCTAGTAAAATAGTACTAATATGGGACGCCGCATTCATCATAAATACATACCAATCTTAAAGGTATTTACAAAGTATAACATAACTTTAAATAATCAGATAAAAGTAAGTCTTATTAAAAATGAAATGGATGGAAATTTGTTAGATCGATCGGTATAAATTTATGAAACGATCATCCGCCTTTTATGTACAATGTATACAGTAGCATACTGGATCAATAATACAAGATGTCCTCCTCGCCACGGGATCCGTAGAGCGATCCACGCTTTATATTGGACTTGCTCAAAGACAACTACAACAGAACATGCAAACATATCTTTTTAACCGGAACCATTAACCGGAAGAGAGAAAGGTCGTGCTTAATTTCGTTACAGTCTTCGAGGCCTCTTTCGAGTTGAATCTTAGAGAGTGAATTAAGGCCAAGAATAGCACAGTAGCGTCAGCAATTTTCAGTAGCATTAGCAAGAAAAGAAGTGATTGAAAGAGGAGACGGTAGGGACAAGAGGCGGCTCATTTTCGATGAGGAGCAGTAACCGGTCGATTGCTGAAGAAGAATCTACAGAAGCTGTGACGAAAATGGACATGAAATCAAAGCAGAGCGCAGAGCAGAGCAGAGCAGAGCAGAGCACAGCACAGCGTCTGAGATTCCTTATTAAGCTCCAAGGCCCTCGACCACCGTCGTCCCGTAGCGGTCCTTACTTTGCCCTTGCGCTTCATCTCGGCTACACTCGCGTAAACTCGGCCGCTCTTAGCCGGCGAAGTTGCATGAGGCTTGCTGCTAATCGTGTTGCTGGAAAAGTGCGGGCTCACGTTCATCTGCATCGTGGAGCCGTAGTGAGTGCAGGGACTGCTGATGCTGCCAGTAGCAGAATTGGCACCGTTCGTGGCACCCTGCTGCCGCTGAAAGAGCTCCTGCAAAGAAAAGGATAACGGACGATGCTCAAGCTGTTCGCGTCGCACACTCAGAGACGGCTTTTCCTCTGTTTTCTCTACTTCGTTTTATTTGTGCACCTGCCTTATGCGCGAGGATCTTGCTTTTATTCTATCGTTCTATGTAGAACAGTTGCTGCATCATGCAGATGTACTTGAGCCCTTTTACAGTGGACAGTGGAAGAACATTATGAAATTGCAGGCTACATTATTCAGATTCAATGCAATGACTATATAAATGCAAGGCATGAGTTATTCTATTACATAGATTATATATATATATATATATATATATATAATGAATGTGACAATTAGGCGATTATAATATACGCGACACGCGATACTACAGAGTACACACGATTCGATTTCTCCTTTCGATTTCGAATTGACTTTATGCAACGTATCGACTCTCTATAACACAAATTCTATGTACACATCAACGACAGTCATTAGAATACTGATCTATACACATCTATGTATAAATTAAACGTCAATCGCTCTGAGTGCGCTTGTCGTGCACCACATGCATGGATATATGGATGCCAGTATACTTAAAAAATAATAAACCGAATAAGAATTTAAGAAAGAAAAAACAAAAATAGATATAATACATAATGAGTAAGAGCCTAAATATGCACCTATTAATAATGTACTCTTGCGCATAACATGACGCGCAGCGTGCTTATTACTATTAGAGCGGCCTTTCGAGCTTTCATTACTCCCTGTCGACATTTCATTTCATTGCTCGTTTGTCGAAACGCAAGCAAAAACCTTCGACTGCGTCTTACCTCGAGCTCGGCCGCGGTGATCCGACTAGACGTCGGTCTTGAGCGTATGCTCGCCGTTCTTAGCTGTGAGTTCGAGTTCTGGCTAGCGTTGACTCCTGCCGTCGTCGGTTGGCTCAAGTGCAGTGACTCTGAACTATTGGATTTTGCACAGCCGGACGACATCTCGTCGCGATCTTCTTTCTCGCCGCCACCTTCTGAGATAGATGCTGATGTATTACACCGTATTTTCGTAAAGACTGTTCGATTTGACGCTCTCGATGGGTCTACTTCGTACGTTTACGGTCGACAAAAATTGTAGACTGCAGAGGTAATATATATGCAGGGGGCCGCGAGTCGCGCAAGTCTTATATAAAAGCAATAAACTTCAAGATACTTGTATAATAAATGAAGATTGAAAGATTTGAATAAAGCGTTCGAATCTTTCCTTTCAGTTTGAAATTACATGTCTTTCTAAATTTGATCATCTATTGACATTTGTTGACATTCTGTTGGTATGGCTGGAAGTGTAACGTTACATTACCTAGGCCTGCTACCATAGATCGAGCCCTGGCTCTCCCGACGCTGAGCGTCGTCTTTGGGTCTCTGCGTGGTGGCGTCGGCGCAGGGGATCGGCCAAGGGTACCACCAATGACGACGCTATTGTTGGTCTTACGCGGCAGCGTCGCGTATTGCCTCTGGATCGGCTGACTAGTCGGCAGGGCAGCTGCCGATTGCGAATTAGGAAGACTGAGAACTGGCGACACGACCGTCATGCGCACCAATTCACCGGACTTCCTGATCAGGTCGACTACGTGCTCGTGCAGAGCCGTCGTCACGTCCTCGCCATTTATCTAAAATCATATTTTTTTATTGGAACACTCAAAATATAATAAACGCATATCAAATAACTTAACGCAGTTACGTATACTTCTCGAACTATTATCAATGTAATCCGCGTAAAAGGCATAAAAAAAGTTGAAAAATTCTTCAAGTTTTATCGAGTTGAAATGTGGAAAAGATTCGAACATATAATCTGCTCTTTTGCCATGACTGAAGAGATTTTGCAGATGTGCATGTTAATTAATGAAAAATTTGCAATAACTACTCGTGCAGCTAATTGACTGGGGTGCAGTATAGCGCTGACGGCTTAAAAAAGGATTCAGAAGCTAGAGCAGTAGAAACAGGTGGAAACTACGAGGCACTCGATTCCATCAGCAGCTCGCGCAGACTGCTTATTATAATGTACCTGAATAAGAAAATCTCCTTTGCGAAGGCCGGCGAGATCGGCCACACCTCCCTCGTCGACGTCATCGAGGTATTGAAGAGCCGGGTACCTGGCCGACAGCGTAACCTCTGTGAGATTCGTTGTGGACTTGGCGCCGCGTAGCACAAAGCCAAAACCTTTTCGCGAACGATGCAACACGACTGTGCGTGGCTCCGATGTTATCCTGGAATCGTAAGCATGAAAACTACGGATCATTAGTATGTCCGCACAGCACAGCACAGCACATCACATCACATCACATGTATATTATGCGCAGCTGCGATGGGAATGCGGCAAGAGTTTTCGAATTCTTAAGTGACCGTTCGAAATCTCATCGCAACAACATTACATCAACATGCCCATGGCAATGAAACATTGATGCGACGGCATTGTGCAGTCTATGAGGCAAAGCAAAGTGAGCCATGTACCTAAAGCAAACACACGAATACGACTCTTCCTCTAGTTTCTACAAGTTGTCTAGGTTAATATAGGCGCAAGAATGGCAAATAATGTATAGAGATTTTAAGTGAACAAACTACAGAAAGATGCCCGCAGCCACGTCAATGTGTCACTTCATCCTCGAAATCGTTGCTCCGTGAGAAGAGTATTATAATAACGTATTGTGTAGCTTAGATCATTGTTTGTTGAAAGCGCAATAGCGCTAATTATACAATAAAATATGAAATTGAAGCTAGTACAAGTACGGGAATCTTGGCTGTATTATGGACATGTTTGCACGCACGGAGCAACGAGATCCCCGACACTCTGTGCGCACCGCATGTATAGATGTATAACGGCCATAGAAAAAGAAATGTCTAAGCAAACACATGTATAACGATAAGATTCCTAGCAGAGTCCCTGCTCTGTTGTTGTCCCTCACGGTTTTTTTAATCTAGGAGCAGTGGCAAAGTACTTGTGCTGCGACTCCCGACGACCCAGCACTCGGCTCCTCGAGGCGGCTGCCGCGGCGGCGACTTCCCTCGCGACCGCCTGCGGTCCCAGCGGTATGTTCGCGTGGCGAAGCCTGACCTCCTGCACGCAATGAGCCGGGAAGAGACCGGTGCCCTGGCCACGTAGAACGCCCTCGAGGAGTCCGCAGTCGGTGGCGCCCGTCACTGTGGACAGAAAATTCTGGCATTGCAGCCCAAGCCTTCTGCAGCGTACGCCCAGTCGTTGGATTCGATGAAAATCGTTTCGTCGCACTCCCAATAGCATAATGAGCTTTCATGCTATGAATCGCATTACAATTCAATTGCACGCATTTCGTATAGGTCTTATATATACGTAATTTAGATTAATTGCCCCCACTATAAAAGCCGTAGTCACACTGCACCGGCCTTTCGCGCATAAGGTGCTCGGACACGGAAAGCTGGCCAAAGGAATTTCTCTCTCACCTTCAAGAATATCGCCCTGATTGATAGCCAGATGTCCTGGTATTCCACTGCTGTAGGGCTCGACGCAGACGACGGTGGTACCTGGTATCGAGAGCGAGTTGTTGGTCGTATCGGACTGCGAAGTACCCACACCAGAGCTGTCGCTGATGACGTCCGAGGCCGTGTCCCCGAGACTCTTGTCTGCAACAGATCGAGCGGCAGCGAGCGGCCCAGTCAGCAAGGTTTCCTCCATTTCTCGCGTCGCCTCGCGCCTACGCCTACGCCTCTCTGCAGTGTGCAGAGACTTAACTCGCGCTGCTCAGCTCCGCGATAACGGCTTTTAGTTTCTTGCGCAGTCGAATGTTACTGCGAGCTGAATTAGCTTCTTTACAAAAGGCTGCTTTTCTCTCGCGATTTCACGCGGTTCACGCGCAACGAGACGTATTACGCTTTTATCTGCGACGAGGCAGCTGTCGAGCGACAAATTTACAACTTCGGCTGATAAGACGCCCGAATTTTTTCCACTATAAATAAAACGCTTTGCTGCGCGACACTGCACTCAACGCCGCGTAGTTATATACGACCAACGCGCACAGCTATCAAGGTGTGCACACTCTTTTTTTCTCTCTCTCATCCTCTTCAGCTGCAGCGTCGCTGCAGTAAGAATCGGATTAGCGAGGTCGCGCGCACCTGTCAGCCCATATCGATATACGGATATTTCAAGATTACGATATAAAGTATGTGTGTCGCTACTCGCTCTACATTTACTCGATACGCGGCTGCTCTCGAACGGCTTATCGCGAGCTCTACCTTAATGCTCATTCAGCGCAAATCGCGCTTCTCCTTCTTTTTTACCTTATTATAGCCTCGCTCGATCCTACTCTCGTCTTGCAAACTTGCGAGTTGCGACACAATTATTTTCGCGCCTTTTCCGTAGTGCCATCAAGCAGCCATAGCAGATTAAAGCTAAACAGCTAGCTTTTTGTTTTAAAACGCAAATTAGTCGATTTTTCCTTCACTCTATATTATAATATTATGGCGCGCGAAATCCAATTCTTTTATCGACTTCCGAACTCCCTTCCGAACATTGCAAGCGTTTTTAATGTCTAATATTTTATTTTCATATGATACACAGGATAAGATATATTATAGCTGTGTATAATTTAAATGCGCGTGCATATATTATAATGTTATATTATTAATAATACAATTATAATTTGTTTGTAAAGTGTAATTGTCTTTTGAGATGTAAATATAATGAAAACGGATAAGAACTGTGATATTATGCCAAGTGTCTTGATTACATAAAATGATATGTATAATGTATGTGTAAGCTACTTGTAAAGAACATCTAAAATATTACATCAGTTTGAATAAAACACTTGAACCAGCACTGAGATTAGCTTATGAAAATTTCTCATTCATAACATTCTATATGTAACATATAAATGAATGTGATCATGTTGCATGACGAATTAAATGTGTTTTAAAACTATATGTATGAGTGTACACAATACAGTGATGAGAATTAATTCATGAAAGAATGTTCTAGTTCTAAAAATAAACCATAACAGCTATGATGATCATTATTCCAGAAAATCAACATTACACTTATAATGCTAGAATACGTACGATGTACACATGATATGAATATTATAATAAACAAGACTCTAATAATATAAAGTAAATATAGATAATGTATAATATATCAACTTGGACGTATATAATAATATCTATAGTGCAGAAATAAATATAATATCTATACGAGACATTGCTCTTATTATTTTCGCCGCAAACAAATATGTGTGTGTGTACACACACACACACACACACATAAGAGGCTAAACAATAAGAATGTTCCATCTGCGCTGTTAAAAAATTATGTTCCTCGGCTTTACACGTAAAGACAAAATCACTACCTCCAGACGAGAAGAATCAATCTCAAGCGCAAATGCAAGATAAATTTCTGGTGGCGATCATATCACGTGTGTATACCTACGAGTTGTCAGACTCTTCCTCTTTCGGATTCTTCCAGGTCGATCGCCGATTATTCGGATAAGAGAGATAGCGGGGAAAAGAGAAGTGCAGGAGAAAGAAAGTAGTAAGCGAAACAAAATCATTGCATTTTTAACTCTGTAAGATAGAAAGGTTTTAAAGTCTCCAAATACGTTTGAAATCTGATAAATGGAGTAATTTTTCACGTTGAAACTAAACAGTTTCCACAACTAATAAAATAGAAAAAATAAAGTCATTCCTACTGGAAAATATTTTAAATTCTTACATGAAAACGAGGATTTTTATCCGAATATTTAAAACGTTTTCTAAGAATTTTTGAAAGACCTTTTGAAGGGAATAAATCCATTTCATCCGTTTTGTTGGCAAGTGTTTGGATGGTACCCTAATCCATACATTATGGGTACATATACTATACGTATCAGGACCTTTTATTCAAAGTTGCATTCAGAATCCACAAAAGCAGGTGTTCTATTCAGAATCCATAAAACAAATTAGTAATTTACACAAGTATGTTGATATAAATTTTGCCTTGAGTCAATCTTTTAGATTCCTAAAGTTTGATTGGTCTGAAGAAGCTTTCAAGCCGGCGGAGAAAGAAAAGAAGGAAAGGAAGGAAGGAAGGAAGGAAGGAAGGAAGGAAGGAAGGAAGGAAGGAAGAAAGTGAGCTATTGAAATATATACCTGTGACAATGCTGGCCGAGTCCTCACCGGACGGCTGATTGCTGCCCTCTGAGAGGCTGGAGCTCGCGGAGCTGAAGGGCGCCAGACTCCGGCTGCTCGGCGAGGGCGAGGGTGGCATCTCGAGGGGCCTCAAGCCCCCGATACCTCCACCCCCACCTCCACCCTGGATGTCCAGC
The DNA here is from genome assembly GCA_018906965.1 of Philotrypesis tridentata. NCBI lineage: Eukaryota > Metazoa > Arthropoda > Insecta > Hymenoptera > Pteromalidae > Philotrypesis > Philotrypesis tridentata. The sequence goes on from JACCIB010000049.1 coordinate 237,847, forward strand.
CGATGCTGGAGCTCGATCCTGTGCTCCTGGAGCCTCGTCAGGCCCTCTATTCGCACGTTCTGATAATGCTCGCTGCCGCCGCCGCCGCCGCCGCCGCTCGACAATCTTTAAAGGAGCGCACGCACACTCGGATCATTGTGACTTTCTTATTCTCGTTAGTCGGGGGCATTCGTTACTTTTTTTATAGTAGAGTTACGTCGGTGGTGGGGATCGTATATCACCGTTTGTACTTTCTCTTAGAAGGAGGTAGGCGTAAATTGTCTTTGCAAGCGCCATTCAGCCATTTCCAAGGCTTTTTTGAATTTTTTGAAATAATTGTGACAATGATTGTGATGGTAGCTTGTGATGACTTTGAAAATGATGCAGATGAGTTGTCGTAAGACATTTTCTGAATATTATATGCGTATAATATTAATTAATTAATCTGTAGAATCGAACTCCGAAATGCATAATAATAATTCGCGAATGCAAACTTTTACTTGAATAAACAATACAGAAATGTTTCTTGCAGAAAAGTCGAAAGTGATGTTTATGCAAGTGAAAGCTTCGAAGCTTATTTCCAGCGATGCCCCGACGAGTGCCGGGAAAAAGTTTCATTCTTGTAGTTGAAACGTGGTAGAAAGTGCTGTTTTATGAGAATAAAGATACGCAAAGAAGAATTCTGGGGTGAATGGGAAAAAGGTTGAAAATAAATAGAAGTAATGAGCAAAGTTGGAGCTGAGCAGATGATCGGTGAGGCAGACGAGGAGAGAGATGAGAGTTGGGAAAGAAGAATTGAATGGCTGCAGATTGTCGCGACAGCAAAGACAGTTTATGCTTACCTCGCGTGCTCCCTGAGCTGCGCGGGGCTCTGATACTCTGAGCTCAACCTCTGCTGCTGCTGCTGCTGCTGCTGCTGCTGCTGCTGCTGCTGTTCGGACGGATTTCTCTGGATGGTATTGGTATTGGTATTGGCATTGGTATTGGTATTGGTATTGGTATTGGTATTGGTAGTGGTAGTGGCATTGGCATTGGCATTGGCATTGGCATTGGAATTAGTGGACGTGGCAGCCGCAGCCGCAGCCGCGCTGCTAGCCTGCTTCTCGATGGACGGCACTCTGTTGAGGCAAGCGTGGTGCGACTCCGCCCTGGGCATCGTCCCGTGATGATCATGATGATGATGATGATGATGATGATGATGATGCTGCTGCTGCTGCTGCTGCTGCTGCTGCTGCTGGGGCTGCTGATGCTCGGCGGGCGTCGTGGGCGTGGACTGCATCCCCCGGCCGAGGCTGCCGGAGGCGAGGTAGGCTTCGGCCGAGGAGACGACTCGGCTGGGATTGCTCGAGCCAAAGTGCTCGCTGCGGGTGAGCGTGTTGCTGGCCGAGCCCGAGGACGAGGAGCCCGAGGAGCTCATCAGCGAGGTCGACATGCCCACCGGTGAGGACGGGGTAAGCGGCTGCTGGTAGTCGCCGGTGGGTAGCCTCGTCAGCGTCCCGAGGTTCCCGGCGCTGCAGCTCGTCGAGAGGCCGCCGAACGCCACCGAACGCCTCTTCGGATTGTAGCAGGGCGGGCCCTTGAATGGCACTGGAATTTCGTGTCACCGTGCCCCGAAGGGTTGGTGTTGTTGCTCTCGTCATTTCTTTCTCTTTCTTTACTTAACTTATTTCTTTTTAATCCCCGCTCTAGTCGCTTTTCTCACATTGCTTTTCAGCTTTTCCTAGCCTCTCGGCCAAGTCTTACTTGTAGCTTTACGTTTGTTCTTCGCTGTCGTATCTGTTTGCTGTTATACGGTCTGACCGACAGCATTCGTCGGGTGAGGGCTGCTTACGGAAAATTCTCACAAATTTTTACTCATAACTTCAACGCAGTTTAAATTAAATTACACTTGAATCGTACTTTTCTGTAAATTTCATAAATAAATAATCGTACACATGATTGATCTTTCGTTCTTTTTTCTGCTTGAAAAACTTTCTATAGCTCACACTTATTACCACTAAAGGGCGGCGCAATAACACAAAAAATTAGGCCTTTTTTAAGCGTAGCACTGGATATTACCATCTGTACACTTACACGAATTACAATACTCGAATTAACATTCCTTTAGAAGAGTTAATACTATATGCTAAATATTTTATACTGCCTTGAATGTTTTTCCCACTTCCAATTCACACTCAACTTTTCCAGTATAATTTTGAGTATAAATTCGGAAGTGTACACTCAAATTCTGAGAGTATTTTCCGTAAGAGTTAAGGGACAGTTTCGAGGATCGTGGGACAGAATACGCACCTTGAAACCAAGTGAACTTTCATTTCAAACTTGCCATTCCTAGATCCTCGAAAGCATCATGGATTTTAAACGTGCAATTGTTTGTCCAGTATTAAACCTGTACTTTTGTAAAAACCAAACAAAATCGCTCGAGGTTAAGATTAGCAAAGTTGGTGATCATACAAGTACGCAAGTACAAAGAGTAAAAAGCCGTGTTAGTAATCAAATTTTATAAGCTTGCACTTGGAAACGCATATCACAAGTACTTTACGATAAATGCACTCGATGCATCATCATAAACACACGTGGGCAAGTGGCTTTAAGATTGCGATGCAAAATGTGAAGTACGCGCTCATGGCAATTGAATGTTCAAACTTCGCACGGTAAAGTAGCATACGAAAAACCCACTAATTTACTTCTAACAATTAGTGATAGCAAATAAATAAACACAAACCGTGAGATACTTGTCCACCGTTATACACAAAACTATTATGTTACAAAGTTTACAAATGACTAAATTTAATCTTGAAACCGAAAACTACTTTGACACGTATATAACAATAAGTCTTTTTTATTCATTTTTTATTCAGTTTTTATCAAAATGCAAATTGAAAGCTTTGCAAAATAATAGATAATAATCTACGTAAAGAAGGTCAATTATGTCATGGTTTGTTGAAATTTGGTTGCTATATCGTTATCTTCAGGTAAATTGTTTTTTTCTTCATTTGCTATACTATGAAGCGAAATTTGAGTTGTTAATTGACTTTCCGTCGCCCTTAGCTTAAATAAATTAATTTATTTAAAGACTACGTTGTGCAAATCTAATATTCAAACTTTTGCCCATGACTGGCCATAGAATTAGTAGAGTATCTCTTTGATGAGAAAGCGTTGAAAGCATATATACAATCAAATCAATCAATCGTTCGTTCCAGTCGGTAATCATTCTGGTTGTCCTTTTGTGCGTTAGTTACGTAGTTTCAATCCCTTTCGTATAACAATCCAGTTGCGTCTTGGAATACTGACGGTGTATAGAAGTAGTCACTTGAGAATCTTCAGGCCTGTCGTACGTTCGTGCGTTTCTGTTACATCCCGCTCTTTTAATTTTCTACATGTGTACTTTGTTCGTTATATGCATCACAGTTCATATCCATGTACAAATAGAATATAGAGAGCCGAACACGATAATACAAATTGTGCACATAGTTCTTTGGTACAATCTATTGTCGAGTTTCCAAATCGAAAAAAGGGGAGAGAGAGAGAGAGAGAGAGAGAGAGAGAGAGAGAGAGAAATTAATATATCGTGACAATAAAAAGGTATTTACGCTTTACGACACACAATAAAAATATTTTCTAACTATTGGAATCTCGACTGAAATATGCATCCCACAGTTGTTTAGTATATGTATCACAAAATACAATCTTAACTACTGACTAAGATTACATATGGTTACAACGCTCAATTAATATAACCTCAAACCAAAGTGTTTTATATATTAAACGATTAGTATAGTATGATAAATAGGGAAAATTGTAAAAGGCTGTGGAATTCTTATAAGATAGGAAATAGCCATCAGTCAATCTCCGAGAATCGCACGTCATCAATCTCGCGTGCGTGGGGGAAAAGGGAAAAATTTCCCGATGCAAATTCACTTTATCAGCATTTGTGGAGCATCTAATTGCAGGCTAAAATGAGAAATCTTTAAAATTGATTGCACGTGATTCCCGACTGACTGATGGGCTCACTACTAGCTCTCGCGCGAGATGCGAGAGATGGCGAATAATCGACGCATCGCTCCTATAGTAAACAATTCACCCAGGGCCATGGACCGGAGCAAAAAGGCTCGAGAACCGGCTAGAAAGGGGCATATTAAGGAGATATAACCTCGCGACTAGCCTAGAGTAAAGAGACGAAGCGTAGTGTATATTATAAATCACGCACGTGGCGCACATACGAGAGAAAGAGAAGGAGAGAGAGAGAGAGAGAGAGAGAGAGAGAGAGAGAGAAGAGCATCACCGCACAGCAGGCGATTTCATCCGCGACCCTTTGGTGTTACCTTACTACCGCATATTACACATCCGCGCAGATGCACATACGCTCCGTGAAAAATCAAGTGCCCGGCATAACTGCACGCGCTCTCTCTTTCTAACTGTATTCGTCTATCGAAAATCCTAACGAGCATCTAATCTGGTATGCCGCGTGCGTGCATGCAGGCCTGGCCTAGCTCCTCATGCACTAGTCGAGAGATCAGAGCCGAGAATAGGAGAGCATGCAAGCCGATGTGTATCCGCCTACGCGATTGATCGCCGACTTTCAGATTCATCTGGCGAGGAAGGCAGAGGGGCCTCGAGAGTTCGCGAGACCTTGCTCTTTTTTCTTCTTTCTTTCCTTTTCTCTTCTTCTCTTATTCGAATCGACTGCCGGTCGGGGAGCTCACTTCCGCGCGCGCTGCAGGAGGAGATCGCTGCTCTAACCCCCGGAGAAACTGACTCCGAGAGTCTGCGCGCGGAGAGAATTTAACTTCCTGAAATGCAGCGATGATGATGATGATGATGATGATGATGATGATGATTCGCTTGGGGCGCGGTGATGGCTTTTCGTATTTTCAGATCTGAATTTTTGAGATTTTATCGGCTAGCCGGTTGGTGCATGCGCTGAGAAAATTGTCGTGATTCCGAGGTTAGGCAGCTGTTCCTAAAGTAAAATTTCGTGCATGCGATTGTAATATTCGTATTAAATTGGACGAAATTCCAATTTAATGGCCCTTTTTTTATGGCTTGGACTTGGAACAGTCGAAAATTTAATTTTTCTTTCAAACTTGCAGATGCATCTAGAACATATTCCCTGCACAGTTCAGAGAAAAATAGAATTTTCAAGCTTTGATTTGACCAATACCAGACATATATCAATACCAGAATAGAAAAGACTTTGGATAATAGTATATTACTTTCTATTTTACTCGTCGCGATTTGTATACTATTTTCTTTCCCGGCCGGAGGGGAGAAATAGTATACCTTACGTGCACCTAGGGATGAAAAAACTTGGAGAGTCCACATCTCGTGTATGTGAAGGCAATCAAGACGAGATATGGGCTGTCCGAATTTACTTCCGTGATGCGTACACTATTTTTCTTCGCTGCACTAGCGCCAAAATTACCAATTGCGCTCCTGGCGCTAGTGCAGTGAAGAAAAATAGTGTACGCTGCACCACGGAAGTAAATTCGAACAGCCCATATATCTCGCCTTGATGGCCTTGACATACACGAGATGTGGACTCTCCAAGTTTTTTCCTCCCTAGGCACGTAATATAACATTTCATTTCTATTATTACTTGCAACATACAATTACATTATTTGTTTCTTCATTTACACTATAACACACTGTGATGCGAAATTTTGAATTTTCATCTATGATCTAGAAAAGTAAAAATTGCTATTAACCATTACTGTCATTTGTTTACATCATGTGTAACAAATTATTGTATAAGTAAATAGTAGTTTTTTATTACGAAAGTTTTCTCAGTATCTTGGAATGCACCAAAAATTTCGAAATAAATATTACGGGATGGTGTGGAACATTTGTTTCACCAAGCATAAAACACTCGGTGAACGGAATGATTCGAAAATTCCAAAGAACCGGTGGGCAAATTGAAAACATTAACAGCGCAATAATGCGAATATCAAAGTCTCGCGGTATCAAATTTCAGCCCGCGAATTCGAGGCGCAGCGTTTCCGCGTTTCACACGGAATTATTGGGACAATCGCAGCGAACGGCTGCCGTAAATCAGGGGCTTGCGTTCGCGCCAAAGTCCGACGGTAAGCGCGTTTACGATCTAACGCTCGAATATCATGTCTCATACAAGTGAGTGTAAATTTTCGCCTGCAAAGAAGAAGTCCCGGACGACTCATGTTTTGGCTAGGCGTTGATGATCTGGATTTTTCAAATATTGTCAGCAAGCTTGTGTTTTATTTCTTTGTTGTAAATAATAGTTGGCCATAAACGTCTGATGTAGCCTTTATCTAAATGATCGATAAATCTTCTTGGACTTTCAATTTTCATTTCGAAACAAATGCTTCAAATGAATACTATCTAATCTAGAATTACGCTTGTATTAACAGGAATATCGCTTTCAATTATGGCGAAGGATAACTGATAATAGACTTATAGGTGCTTTGAAAAGGTAGCATATATCGGGTAATGAGAAAAGCTTCTGAAAGAACTCTGAAAGTCATCGATCACTCGCAACCTTAGATAGCTTTTATTATAAAATCAGTGTTATACCGACTGATCTTACACGTCTAGCCGAAACAAGTGCATCGGCTGTTAGTAATTCGTTCATGATTCGATGATTAGACACATGCGCAATTACTCGACACTGAAACCCTTAGTTCTACTGATGCAGGCAGTATGATAATAAAGAAAGAAAGGAAAATAACAAGCCACAAGTACGGTAACAATGGAAATAGTGTGAGCGCTACAGATGAGTGATAAACAGTGTGCAATAGAGGTGTAGTGGTCGTGTGACTCGCGCCGAAACTTACCGACTTCATCGGGCTGGTAATTCTTGATGACGTCCGCGAGCTCCATGTTACCAGCAATGACGGCGACTTGGTAGGGCGTCTGATTGGCATAGTTGAGAGCGTCTTTCTGGGCGCCCCGGAAAAGCAGCTGCCTGATGCACGAGGAGTCGGTGTTGTTGACCGCGCAGACGTGCAGCGGCGTGTTACCCGAGGCGTTGCGCGCGTTCATGTCCGCCCCGTAGAACAGTAGGTGGTCCAGGTGCTGGACCAGGTTGTTGCGGCAGGCCTGCGATTCACGGCGATTCAATGCACGAACAGTCAACAAAAAAGCGAAGCAGAAAATTGGGCTCGGAAAAAGGGCTTACCTGATGGACCTCCTGCCATCCCTGAAGATCCTGTGCGCCGATGGTCGCGTGGTCGTGCAGCAGAGTCTCGCAGAGCATCGGCTCGGTCTTGTAGATGACGCTGTAGTAGAGGGGCGTCAAGCCCTTGGTATCCTTGTAGTTGGGACTGGCGCCAAGCTCCAGGAGCGTCTTCACCGCCTCGAGGTTGTTCCGCTCGACGGCTCGATGCATCGCCGTCAGTCCCTCCTTCGTCCTGTAGTCCAGCAGGGCTCCGCCGTTCACCAGCGCTATTATCACCTTCGACGGCTTCTTCAGCGTCGTCGCCAGCGTCAGTGGCGTCTCTGCATTGCGCCGGGCAAAAGAAACGTCGAAACGAAGAATGTACAAAATAATGCACTCTTAAATACATGCACGCACGCCGCGCCTGTATATAATAACTCAACTCGGCTCTAATCCCGCGCGCCTTGCACTCGTACACGTGCAGAGCAGCGTAAGTCGATCGGCATTCCATTGAAAGGAGCGCACACCTTCTCCGCGGCGTAGGTATATACCGAGGCTGCACGGCGACCTTGGATACAGAGCGAGCCACTGGTCTCTTATCTAGCGCGGGTCGAGGACGAGTTTACGCGCGCGCGCGAGACCAGGAAGCTGCTTACTGCTCGTAACGGTCGGCACACGCCCAGTGCGCCAGTATGGGCCGCGAGCTGGCAAACGAGTTTGTCGCCGCGAGAGAGCCGTTGCTCCCTTTTTTTCTCTTCGAGATCTCGAGCGATGCACGCGACTCACCGCTACGGAGATCGAGATCGAGATCGAGAGAGAGAGAGAGAGAGAGAGAGAGAGAGAGAGAGAGAGAGAGAGAGAGAAGCCGAAATATATTATTGTAAACGCGTAGCTACATTCAACCTGAGGGGATGTTGGTGTGCCAACCTGGCCGATTCTCCGACCTCACTCAACACACAACCGTATGGCCCGCTCACATTTTTTACTATATAGTAACAGTCGACTGTTTGGATCGTCGAAAATACCGATACGCCATTACTGCAGTGTACAGCATGAAAATTACGCGTAATCATTCTCAACTTTAAGGTACTTTGATTCTAAGTTTTCACTTTCGCGGGATCATGAAATATGACGATAAAACTTTCGAAAATTGGCAATTGTTATAAGAGGAAACGCAAAAATCTCTTCTTCTTCTTCTGTATTTTTGGCTGTGGGTCGCTGTTCCATTCTCGACTGCGGCATACCGATCGATGCGCCACCTTACACGATTCGGTTTTTCCGATTTCAACTTTTTATTTCAACCAATAAAGCCGACTAAAGGGCGACCCACACAGCTTCAAGTGGGATCCGAACCACCAAGCACACGGTTAATTAAGCACGTAATTGCGGTTAAAAAACTAAGTCAGAGCTGCCGGCTTTTCCCGACGGCAGCGGAATTTGAACCCGAAATCTTCGAATTACTAGTCCATAGTCCGCCTGCCGCCAAGCCAGCGTGGCTCTAACGCAAAAATCTCATATGCACATAAGAATAATTAATAAGAAAAGTAGTCTTGTCAAGGTGCGAAATTTGAGTCGTTCATTTGAAAGAGAAAAAGGCAACCAAAATTAAATTTAGCCAGAACTGTCCCTTTCCATTCTTCGCTTATTCGCTTGAATTTTCAAACGAACAACAACAACAACTCACCTCCTGTGTCCTGACAGTGAAAGTTCGGGTCCAGGCCCTTGCCACACATCTTGGCGATCTTCTCGACCTGGCTGTTGGCCACGTAGTCGAGCAGCCTGCGCAGATTCGTCCTCGTGTGCATCGCCTTCAGTTGCTTCTCGTCGAGGTGCAGCATCTTGTAGACCCGCCTCTTGTACTTGAGCTAAAAATGGCAAGGAAAACATCGGTAAGAACGCAAGGTAAGCTGCAGGAGAAAAAAAATAATAAAGAGAAGAAAGAAAGAGGGATCGAAGGATGCTACTCGCATGTAAGGTTTGAAACGGGGCCGCCGAGAAGGGCCCATAAAAATGTCTCGCCCGTGTACATAAATGGTTGACCATAAACCTTTTAACCGTCCAGCCGTTTTCTTCTTCTTCTTCTCCTTCTTCTTCTTCTTCTTCTTCTTCTTCTTCTTCTTCTTCTTCTGCTTCTTCTCCGGCTCTGCGCGGCTCTTGCCATTTCTTATTTTCGCCGGACGACTCCCCGTTCTCACCCTAACTTTTGTTCCCAGCGAGCTTCGCGAGAAAGCAGACGAGAGAAGCTCGCTAGGGAATAATGGCTTTCGATCGATCGGTCAATTACACACTGGAGAAAAATATGCTATTTCGCAGCTAGAGAAAGCCACTAAGTGGTTGAGCAAAAGTTTTCTACAAAAGTGAAAAGGATTTTTTTTTCTATTATTTAGATTACTGTCCTTGGAGATTTATCCTGCGCTTAACATCAGACACGATTTCTTATCCAAATAGAAAATTCATTGCAAGGTTCAATGATGAAATGCTTTTTCTAATATTTTAATTGTAACACTGAGATCGTTGCTAATAATTACAGAACAATTTGTAGATGCGTAAAAGCTTGATTTAATTTTGAATTTCAACGTTTTCTTAATTTTAATTCTAATAGCTGTTTAGTCGCAGTCACTTTTTTAAACCTACTGACGACTACTGAAACACTGCAGCATTTTACTCTGACATAAAGATTACAGGCACGAATACTGTAAATTTGGACTAGATTATACATTTCTGTCAGCATATGCACATTGTAGCAATATTTAGGACTTGAAATATTTTGTTGTTGTTGAGCGTTGTTTATACGCTTAAATTATATAACTCGAATATAACTCCTCGGCAAAACTTGCTCCAAATCACTTGGGCTGTATGACAGTAATGCCTTAATTATCCCACAGAGGTTACGTGTGTGCTTCCTTTTAAAGGTTAAATTCTAGCAAAAAGCGCAGAAAGTATACATACGTAAGAGTGCAGTCGTAAAATTACGAGTAAACGCACGCGGACGAGGTGCGTGAATTATTACTTCTCACGATAGTTTTTTTTCTTTCCTATACCTTACCCAACGCGCCTTCAGTCATTTTGGAGAGCGAAAAATCAGCAGTTTCGAGGCGCAATTAAGTATAGGAGACTAGGATCCAAATTTGGCAGGGTAAAAAAAGCGTCGCGCCGCACAGTTAACCTTGTTCAGCATTAGCTTTTATATCTCTCGAGATTGTAGAGTTGGAAGAGATTTAGAGAACGCAATTTGTCGAAGGGTGAATGGTGAATGCGATTAGTGCGAGTCAAGTTAATTGCACTAGTATACAAGAAATGCACGGTTGTAATGGAGCTGAGATTATAGAGCGAGTGCAAATCATTCTGATTACTCTATTTTTGTAATTTAAATATTATACGGCGAGAAAAATGCTCTGCGACGATTTGGTTGTTTCTGCATGATTAGTGTACGTAGTGTAAGCAGTGAATTGAGCGCTTGCGTGTGATGTTATACATAAGTTTGGATTTCGCGTCTCGCCATATTGGCACACTCGGGAGTTTCTACTCAAGTTGGAAAAGAAATTAAGGCACATTCAAATTAAACGCAATTATAAAAATTCCTTTCAACAATTTCTATAAAGATTATCGACTTTAAAATGATTCATCGTATAAAATTATTGAGGTACCTATATTTACTAAGAAAATTTCCGCAAATATGACCAGCACAATTCTTTAATTATTCGTCATTTTCAATTATCGTTTCTACGACTATCCGCGATTATTAACTAAATTAAATTATAAAGCAATTTGCGAAATAGTTATTCTTACGTATAAACATCGGTTATTTTATAAAATTTGTGGTTTTTCATCTGCTACATCGTTGCAGAATATTCAAATTTTTGATGGGCTACGAGATCAGTAACAATGCAGAGCAAACTATAAGCGAAGAATAAAACACAAATGTTCTGACTATTATTGACACACTATCTTCCGATGGGAGAATGCGCCAACAAAAATGACGCCATATCCTTAGAGGAATCCGCAGCAGGAGGTTTATCTATCGGAATCCATCGACACGTAACGCGTCCACGCGACAATGACAATAATGGCCGCAATAACACGGCGGTTTAATGGTCAAGCAGCTTCGAGTATAGCGATGTTTATCGCACGCGCACTCGACGCGCCGATTTGAAGAAAGCACGTTGCGCCTAATGTTGTTCCTCGAAGCTTTTAATTGACCGAGCTCGCATTTCTCCTCATTTATTTCTCAATCGCGTAGTAGTCGGGGCCCCATGGAACTGTATAGGATAGTTATTGGAAGTTCGTGCCACTAGCAATTTTATTGTTGGAACTGGTAATGGTTCAGGTACTGATAACTACCAAAAAGTCTCTACAATGTACCTACCCCGGAACATTGTTATTATTGCAAAATTATGGCCAAAAATGCATTTTTTTTGGTTTATCGTCTCTAGCTCTTTTATTATTAACTTTACGTGAAAAAGTTGAGAATGTTTTTTGTTCAGAATTAAATTTCCTATAAGGTACATGTGTTCTCGGATGCAAAATTGACTTTTTTCATCGCTAAATTGTTTAAAACAAAAAAAGTTTTTGTAAACTTTTATATTGCAATAGTTTATATAAAAAATACTTTTTTTAATCGAACTTACACTCAAACATATCTCTATAGTTCATACAACATAAAAATTTCAGTCCGACCTCGCTATCTCAAAATGGCGGCTTATTGTAAAATTATTAATCAGTATTTTCCAATTCATTTCAATTTTGCTCTAATTGCAATAAATTGATGGGACCACTTGGAATCGATAGCTTATGTCCTACTTAACAAATACTTAAAATAACTTTTTTTCAAATTAATATTTAACAACATTTTTAGCAACAAATGTCTTTTTCAATATTGTTATCTCGGTCAATTTTAAAGTTACAGAAATGTGCTAAAGTGAATCGTAAAGTGCATAAAAAATCATGAATTTTCATATATTTACTTTTAAGATTGGACCAATAGGAGCCGAGATAAAAAAAATTTTTCAATCGCCGATTGCGCCGAAACTACTTGATATTTTTTGTTGAAATTTAGCACAGTGGTTGTTGAAATAATGCTCTAAAAGATGACATTTTATCGAATAGCTCTAGATGGTTTAGTTCGTCTAAAACGACTGACGAACAATGTGAGTTCAGCGCGCGCGGCCGCGCGGCTACTCCTGCGCCGGCCAGGGAGGGCGGTGCAGTGGTGGGGGGACTGCCGCGCGACGGCGGACAGAATTCGGACACCTTATAGTTGTAATTTGATTATCTCGTTAACCAAAACTGCTATTGCAATAAACTTTTTTTTCATTTAACCTGCTTTTTTCTCAGCTTTAACGCCATGCTAATTAAATTTTCATGGGTACAATACAAACACCCTAAATTACCAATTTTTTCGACAAAAATCTCTTATACCTATTTTCATAGATTTTACATGCATGCATTGCTTTACTATCATTATATAAGTACTTACATTCATCATAAAAATGTTCTGTAATGCAATGCAGGCTTTGTATATAGCCATAAGAGATTTTTGTCGAAAAAATTGGTAATTTAGGGTGTTTGTATTGTACCCATGAAAATTTAATTAGCATAGCGTTAAAGCTGAGAAAAAAGCAGGTTAAATGAAAAAAAAATTTATTGCAATAGCAGTTTTGGTTAACAAGATAATCAAATTACAACTAAGGTGTCCGAATTCTGTCCGCCGTCGCGCGGCAGTCTCCCCACCACTGCGCCGCCCTCCCTGGCCGGCGCAATAGTAGCCGCGCGGCCGCGCGCGCTGAACTCGCATTGTTCGTCAGTCGTTTTAGACGAACTAAACCATCTAGAGCTATTCAATAAAATGTCATCTTTTAGAGCATTATTTCAACAACCATTGTGCTAAATTTCAACAAAAAATATCAAGTAGTTTCGGCGCAATCGGCGATTGAAAAATTTTTTTTATCTCGGCTCCTATTGGTCCAATCTTAAAAGTAAATATATGAAAATTCATGGTTTTATATGCACTTTACGATGCACTTTAGCACATTTCTGTAACTTTAAAATTGACCGAGATAACAATATTGAAAAAGACATTTGTTGCTAAAAATGTTGTTAAATATTAATTTGAAAAAAAGTTATTTTAAGCGTTTGTTAAGTAGGACATAAGCTATCGATTCCAAGTGGTCCCATCAATTTATTGCAATTAGAGCAAAATTGAAATGAATTGGAAAATACTGATTAATAATTTTACAATAAGCCGCCATTTTGAGATAGCGAGGTCGGACTAAAATTTTTATGTTGTATGAACTATAGAGATATGTTTGAGTGTGAGTTCGATTAAAAAAAGTATTTTTTATATAAACTATTGCAATATAAAAGTTTACAAAAACTTTTTTTATTTTAAACAATTTAGCGATGAAGAAAGTCAATTTTGCATCCGAGAACGCATGTACCTTATAGGAAATTTAATTCTGAACAAAAAACATTCTCAACTTTTTCACGTAAAGTTAATAATAAAAGAGCTAGAGACGATAAACCAAAAAAAAATGCATTTTTGAACATAATTTTGCAATAATAACAATGTTCCGGGGTAGGTACATTGTAGAGACTTTTTGGTAGTTATCAGTACCTGAACCATTACCAGTTCCAACAATAAAATTGCTAGTGGCACGAACTTCCAATCAAAATCCCATGGGGCCCCGACTATAGTCATTAGGATAATATCCGCCGGGGATAGGTTACCGAGTCGCGAAAAATGATTTTCTCTAAGAACTCGGCTCTCTTACTCTCTACCTCCTCCCGCCGGGCTCCCACCCCATCTCACTCTCACTCTCTCCCTCTCAGCATTATAAAAGCCATTTATCACCCTTTGTACTCCCGAACGCTGCTATATATTACATGGTAAATGGAACAGGCTTTGCTTGCGCGCACATGTACATGTATAGCTCCTGCAAGGAAAAATGATTTATTAGAGAAGCTCGAAATTAAAAAGTAGACTGCCCAAACTGGATGTATTATATACCATTCGAGTTTATAGTTATGCGTCTGTGCAGCCCAACGACAAAATTCTCGAGCGGCTATATTTTTCCCTATAAATCACGCGGACAGGCACACACACACACACACACACACACACACACACACACACACACATATGATCAATCTGTGCTTAGATTAAGGGGCCCACATTAAGGTGAAAATAGAATTTTCTTCCTTGCAATTCTGCAGCATAAACTTTTGAAAACTTATTATTATCAAAGAGAAACGCGACTATCGTGGTATTTTATTCAAATATACATCATTATGTGAATACTCATGTGAATCCCATACGAATACTCATACAAAGCTGATGCTACTATAATTGTGTGAATGCTCAGAAATTCCTCATAAATATTCATGAATGCTTATAAACTGAATAAGTAGTTATGCCGCGAGTACTCATAAATTCCTTGCAAATATTCATACAAATACTCATGTGAACCCTCGTGTGAATCTTAGATGAATTTCTGAATAACTTGTAGTTCTATAATGAACATTAAACGGTCAGTAATACGCAAGCAAAGCTTTGAAATGAAATATACGGATTAACTTTTATGTTTCGTTGCAAAAAGCTTGAGCAAACTTTAACAGAATCCTTTTCCACTGACGCATCTAGCAGTCTCCGAATTTTCTGAAATACCGCAATAATTCTTTTTCAGCAGTACCACCTAAACAAATGAATAATGTTCAGCAAACTCCATCTGAAAAAGTCCAGGAGCCCGCTTGAGTGCGTACAATAGAGCTCTCGCTATACATCAGGACCATTACTGCACACACCAGATTAATATTTCTAAGCACACGCCTCCTAAACATCACAATAATCATACGTATATAAGTCCATTACAGTCGCTCAATTACCGTGCAGAGGGCATAAAACACGTGCGCGAGGCTCGGGTATAATACTCCATCCCGTCGATGCACACCAACACACACACAAACACACACAACTCATGCGGCAAGACGTTAAATTGCCACTCTCAACTGTATCGGCTACGTCCAAGCCTGCATCCATATAGGCGAGAGACTCGGAACGGAAAGCCATAGAGCGCGAGGGAGCTCGAGTGACGGAAAAAAGAGAAAAGGACGTACGGGAGAGCGCCGCTCGTTACGCGCTGAAACCGTAGCGCTTGCGGGGCACCGTTACTGAAACACGCCTCGGTAGCTGCACTGCTGCTGCTGCTGCTGCTGCTGCTGCTGCTGCTGCTGCTTCTGCACCGGCCGCGATGGACCATAAGAGAGAGCAAGAGAGAGAGAACGCGAACCGAGAGAGGAGATATGGCGAACGACCTCCAAGAGATTTTCTGCGCTATAAGGTGCTGTGAGCCTTGCCAAGAGAATAAGCCTTGTATAGGAAGTACTGGCTGATTCTTGTCGGCAGCTCGGACAGCCGCTTTATGTTTTTATTACTTTTTTTACGCCTTGCTTTTATTTTCGCTTGGCTATCGACACTGTATGTTTTCGTGGAAGAAACCTCGCTGAGACGGACCGAAACGAGTTGCTTTTAATTCTTATATTTATGGATATATACTGTAAACAATGAATCTATTGTCTCTTTTGCAGGTGTCACAGGCATGGTATTGGCACAAAAGTAAAGCTAAACGGTATAAGTCATCAGTATAAATAGAGTAGGGGCAATCAATAAGTTCGTTTGTTTTTTCAGAATCACAAAATCTGATGATCTAAAAACCATATGCTATAATAAATTCAATGCAAAATTCGGATAATGCGATAATTTAGGGTAGTGAATATACAACAACCTAAGCTTACAACCTCGACTTCAAAATTATTCAAAGTAACCAAACAGACTATTCGCTTGTATATGTTCATTGAAACTTAACTACTATGCTTCAAAATGCTTCAAAAATTTGCATACACCCCAAAAGCAGAGCAATATAAATATTAGTTGCATCAAGACTATTAAAGTCATTATGTTTTACCAAATAAAATAATGAACTAGACAATGAAACAAGCAGTGAAACGTTATGAGCGCAAAAGTTTATCGAGTTAACACTATAGAATTTTTATAGAAATAAATTTAATTATGAAAATTCCATGAAAAATAAAACTATAGTTAGTTGTATGAAGAATATTGTGAACAGAATTCAACTCCCGAATCCAAAACTTCGTAATGATGTTAAATTGAATAGTAAATACTCATGATGCTTAAAAGACTGTAGGCGATAAAGTTCAACCGAAATGAATTTATTCAAAAAAGCATTATAAAAAAATGATATTCGACTTGTTTAAGTTGTCATTATGTTTATGATGTGAACGATTTTAAAGCCCTTACTGAAACCTCAGTTACAACACTACTCACAACAACAACACTACTAGTTACACCGGATAGACGAAATGTCTTTCTAATACTACATTAATAAATAAGAATCTATATGCAATAATAATAATTACCACCTTCTTCCAATATAAACAAATAAATCCTGACCAGCGAATGAAAATATTGATCATCCTCCTCTCATCCCTTATCTTCGCCCCCACTTATTCCCACGTAACAAGACCTGCATACACATAAAAAGAATCCAAGCACGCGATCGTCAATTGAAACGCGACGGAAAATGACAGCCGCGGGTGTCGGCCTCTCTCTCCCTCTCTCTCTCTCTCTCTCTCTCTCTCTCTCTCTTTCTCTCTCCTTGGGCGGCTACAAAGTCTAGTAGCCCGGAGAATGAGGAAATCAATTTCAATGATGATACTTGATACGGGGCTCTGGCTACTCTCCGCGCAACACCACCCAGAGCCAATTCACGGGAATATCCACTCGAGAGAGGCTGCGCGCTACGCTAGGTGCGGGTGAGATTATTACTTTTCTTTCGTCATTATATAGGCTTTCCGTAAATAAATAAATTCGAGCGTAAACGCGAGTTCACGTCTCTATTTTTCCAGCTCGAATCGATATGGAGAGGCGCGCGCCGTAGCAGCCGAGAGGAAGATGACGGAAGTGGCTTCGATTACGCAAGAAACCGCGAACCACATCTAGAACTCGTTAGAGGAAGCCCGCAGCATCGGAGATGCGTGTGCAGTGTGAGAGTGCTATGCTTTTTTTCTCGAGATGCAGATAGTAGACAGAGTGTAGAGGAGGGCAATTGAGAATAATGGTCGTAAAGGGTGGGAATAAGCGCGGGGTTCTCTGTGGCTGCTGCTGCTGCTGCTGCTACTGCTGCGTAGGATAATCACGCGAGACGCGCGCACTGCTGAATCATAACCTCTTGTATGTACCGGGGGATAAACCGCAAGATACACATGCAAACGATTCCCCCAGCTGATTTCTGTTATACGCACTGTCTGTTTCGCTCTTTTTTTCCACTTTCGCGAGACGTGTCTTTCCACATTTACACACATTGATTTATTTTATTGGCTTCGATAAACTCTAATCCTACTTATAGGATTTCAGGAAGAGTCGTCGCTGGCTTCGCGCTGAGACGGACAAAATGACGAGGATGAAGTCTAGCTATAAATGAAAATAGCTAACGTTCGCGATCTGCATAGATAGCGGTAGGCTGCCATTAAAGAAACATGCTGGGGTGGAATCACCAGATATTAGTGTTTGGCTATATGCAACCTGCTTAATTATTCACATCATTTTCTTCACTTTCGAAAAAAATGGTCTAACTTTTATATATATTTCTACCGTATTGCTATACCTTAAAATTTATGCTCGCGTAAAAAAAGAGAAAATTTTCGTATTATATGCATTCGCATTTTAATGTATTCCTGCATCATAAAGCTTCATCCAGGCGCAAGAAATTTAATGTATAATTATTATGCATTACATTTCATTTATTTTTATGTTGATTTTAATGGTACATGAAAGCAAATTAACGTACCCGCCTCAAATCAGTTTCAATTATATGTCCATAAAGCAGTTTTAATATCTATACTATAGTCTAATTTTTAATTTTAAACTTGAAAATCACATTATTATAGATGCTTCATAAATAGATACCTAACAAAAGAAATTCATCTTACAATACTTTGTCAATTACAATTAAAAAAAAAACAAACCTAATGAAATTGTATATTGACCGCATCAGCATCTACATTTCATTTGATTTTATTCGATTTTCTTTTAATTCTTGGACCTAAATTTTTATAGCTCCATTTTTTTGTGCATAATTTTAAATATCTGCTTCCACCGGCTTAAATTCCTAACATTAAAAAAATCGTAACTTTTATTACTTTTGGATAATCTTTGCAATATTATTTTAAAAATTGAAGATTTTAAAATTAATGCATATGATGATAGTAGAGCGTTAAATGAAGTCACAAACATAATTAAATTTTATGTACACTAGAGTAAGATCAGCATCTAATCTAGTTTTTGTATCCAAAAATATAATAATATCATAGATAGTTATGTGATGAAAAATAAAATTCAGAAAACTAAAATGCGTAGATGGATTTATGTTAGAATATAGATATGGATTGAATATAGAAATTTAAAGTTGTGGAAAGTGAATGTCTAAGTATAGCTCTCGACAGTCTTGACGCATGCACACAGCCTGAGCCAATAACAGGCCGTCTTCTACGGCTTCACAACATCCGGTCATGACTCTTTTTATCAATGGATGGATATGGCTTTTTTATATATGGAATATAGAATGGGTGTGCGGATGTAGGGTGTCACTCGAATCCATTCAACTTTCTTTAATTTAAAAAAATGAAGTATTTGCTTGTTAGTCTGCACATGACTCGTACTATTCTACGTAAGCAAACACATGGTATTTCCCACAGAAAATCCCAACTATCGTTCACAACTGTACCTTAAAAAAAGAATCTATAACTCGTTTGTTCGGAAGCACAAACAGCTATTCCTAAAAGCATCCTAGACGGGTATACACAGTAGCAGCATCTTTATCTGATAGATCCAACGTCCTCAGCAGTGTATGCAGTCCCTCTCCTTGACCTCTGTAACCCTCCGTCGACATTCAGCGGCAGCTGTGTCCCTTCACAACGACGTAAATAGACGCGCACGCGCCTTCGGACAGCCTCCGGCAAAACTATATCCCCTGTCGCACGACAGCGTCAATGCGGTCACGACCTTTGAAAATATTCAGATACGCGCACCGGCGAGACACCTTCCTTTTGTCGCTGAGAAAAGCGTTCCTGAATTTTACAGCGTCAGACACCGTTAGCGGTTAGAGACCAGTGCAAGGCTCACTTTGTACATGCAAGAACATACTTTTCCAAAGCTTTATTTCTGGAAAAGCCACTTTAAATGGGTGTACGTGTACACGGTCGAAACATTTTTTGCGCAATTACACGGGTTTATTTAAGTTGCTAGGTATATCATATATATTGTAGAAAGAAGGGAAATGAATTTGAAGCACACAACTCACCTCGAGGTAGCCGACGCGTCCATTGAAAGGATAATCCCCGAGCCGGCGCTCCTCGTCCAGGAACTTTCCGGCCTTGCCATTCACCGGCGGATAGAACAGCCCATAATTGAAGCTCTCCTTCAACTCCTGCAATGCCATACGAATTTCGAATTAAATGGTGTGGAAAAGTTTCTGGATCAGCGCTGCTGCCGATCCTTTTAGCTACGTTTCTACCACGCAGTCGTATACATGAATATAGCGTTGACGCGTATCATCAGCACAAAAAGCAAATGCGCGAGTTCGTGCAGTATACATATATATGCAAGGTGTTCTCGAGGGATTCGCTGCTGCGGCAGATGGATGGGCTATAAATATCCAGTCTGACCCATAGAAGCGAATTGCCGTATTATTGATTCTATTCTGCGTAAAGGAGTGGATTTCGAGCTTTTTCTCAGTCTTTTTCTTCAGGTGGATTTCCAAATAAATTGTCCAATTCAGTTTAAACAATGTAGGATTCGTAAAAAACTTTCAGCAAATTGATAAAAACCAATAGAAATTAAATCCACCTGAACAACGAGTCGACTAGAAATTTGTGCCCCTAATGCAGCGAAACTGTAAAACTGACAAAAAGTAATTTACTAATTGCTCAAAGGTTGATTTAATGATCGGCTCTGAATCTAAAAATGCTTTCTCATACGACTGCAATAAATACATCAAACATCAGATCGCGTACGAGCAATTACGATACATCTACGCACATAAATACATATAATACACTATATACAATTAAGCGGCCTATCATGCAATTACATAAACTTACGACCAGACTGACGTCAGCTTTATTCAATGGCGAGTCAAGCTGACTCGGTTCGCTCTCTGCGTTACACGAACAAATGAAAATCTTTAGCGGCTTCTTCCGAGTAAATACGACTTGGCCAGTGCGAAGGTAAGATGAATCAACATTGAAACCGAACAACTCATCGACGCAGTGTTGGGCTAAGAAAAACGAGACTTAACAGTACTCGCTGCGCAGATCGACACCGATTAACCGGATTAT
Source organism: Philotrypesis tridentata (assembly GCA_018906965.1). Taxonomy (NCBI): domain Eukaryota; kingdom Metazoa; phylum Arthropoda; class Insecta; order Hymenoptera; family Pteromalidae; genus Philotrypesis; species Philotrypesis tridentata. The sequence continues at coordinate 258,365 of JACCIB010000049.1, forward strand.
CAGTTGTCGGCCGCAGCAAGAGAGAGATGTGGCGGTCCGAGACCGGTTTATTACCAAGCTCTGTAGCTCTGTAACCTATCGACATCCGAGGTAGCTCGCTTTTGGATTTGCCGTGAGCACATTAACTGCTTGATGACAGTCGTGTGCTCTGGGAATTATCCAGACAACAAACATGTCTGACGCTGATGTTCTGCGGTTCGTCATCTTACTTTTACATAGTGCAGAAAGTGTGGATACGCAGGTTCGAGGGAGACCAGACAATTTAAAAATCTGGAACGTTTAAGAAGGGGAAACACATTTTTTTGCATGTTCAAACTTTAATCTATTATTACATTTAGAAGCTATAATGCGAGTTGAATTAAATTAAAGGTAGTACAATTTCGTTTCAGTTTAAAAATGACAAATTTATCAGAATTCATATTCTAATAAAATATGATTGAAGTCTTCAGGTTACAGGGCTATTTCGTCCCTTCAATTTCAAGTAAATACTCGATAAGTTAAATTGCAAATCCATTAAACCGGCGGGCCAGAGAATGAACACGAATACCTTGATATACTTGAAAAAGCACATATATGCGCACTACGGCGGGATAACTTATCCCCTAAACTACTTATCCGAGAACCATCTCTCTCTCTCTCTCTCTCTCTCTCTCTCTCTCTCTTTCCCTCCAGTAGATTCCTACCAAATCTGCTTCTTCCTGTCGAGAACGCGCGCGACCATGTAAAACCCAAGCCGACTCTCGAGTACTTTCCGCGCTAAAACGCGAGACCAATAATCATCGCGACGCAGCTCGCGCTGCAACAATAGCCGAGAGTCGAACACGTGGCAAATTAAAGGGCTGTGGCGGCCCGTTTAAGGGAGGGAAAAAAGGCCCCTAAGTTACGTAGGCGTGGCTGAGAATCGTGCGGGCCTCCCCCTACGCAATAAACTCAAATTGCAAGCCTCGAAGCCTGCTTCGACTGGCCGCTGATCCTCGTGTTCTTCTCTCGATTTTTTTCGGAAAATTTCGTGCCCGCGTCTCGCTTTATTTTCTCCTTCATCAAATGAAAGTACGCTCTTGCAATGTGCACTGCTGCACGTGTCGAAAAGCTTGTGGGCATCGACCCTCTTTTTTTCACCGAGACTCCCGAGGGTCGGTATATTTACTCGAGGCGACGAACGATGAATAGACGAGCAGGTCTTAATGACCGCCCAAGGTTGCATGTCTTGCTGTGTATGCATTTCCAAAATGACTTATGCAATGTGCAGGCCTGTGTAGGATAAAGTGTAGTGGCTCTTTCAAATTCTTTTCTCCTAGACTTGTCGTCGAAAGCTTCGCAGAGCGTGACATCGGCGAAACTTTTATTTACATTTCGAAAAAATATTTAATTTCAGGAACATTTCTTCTCTATTATTAATCACCATATTCGAGCGATAAATTCATTCAGCACTATTTCTTCTCATTGTTATGATCTTTGTATCTTAAAAATGTTGCCAAATTTTTTATGAAACAACAGTTAGTTTCGTTACGTTTCGCAATTTTAACGGCTTTCTTGTTCTTCAAACAATGAGCTGAATGTGAATATAATTATAAATTGTCCATTCCACATCCAAAAATAGATTACTTTTGCAATGTTTTTAAAAATAAGTAGAAAATTCTCAACAAGCTACATTTTACCCGATTATTTACCTATAAAACAATAATTCGTAGTACGAATAATTGTGGACCATTTTATTATTACCCGAATTTTTTGATTCTCGAGAAATTTATCTTTAAATAAACATTTTTAAGCGCGAGTGTTCGGCGTAATCTACGTTTCTTTTTTTATGATAAATCGCACCCGAGACAAGGATAACCTGCCCTATATATAAAATTTCGTTGTCCAAATAAGGTGGCCAAGCTAAAACTTTCCCATACAACGGCCAAGCGAAAGATGCACCGCGGAAGATAAATAAAAAAGGAGGAGCCGAGACAGAGAGAAAAAATGGCAGCGCGACGGTGATAAATAGGGATTACGAAAGTGCATAAGCGGAGGAGAGAGAGAGAGAGAGAGAGAGAGAGAGAGAGAGAGAGAGAGAATCGAGCCTAACGAAGTGGTTCGGATGACGCAAACGCGAAGCTGGTTAATTAATGTAACGTCCCGCGACAGCCGCGGAAGTTTTCCTCATGGACAATGATTTCTCATCTTCCGGTTCGTCGTGAGTTGTTTATCGAGTTGATTTGCTTTCCTTGTCTGACAAAAATCTTCTCACCTTTGCACTCGAAAGTGTGCTGAAAATAGTGAGTATAAATTGTAACTGGAGCGACTTATTGCATTTCATTCAAAATGCGTATGTACAGTAGAATTTTGAATCTTAAATTTTAGTTGAATAAAAATTCCATGTATACATTAATGTGCTTATATTGAATGAAAAACTATATTTATCTTCTCGAGTTATGAACCATCTAATTTAGGTACAGCCAACATGAACCGATGAACCGAAAACCTCACCAGGACTACTGAAAATTTAACTCTATAAACAGATTGATATACCTAATGAAAATTGCGCGACCACGTGTCAAAGTCAGATGTTTTTGATTACTGATAGTAAAAGCTTGCATATTGCGTTCGTTATGTAAGCCTATAGCTTAGTATAAGAATACGCCAGAGCCTACAATATCAAGAAGCAGATCAAAAGAGGCACCCCTAGTGTAGTCAGCCCACATAATTGCTGGCAGATATAGTTTAGTTTATTCATTTAATTATACATAGTTAGTGATATTGAGTATCTTCTCGTATACACTGTACAATAACTCTTGTAAGCAATCACACAGTTATTTATAATTAACAAAAAAAATGTATTGTGTAGTGCGTTATTAATTTATTTGTTTGAATTTCAAATCGCAAGTATGTAAACACTGTAATAATATTAGCATTTACAAACAAGAGTGGGTGTCAAAACTGAAACACGATTTACTAACACTCACATTTTAGCGTAATCACCGCATCAATCTGGAAAGGCTCGAAAAAGAGTGTCAAGTCCTCACTTAAAATTCGAGAGTATCGAAAGACCGGTTATTTCGTGGAAGTATCGCGAGAAAAGGTAAATCACCACCATCAGTACATTAATTGAGAAATCCCAATCTGAAAGTCCAGACTCACAATCGAATCTTATGCTTAACTCTCCCAACCCCGCCCATGAACGTCTTCACTTCTCTGCATTAAACCAACCTTACGCACGAGCGCTCATCAGGCCGTTACATCATTTTTGCCGCACTGCAACGAGGCTCGCGACGTTACATTACGATCGTAAATAACAAAGCCGCAGCATTCAGGCCTTGAGGACCTTTTTTGTGTTACGATTTCGTCAGGTACACCTCCTTATTAAGTAGCGACGCGAGACTAAGCCTATTTGTGCGATTTTTTACTCGCGAATCTCAGCAGAGTATCGGGACCACTCATCTAATCTGGCTTGGCTGCATGTCTAGTTACGCGTCAAAGCTCTCTGTTTGCCTGCGCAAACACACGCATGAGCAAACGAGGAAAAAAAGGGCAATGCTTTGAATTTTTCCACTAAAGCGGGCGACCCGCTGAAGAATTGTTCTCGACTAAACACAGGCGGGTCTACGTATGCAGAGAAACGAGGTTAAGAACAATTCATTTTTCAGAAAGGAAAAGCAGAGAAAAGTGTGCCGTGAAAAGCACTATTGAAATGTCTCTCTTTGTTAACCGTTCTTTCTTCCGAACGAAGTTGTTGATTTTTCAATTCGCTCAAGGAAGCCACTAAACGGAATTTGAATTTCTCTCAAAAAAAAATCGTCTTCCCTGACTTGTTCTACTGCATGTGACGAAAGCTCACATCGCCGAATACAGAAATATTTACATCGTCAGGTCGTTGAAACATCAAACAATTCGCGCGTGGAGGGTGGCTCGAGAGAAAAAGGGTAAAGAAAAGCGACGAGAGAAGCTCCGAGCTAATAATGGATAAGACGCCACGGGAGGGAGTGTTATGCACGCGGCAGTAAAAAAATTATAGGGAACTCGTTGAGTAGTGTGCACTCGCTGCCGTGCCGACTCTGAATGTCTAATTAAATTTAACAAGATCGTGCGGTGGAATGCCGCAGTTGCCGAGCGATGTTTACCGCCAGTAATAATTAGAGTCGCTTGCACATACACACACTGCGAGATGGAACATGGTATGGCTCGTGGGAATACATACTACGTTTTATTGAGACGTTAGTGCTTGGAGTAAACAGTGGCATTAATCGGTCTATCAAAGTTTCAGGATTGTAACCGTCTGAAAAATGCATAGGACGAGCCGCGCGTGCGTATTTACAGTAGCGCGCGCTCATCTCTCTCTCTCTCTCTCTCTCTCTCTCTCTCTCTCTCTCTTCTCCTTCTTTCTCGCTCTCTGAAGGTGTTCTGGGCCGTTTGTTATTTCGAGGGCTACTGGCTGCCGAGGAAATAACGACTGATGAAACCTCGGCTTTAGAGAGCTTTCCTAGATATGACGAAAGGAGATTACTCTGGAGTGAAGTTTTTCGAGGGGGGGGGGGGGAGGTTAATTCGGTTGATGAGAATGTGCATAAGTAAGACAATCACGTAAAATTCTTTATGTACCGTACGGAAGCTCAAATTCATTTAACAAATAAAAAACTTAATTTTTTATTTTGAACAATGTTCTAGTTCAATTGATACCGCTAGGGGGCGATGTGTAAATTTTACTCACAAGCAATGAAATAATTTTGCGATCAAGATTAACTTTTAAATCTAAATTCAACTACAGTTGAACACATATGAGGAAATCTACGGCCAGGTGTCAATTTTTGGGCGAAAAAGTGGAAGATTTGCAATTTTGAGGGCACACTAACCGGGCTAGGTTTTTTTTACTCGTTAGGGCATACAATACAAGAAAATTGACCGAAATGCATCCGCGCCCTATGCCAATAAAAAGTTACGGGCCAAAAACTGAAAAAAAATACGCTAATTTTTTTCGCGTTTTTTCCATTCTCCTAAAAATTTAAGAGTAGGCCGTATGTTAAATCAAATTTCTAATCAATAGAAATAAAGTACTTGAATAGACCTTTCATTTGGATATAAATTTGTCTAAATCGGATGCACTGATCAAAAGTTTCGCATTTTAGAAGAGGATGAACTTGGATTTAAGATTTACGAAAATGACCGCTCTTACCTTTTTTTTCTTAAAATCCTTCTAACTTTTGATCCAAGCATCCGTTTGCAACGTTCAATACGTCAAATTAAAGGTCTGTTTTTGTACTTTTTAATTAATGGGCGGGTTTTTTCCTTTCGCTTATGATGAGCTATATATATGCTTTTCAAAATGATCGTTCTTTGAAAGCATATATATAGCACACTACGCAGAAAAAATTTTTTTTAGACTAAATAGCACAAAAATAGAAGAAGATAGCTTTAATTTAAGCTATTAAACTTTGAAAACGCACGATTGGATCAAAAGTTATTAGCATTTGAAGAAAGGGAAAATCTCCGAATTTTCGAAAATCGATTGATTTCATGGAAAAAAAGCGAAATTTGCCTTTTTTTAAGTACTTGTGCCTTCCGATCCAACCGACCGATTTTAAAGTTTAATAGCTCAAATTAAAGCTCTTATCTTCTACTTTTTTACTAATTCAACTGAAGTTGAAGTTTCTCGTGGGATAGGCTATATATATGCCGCTGAAAATCAGTAAATAACGATCAACTTTAGAAGCATATATATAGTCCATGAGATTAGAAAATTTGGATTCTGATCAACTAGATTGAAAGTTGAAGAAAAGAGCTTTAATTTGCGGTATTAAACGTTGAAAACGATTGGTTGGGTCGCAAATCATGAGGTATTAAATAAAAAAAGAAAAACCATTATTTTAACGGTTTCTTGCATGTCAAGCTTGACAAAATCCAGAGAATTTTACGTTTCTTCAAATCCTTCTCAATTGCGATCCAACCAATCGTTTTCAACGTTTAATACCGCAAATTAAAGCTCTTTTCTTCAACTTTCAATCTAGTTGATCAGAATCCAAATTTTCTAATCTCATGGACTATATATATGCTTCTAAAGTTGATCGTTTTTTACTGATTTTGAGAGGCATATATATAGCCTATCCCACGAGAAACTTCAACTTCAGTTGAATTAATAAAAAAGTAGAAGATAAGAGCTTTAATTTAAGCTATTAAACTTTAAAATCGGTCGGTTGGATCGGAAGGCACAAGTACTTAAAAAAAGGCAAATTTCGCTTTTTTTCCATGAAATCAATCGATTTTCGAAAATTCGGAGATTTTCCCTTTCTTCAAATGCTAATAACTTTTGATCCAATCGTGCGTTTTCAAAGTTTAATAGCTTAAATTAAAGCTCTCTTCTTCTACTTTTGTGCTATTTAGTCTAAACAAATTTTTTTCTTCGTAGTGTGCTATATGTATGCTTTCAAAGAATGATCATTTTGAAAAGCATATATATAGCTCATCATAAGCGAAAGGAAAAAACCCGCCCATTAATTAAACAGTACAAAAACAGACCTTTAATTTGACGTATTGAACGTTGCAAACGGATGCTTGGATCAAAAGTTAGAAGGATTTTAAGAAAAAAAAGGTTAGAGCGGTCATTTTCGTAAATCTTAAATCCAAGTTCATCCTCTTCTAAAATGCGAAACTTTTGATCAGTGCATCCGATTTAGACAAATTTATATCCAAATGAAAGGTCTTTTCAAGTACTTTATTTTAATTGATTAGAAATTTGATTTAACATACGGCCTACTCTTAAATTTTTAGGAGAATGGAAAAAACGCGAAAAAAATTAGCGTATTTTTTTTCAGTTTTTGGCCCGTAACTTTTTATTGGCATAGGGCGCGGATGTATTTCGGTCAATTTTCTTATATTGTATGCCCTAACGAGTAAAAAAAACCTAGCCCGGTTAGTGTGCCCTTAAAATTGCAAATCTTCCACTTTTTCGCCCAAAAATTGACACCTGGCCGTAGATTTCCTCATATATACATTACAATGAATCATAAGTAATACTCAAATGCGTTTACCAGATTAATGTTTAACTGATGCTTTACGTCTTTCTATAAATTTATAGCACAGGGTGGAATAAATCCGCATTTATGCCACGGATAGCCGTGGCAGCGGATTTATTCGAACCAGTGCTAAAAAATATCGTACAATACACGTGTAATAAGTCGTTCTTCGTGGCACGACTCTAACCTCACTCGCTACGCTCGTGCGCTTATATACGTCGTGCCGTAAAGTACGACTTATTCCACTAGTATCGTAATGTACTATTGTCTTTCAAGGTTTAAATATAACTGCTTACGCATTAAAATTTTAAAATAGCTTTCCGTAAACGCTATCAAGGGTCGTAAGCTGAAGCAAACTTTTGAAAAAAGAATCTTGCATAATTAGGTGCTATACACAGCCTGATCGCAGCATCAATATGCACGAGAGCGTGACGCAGTTATTCGCAAACGATTGCGCTGCGTAAAAAGTGAGCGCGGACCCTCCGCAGACAGATAAATCAGAGTCCTATACCTGACGTGTATAATCCGGCGCCGGTCACGACCGACCGATTCCTATCACCTCATACACGCACACACACCAGTTCTCGCTTTTGTCCGCGACTTTTTTCGGGGGTGGGACGCGAATGCAATTTCGAATTGTTCGTAAGCGGTTCGGTACTTCTAGCAATTATAGGTTCTCGCGTCCGACCAGACTCGAATGGTTCTACTTATAGGACTAAAAACACGCCGTTTTTTCCGATGAAAAAAATATATCCTCGTCCGGACACAGCAATTATATAAATTACTTTCGTTTCCATTCCACCTGAATTTCGCTCTCATCTATATATTCATTTCACTCGCCATTCTCTCGCGGTCCACACGACCCTTCTAAATCTCCTGGAAATCGTTTGGTTCCAGACAATTTGTCCCAGCCCTTGAATTCAATTTACTGCTGGTACTGGATCTGTCGGCTGTATTACTGGCGTACGTATAAAATGCAAAGAAATGGCGCATTTGTCCAAAAGAAATACTCTTTTGACCCTGGTTCGACAAGCAAATTCAGGATATTGCATTCTATCATATTATTTTCTATATAATTCGGTGAAGAAAAGTTGAACTGTTTATAGCTTTGAAAGCATCAAGTTTAAAAATCTTGTCAATTGCATAAGACATCTAGATTTATTAATTTTCAAACATGTTTTAATGAAAACCGAAAACTTTCCTATTAAACACAGCTTCCTCTGGGAGGAATTAGCAAAAAAAAGTCATGAGCTACAGCTGTATACAGAAAAAAAATGTGAGACAGCTGCATTCCCTCACGACTGTGTAAACTAGATGCGGAAAAAAGGGACGCCTTGAATTACGCGCTGTCATCGCGCCAAGGAATCCGGTCGATCATTTTCCCTGCGGGAGGCGCCGCGACCGGCCTAATACGTAGTATCCATGCCACAGCTCGCATTTGGAGTGAAAGTCGCGCTCATTCGACGCGTCGTCGCGAATTATCAGCGACTTCTTGTCGCGGGGTCTATTATGCGCTCGTTCTAGAGATGCGTTTTGGAATGTTGCTTCCCAGTAGAGCAACGATGGAAGGAAGGGAGCACATCATTCGCGGAAGCGTGAAATAAATCCAATTAGTAAATGAGAAGCCAGAAACTACGTAAAGGAACGCGAATCGATTTGTTTAAGCGACGCGCGTGTTATGCTCGCGGGAGAGAAACTATTATACCGAGTCAAATAATTCTCGATGCGACGCTGTGAGGCTGAAATTTATTGGTCTCGGGGGGGGGGGGGGGCATAGCTCGTAACACGCAGGAGGCTGGAGATGAGGCGGAGAAAAAACGTCGGATTGACTTTGTAGTTGTGCGGCAAGATTATTTTTCTCCACAAAAGAATTTGATCCGTGAAATCGGAATTGAATAACACTTTAGTTTTTGCGCATATATATAGGGAATTAGGAGAAAATGCGCAGCTGTGAAGCAGTGCAATAAAAAGTGGAATTCGTGATCAATGTTAAAACTTTATGGCTCCCGTAACTTAGTCCCGACACAATGTCAAGTTTTTCTGTATTATGCACCCTGAGTATGCACGACCAAATTTCAATAAGCAACTTTTATTATTTTTAACTTAATCATTATTAAAAACGCATTGCAGATGTTGAAATTGCAGAGCATCACTTGGTAAGGAAAAGAACGCACAAATCAAATCGAAATCATGCAGATAAGGAATGACACATCAAAAACATATATAATAGTGTTACGTATGTAACGTATGAATGTTTCGACGGGGATGGGAAAGCGTAAGAAAAAGGTAGACGACGGGACTCGAACTCGTGGACCCGAGAGCCAGAGGCCTGTGCTCTAACCACGGAGCTAACGCCGCGTCTATACGATGCAGTTTCATGCATCGAAGCGCGACTCCTACTCTTATCACTGAGCCCGTCGTGTTGCACCTATGCCTGATCATGTGGGCGCCTTACGTCCCAGACAGTGACAATAGATAAATAAATATTTTAATAAATATTTTAATTATCAGTAGAATTCTACCTTAAACATTGCACAAATCAAGATCGTATAACATTTCCGTACTGATGAACTCGTTTTGTCATTTCGTATAAGCAGTAACACACGTATCCCAATACTCGCGCAATACAAGCTCGCATATTGGGCGACTCGAATGTGCACATAAAAATTTTCCTCGAAGCCTTTTCCATCACTCATCGTTTAATCCCATAGGGCTTTCCCTCCTCGAAATACCCGCACGTACACCCATAACTCGCTATCAATTTAATTAAGCCATCACAAGTCTACCCCTGGACCTGACTCCCTCCCCTCACCTCAAAACAAAATAAATAAATAAATAAATAAATAAATAAATAAATAAATAAATAAATAAATAAATCAACAATAATTACTGCGCAATATTTACTTTTTTTTGTACGTTAGAAAGACGGGTGTCATTGGCAATGGAACTTTCGATCCAGCAAAATGTAATTTTCGAATTTTGATACGGGTTGCAGGTTATTCGCAGCTGTTCTTTAATTATTTGATTAGGTCGCTATTAATAGCTGAACATGCGCGACTTACATAAAAAAGGATTCCCTGCACATAATGTGTAGATATTAGGCGCTGATGGATGTGGAAAGAATTACGTGATTCGCATATGAATTGCACGTGATTCTCTTAGGAGTAATTAGAACATAATAAGCGAATAATGTGAAAAGTGTGGATCCAAGTGCGATACTCCCTGATGTGCCATTGCTCTGCGAGTCGTTTGCAGCCGGACAATTAATTACGGCCGCATATTTTCTCGAATAAAATCGCGCAAAGCGAGAAGAAAAGGCTGATCGGGAGGAAGGAGCTGGCGAGCGCCGACGCAGGAGTGATGCTCCTTTATCAGGCCGAGCGAGTCGAGAGAATAATGGCCGAACCGTGTCTCAATTGTGTTTTATGGCTTGTAACTGTGGAGCACGTCCGAGCGAATTGCAGCGATGCTTTACCTCGGCCCGCTTTTCCCAAGCTCCGCTCGCTCGCCGCTACACACCTTTATAAATTCGCCCGCGGCATCACTTCGATAAAGAATTCGAGCTCCGCGAAGAGAACGTCGCGGCTTGCGGGGGGATGGAGAAAAAGAATTCGGACGCCTGCATGCAGCGCGTTATCTCACTCGCGTAGTTATCGCGCCACCGAGTTATAAGCTCAGGCTGGATTTTATGCTGTCTGTATGCGTCCCTCTCGCGAATAATGAAGTCGTCCTCGGCAAGCTTTTCTTAAATTCTTACCTTGCGAAATTTAGCTCAATGAAGAAAAATTCAACAATATAAAATTGCCAATTAAACGGAGAGTCATTTTGTTTGCAGTATACAGCTGTCGCGACAGCATAGCTCATTGTCTCTCGAGAGCTGGACTTTCGCGAGGGTCAGAGCAGGCAGCGGCTACTCCCATATTTCGCGTTTTACGATCGGTCAGACGTAAAAAACGCGACCGGCCAATACGTCGCGGCATATTCGACTGCTCTCGATGTTGCAAGCAGTTTTATACAGGGAGAATCGGCGGTATAGCGCCTTTTTTCTGTAGTTCTCCGCCAGCTCGTATTTTCGGCGGTAAGCCGCCGGCTCGAATTGTGAAGAAGAAAAAATTAAATTACGAGGCGGTTTTATCGTCGCCGCCAATGCACTCGATATAACGAGGCGTATAAATTTGCCGCGGCTGTGTATTTGTTGACAAATTGCGTTACGGCTCGACTCTCGAGAGCTGATCTCGTTGTTATTCAATATTCCGATGGAGAAACATCGCCGACACGATTTATGGCACTTTCGCCCTGTTTAATTGACGAGTGTCTTCGCTTTAGAGCGAGAGATATATCGTCGGCTGATGAGAGCTCAAGTGCGACTGTTTTCCGGAAATTAGAAAAGCTCGCCTTTGTTTTTTGCGCCTAACTGATGTGCGAGAGCGCATATCGTACCACGCAGCTTTCATAGGAGTGCGCCTCACTAAAAGCACTGCGCGCAGCTGCTCTATAGCTTTATTACCGCTAGTCTCGCGCGGGCTTAATAACACAGTGCAATTGAATTTTTTGCTTTCAAGAGTGTACTATTATTGTAGAGTGTGCTGCAATGAAGGCACATTGAAAAAACTGCTTGGAATCAATATCTCTCGCGGAATAAATATCAATCAACACTCGCCATATGAATACTGATTATAGTAATCTCGACCATAATGATTATCCCATGATGTCTCGTATAAATTACACCGAATTCTCATGTGAATCATACGAGTATTCATATATGAATTATTCGATGATTTATGAGCTGCACTCATCCGATCAAGATTCAATTCCCTCGATACAAAATTCGAAATTCGAAAAAAATAATAAATTGACATTAATATTGTAGTATACTCGTATGCGAAAATACGAATATACTGTATAGTAGCTCTACGGCTATATGTTCATGTTCGCGGGGGTCATGTGACCTATAGAGACGGCCGAGCGTGGCCCGGCGCGGAGCAGGGCCAGTCTATGTGTAGCCCTCGTGCAGACCACACAACAATAAAGAGTACATTCCTATACACAAGTGCTACACTCATTATAACCTCTCTCCTTTCGCCAAACCCGCACGCGAGGCCAGACTTGGCAAATATAGTGCAACCTATAATAAATTGTAGCTCTGTAAAACGATCAAGTATGCATACTCAAATGTATACGGTGAAAAATTGAAGTAGCGCCCTATGCGGCGGGTACTGTAATAATAAACTCGGCCGATTAACTTGTGCAGGAAAGCTCGTGCGTATACTTCGCATCAGGGATGAAAGCTGCAGCGCGCTGATATCACTCGCAGAAGCTGAACCGCAAGCCGCAATGAAAATTAAATATCCGCATGCTTCGCGATGAATTATATATTACGCAGAGATGGGCATCGCCGATTTACAAGACTAGCACAGACTTTGTGTTGCCGGATAATAGCCCGCCGGCCGCTACTCATTACGCGCAGCCGTGGAAAAGTGCCTCGGCTCGCGCGACTATGCATTCAATTATATACCATACGCTTAATCGCCGATAAAGGCGCGCGCGTCAACGCTTATTTTCGTAACGCTGTAAAAGCTCGCACTGCTCGTGTTATATATAATGCAGGCTATTTATAAATTAAAAAAAATTATAAGCCATTTTCTCAGCTCCTCCCCCTCTCCTTGCCGGTATTATACGTGACGTCGCGCGACAGCGCCGCGAAAAAGAGAGTTCAATCGTCACAACATGCATCATGGGAGCAGCTGATCAGCTCAGCGTATAAGCGGCGTATAAGCGGCGTTGCTCTCCCAGCTATTGAAGGGAAGATACTAAAGCTAGACGGTTAGCTCGCGCGCCGATTAATCTCCTGGGATTCCTGCAGCGCGTCGTTTCAAGCTCCTCCGCGCACCGCTGCGCGGGAAGCTCGAAAGTCACGGGAAAGAAGGGGGAGTTTACGAAAGCGAATTACGAGTTGGCAGTTTTCGAAGATTTCCGCAAGGATTTCTAACTTATCGGTAGGGGCGGCAAATTAAACTTTTGGCTTTTCAGAAATTGTAACACAATCAAGATATATTATGTGGGGATTTTTCCTACGAAGCATCCCCCGGACGGGTGCCTGCCGAGGCAAGCCGCGCTAATAGCCTTGTAATGGGCCAGGGAAAAAGCCCGAGTCCCAGGGACAGCTATTAGTGGCGAGCGCATGTCGAAGTACAGTCTACGGTTCCCTAATTATTCGCGGGGTATACAAGTTCGGCCTAATGGGCCTGACGACGATATGCTTCCCTGCGATTGGGCCCCCGCCGCCACCCCGGAGGAGGAGACTGGAGAGCGACGGGAGAGGGTAGCAACCCTAGGATCCCTTAAAAGCGGAGGACACGGACGACTCGACAGCATTGCAGTTGCAACTACAACAAGTGATCAACGATACACGCATGTACCCTAGACATAGTTTTGTGAATAAATTGCCAATTAGTTAAATGTGAATATCGGTGTCAAAAAGTTCTTTCCCGTGCAAACCTAATGTCCCACAATTATTTCAGGTCTGTATTAATCTCAATGCGAAACGTAGTGCGTGTACATCTGGACGGTTGAAATTTATAATTCATGAACGTAGTTTTATCGTTGACAATCAAAATTTTCGCAGAAAATTCTTCTATTCTTTAGATAAAGCAAAAATGTATTATTTCAAAGTGCAGGTTATCAAATATTGGATAACTGAAAAGGAGTTATATTAAGAGATGGATATTGATCAATGTGAAGTGATTGTCTATAAGCTAATTGTTGAAAAAACATGCTTGAAGAACAGTGATCACTGATTAGTATTGAATTCATTCCACAAAAGAACTGGAATCAATATTCATGGAAATGCACAGCTGTTGTGCGTAATGATGAATCGCTGTACCGTACATCGCATCCGTGATGTACAAATGTTGACGAAAACATGGACTCCTATTGCAAAAAGTGTGTGAAAGGAAATGAAATAATCTATATTATTCATCGGCATGTAAAATCTCATAAAAATTTGAATGGTAATTGTTATACGATCAGCGACATCCGCGCAGTGGCTCGATCCATGATCAGAAATAAGATGACTAGCGAAACGAAGAGAGCGCAGCCGCATGAGAAACCTTAGACCATATTCTGATAAAATATCAGCCCCCACCCACAACGACAACGACAACGGCATACTGCGTGCAGCACTGTGTAACCCAACAACGTCGCAACGTCAAACTGCAATCCCTCGGAAAAGAGACGAAGAAGCCTCGAACGCGAAAGTAGACAGCTGCACGCGCGTAAAACAATACGCGACATGTAATGAGTGCGCGCGGGAGACGCAGGCCCGGCAACAGCAGTCCGCCGAGCGGCCGTTTATAATCGTTCGATAACCCGCGCCGCAGCTAACATCGCGACACCCGTGTCGCCTGCACACGGCACACCGCATTACGCGCTTCATTAAACGCCGCTCAGGTATGGGCTGGGCATGCGCCGAGCGATCGATACAGGCTTGCCCCCCCCCCCCCCCAGCACCCCACGTTCTACAGCAGACAGCTATATATGCGCATACACCGCGTATACGTCGTCGGAGTACACATCACTCGTGTGTTTATGTTGTATTTATAGATACATCGTTGCGCGAATTTCTGGGTCATCAGCTCATGCGCGACGATCGAGCTTTGCGTTCTCGTGCTCGTTCTCTCTTATCTCTCAAGTTTTACTTTTTAAGCTTAGGAATCCATGATTATGCCTGCAGAGGGCGTAGCAGCGCGAGTATACCAATCGAGAAGAGAATGCCGGATTGCAGGCTTCTCTCGAAATGCGATCTTTTTCAGAGTTACAAATTCATGCTCAATGTGATGCTAACAGCTATAATATTGCAGTAACGCAAAATTCCAATAACGTACATCAATATTATTTTATTTTATAATCAACCAAACGCGATTGACGTTTCAAACTGCCAACGCGCAAAAGACCAATCGCCATTTCTGGCCTATAACACGCTTCTCCAATAACACTGCAAGCTCGACACAGGGAATATTATGCGGAGCCAAGTTAAGTCTTGTGTTACCGTGTATAAAGAGTGCAGTAAAAAGAGTGAGAGAGAAAGAGCTCGATTAGAAAGCGCCGAGCGCGCAGAATGAAAACGAACCGTCGCCGGCGCGGCTCTTTTTCCCGTCTGCGTTTCGTTGGCAGGCTTTTGTCGTCCCCTTCCCATCCCCGCCTCTCTCACTCTCTCTCTCTCTCTCTCTCTCATCTCTCTCTCTCTCTCTCTCTCTCTCTCTCTCTCTCTCTCTGCATGCGCTCGTCTAGGTGGTGAGCGTGGGAGCTGCTGCTGTCGATCAATTATGGAAGCTTCAACTTTCTTCGTAGCTCGCTGTATTTATTGGATCTAGAGTAGACGCAGCCTTTTCATTGATCACTCAAAGAGAGTAGGCCTTTTTATATAGGAAGGCAATTGTAGGATATCAGGACAGACATCGGAATTAGAATGTAGCTTTATGTAGCTCCACTCGCATTTCTCGCAGTCGTCGCGATCATAAGTTTGGCGATTTTTAAGAGAGTGTCAACAATTAAGAGCTTTGACATTTCTCAAACTCTATCCGTCTGTATATTATGCATGAGTGAATGTAGGGTAAATTTGTCAAAAATTTGACATAACAAATTTAACGAGGTCTTGATTAATTCATATTAATTTTATTGTCGCATGTTTAAATGTGTTTAAAAATTCAAATTTCCAACGAAGAAGAACCGAGCTGCACCCGCGCCTGGTTTCTCAATTTTGCAATTTTGCAATTTTGCAATAATTTTGCAATTTTTCAACTTTTCAACAACTTTTGAATTTGAAACGCGACGAATTGCATCGTGCCGCAGCTCCGCTATTTCAACTCTCTCGGCGAGGGGTAACAGCCCCGTCACAGCCCCCACTCTCGCCGCAAAATGCAGCTTATTGATTTTCCGCAACGAGTTTTTCTCTCCTGCAGGAGAAACCGCCCGCGCACACGTGATGCTGCAAATCAGCCGCATCGGAACCCGCCTACCCGACGCGCTGCACATGCACATACATATATCCGCAGCGATTCGTCGCGCTGTTCCGTTCGAGCGCGCGTACCTGCGAGCACATGCGGAGCCGCGCGGCGCGTCGAGAGATGAAGCTATTGCCTCTCGCGTATCTCGTATCTCTCATCCTCGTGTAATATAGAATATAGGCCCTCTCTCGCGAGGAGAGGAGCTGGTGTGCGCGAGTCCGTGACGTTGACATCGCCGAGATGAGCGAGAAAGGACAATTGCTGATGGTATTTGCATCCTCTGCACACAGAGACGTGCAGTCAGCTGCAGTGTTATAAAGTCGCGAGCGCGTCCCGGCTTCGCGATCGGAATCTTTTCGAAGTAGGCCGCCACAGCGCGAAATTTATGAGGCCGTTAAGAAAGTCCCGCACTTTTGGCACATTCTGCGCTTCCGCGCTTTGCGTCTCTCTCAATTTTGGCTAATTCAATAGCTCGCTCCGGCTAAATTCCGCGCGAGTCAAGCTCGCCGATTCAGGGGGGACCAGGAGAAACGAGAAAAAAAGGGAACACGACTCCTTCGCATATTTCACAAGGGCGCGGGGGATATAAATATCGATATTATGAAAGAGCACTCGACAGCTCATCAAGATTTACACTTTTGCCAAGGCCGCCGCATCGCTTCCCGGCAAGACAGATAGAGAGAGAGAGAGAGAGAGAGAGAGAGAGAGAGAGAGATGCCATAAATTACGCAGAAAACGAGAGCCAATCTGCGTAAGTCACGCGCTCTCGCGCTCGATTGTGCAACTTAATTGAAATTGCGAGTGGAAACGCGCTATACGCGAGCGCTATTGATTTTTACTCCGATGCACAACAATGGGCGCCGAGGGATCAATAATTCCTCGTTTGCAGCGAGCCCGCCGCGACTAAACGATTGTCGCGTTCTTAAGACAATCAATATTTATCCTCGCAAGCTCAAGTAAAACATCACAGCTACGAGTTATATGTTATACCCAGATTCGGCTTTTCTATAAGCGCAGACTTATATACCTATACCCACGCGCACGAGCTTGCGAAAGTTAATTTGTTGAGCTGAAAGAATTGGCGCATAAAAATGAGTGACTCGGTAACGTATTACCTAATTATGCAAGCAGCTGCTAATTTATTGTCATTCATCATAAGTGCAGCGCGACTTTCGAATCCCAGGATTCGCATGGGCGCAGCAGCTCTTGTTTTCGGTTCTACACACCCGACGACGAGCAATTCCGAGGATAATGTAGGCAAGCGACACGTCCTCCTTCACTGCAGCCTAGCCTCGAGCCGGTAATTTTGAAAATCTCGCCTGTATCGCGACGCAGCTGCGCAGCGCGAGTAATTCTCTATAAGCAGATTCTGTCCCCGCGGTCAGGTACGCGCATATCTTAGGCAAATTCGCGGCTGCGGCTCGCATTTGCATTTCGCTGCCGAGGCTCTTGCCGGGGAAAATGTCGGGGCGGGACAGCGGCTGATGCTGTATAGCGCAATTAGTCGCGCGCTATGTTTTTTCCCATTCTTTTACAATATACAATCCTCATGCATACGCGTAAAGGCTTGATAACGCTGTTCTCGGCGCTCTCTTGCTTTCTTTTCTTCACGCATCAAAAATTCTCATCGCAAAAATATGTATTACGCCAATAAATTACTAATCAAGATTATCGATCTAAAAATAACTTCTGATTTTATCAATGCTCAATATTTATTGCATTAAGTATAATAAGTATAATTTAATCGCTTTGGTTATTATATATGCTTCGAATACAGATTTCTAATAGCCATATATGTTTTGATTTCGATGTGAAATCGAATTTTAAACTTTTTAAAGCTTTTCAGCTGTTGTGTCTGCGCGGAATGCCATTCGAGATTTTTCCTGAGTGCCTATATGCAATACTTACTGATATTGTTTCTGGTAAAGTACAATGTAAGCGTGCGGATTAGAAAGCTTCTGTCCACCCACGAGGAGGTTTGAAACGCATATAACGAGAGATAAAGAGCTAACTTTGTCTTACAGTTATAATTTAAGACTGTATAAAGAGAATGATGTTTAATATACTGTCTAAGGAGCTCAAAATGTTCAAAGTAACTAAGAGAATTTTACAACATCTGTTTAACATGAATTATATGTATCGGGTATCTAAAATTTTACCAATACCTTTAGCTTAATTCTCAGTAATATTATCTTGATTGTCTCAGCAAACACTAAAAAGTATATGGAAAATAATAAAAGCTATGTAAATCATCTTAACGCGCGGTGTTAAAGTCTAAAATGTATTAAAATTAATACACATGGTAATTAAAATTGTCATTATAACAAGTATATAAATGTAGCAATATTTTTTACTATAATAAGTTAGTGCAGTGAAGACGAAAGCTAAATTACCTGCTACAGGACGTTGCTTTCTCGGTTACATTATGTTAAGTTGCGTGCGCCATACACGCCGCTAAAATAAATAAGATAAAATAGACGGAAGAGAAATACTTTGAAAGTATATTTCCAGTCGCATTCGATGTAAGCGAGTAGAGCCCGCGGCAATTTCAAAAGTTTACACCCGCACTCGCGCGCCTTCTATTATAAAATCATGCAAATTCCGTATCGTCTCTTCCCCCACTCAGCTCCCTGTGCAGTGAGAAACGAAGCCAAGCGCTCGGCAAAAATGGCATCTACAGCGGAAGCCCAACCGAAAAGAAAAATCAGCCAAGGCATTCGCCGAGAGCAAGCTGAAAAAATCCTCCCGCCCAAGGCCGAACAAACGGTACACCCCCGACGATTACATCTCTATCTCGGCGGCGGCGCCTTATCGGCGCGAAAGCTGCCGGCAGCGAATTCCGCGAGAGAGCAGGAGAGCCGGAACCATAGCAGCCACCGCACGCGCGAGCGGATAATCATATATTCCGCGATCCTACGTTTCCGCGAGCTCACGCAATACTCGAGGGGCAAGAGGGAGTGGGGGGGGGGGGGATGCCGCCGCGATGTGTGGGTATAGGCTACGGTAATAAGGTCATTATCGCCCAGGCACGCAAGCTTCGAGTGCGTTGACTTTTTGAGATTGTTGACGTCGCGCCAGCGAGAGAGTAACTTTCGTGCCCTGTTGCCGGGAGAGGAAAAGCGTATTTTCAGTTCAAAGACGATTCCCCGGACGGAGCGGTGTCTTCCTGGAAAGCGAAAAGGGGCTGCCGAGGGCGGCGGGACGCGGGAACACGCGCGAGCTTTTCCGATCGATCATGTGTGCGAAAGTTTCTCTTCGGCTTCTCGTGCAGTGAGCGGCGAAAATTTTATAATAGGAATGCTCTTCACTTTATGCGCCTCAGCAGTATATTCCTAACTGTAATTTCGGTTTCTCCTCCATGTACATAGTTAATTCAGAGTTTGAATTTCGCGCGCCATAGCATAGCAGAAGAAAAAAAACGCATTAAAACTTTCGTTTTCAATGCATTATACAAATGAATTTTACAGAACAGAAGGCGGCTCTTTCTAATTCATTATAATTATTTAAAAATAAAACGCTGATAACTGATTCAATTCTACTCAAAGGTTTTATGTGATTAAATGTTATCTGACGGTCATAATACGGATTCTTAATTGCATCGGTCGCATTACCGCCGTCACTCTACGTTGTAGTAATCAATGCGTCTGTGAAATTTGTACACAATTACATAAATATTATTATTAACGAATCGCCGAAATGGAAACAATATGTAAAATTTCGAAGCAGTAAAGAAGTGTGTTAGGAAATTTTTCTGAGACAGTGTCATATGCATACAAAGGTTAACGGCCAATTTGAAATTTTTGTGAGCTTTCGCTGTTGAACGTAACGCTACCAAAACTGATAGCTGGCTAAATTCCATAGAGTTAACTACAATATACTGTTCTTCCCGTGTCGGAACACGCCCCACATCGTATTTGCAACTGTTTGCAAAAGTTTGACTTGATTTTTTGTACGAAAAGCATGCGCAAGCATTGCATGATGTTTGCGCCGCCTCCATTATGTAATACATCGTGGAATTTGAAGTTATTGCATTAACAAACATTACGCGCCCGTTTCGTTGCAGCGCGACGTCGAAATTTGAATGTTTAATTGACTTTCATCTTGCACGAAGCAAAGACTTTAATTACCTCCATAACTTTGTTGCTCCCTACCTTTCTCCCTTCGAGAATAATGAACAATAATAGGAACGCAAACTCTCGAACGTCGATGTATCTTACATAACGACGCGGCAGGCAGAGCGCGAGCCCCCCGAGGCCTCGAATCCCCAGCATGTGGATCTCTCTCGGAAAATCATCCGCTTGCAATGTGTGTGTTTCTTCGCTTTTGCTCCAGGAGGAGAACTGCGGCGCGCTATATCATTTGCATGGCTAATGCGCGCAGCCACGTGTTGTTTTAGTGTCAATAAGCGCGCGAGATTTGTACGCACGAGATGTTGTTCTTCCACGTTAATTCCCAAGTTTGTTGCTGCTGCCATTGTTGCTGTTACTCTTGTTCTCCTCTAGTTTAGCCCATTTTCTCCCGCGGTTAATTTTCAAGTGAGTCTTATTGCTTCATCTGTTATTCAAGTTAGTAGTCCATGCAAACAGCCATATTTGACTTTGCTCAAAGTTTCCCGCAGTCTCTACTTCTGCAACATTGAGCGCAGTTGGGCGGCCGAGGGTGCCGAGGATCAAACAGCATTACGGGCCAAGTCATGGCGCAAAAATAACCTCGGCGCAACTCTCATCATCATACATCATGACCTACGACACAGAGCAAGAAAATCGCGACGCGAAAGAGTTCAAGGTTCAAGGCGAGAGTTCTCCGTAAGCCCAAAATAATTGCGAGTATGTCGTTCGTCATCTACCGTACTGGAGCATTGCGACTTTTAAAGAGAAAGCTTATTTCCAGAACTGCTCTTACCGTACTTCCTTTGGCGCAGCCAAAGTCAAGTGCAGTTCAACGCAGAGAGAATCTAATGGGAATAGCTTATTTTGAAACAGAGTTGTTTCGAGGCGAGAGGCTAATGGGCGACGCTAAATTTGTTGAGGATAATCCGATGCTCTGGTGGAATGCGAAATTAATTTTACTAAGCACGTCATTGCTCAAGAAAGATCGTTCACTCTTCTCTGTAGGAATTTATTATGAAATAATTCCAAAAGATTCGATCATTATAAATAAAAAAATTCTGATCCTTGTCATGAATGCATGCGTAATTGCATATCGATTGCCCCAATATTTATAACAGCTGAATGTAGCTGGTGTCTATATATCATTACATCAAAATTTTGAAGCTAATAATGAGAACTAATTGGTTTCCACTATAAAAATATATTTTCATTTAGTTTTAAATTACAATATTTTGTCAGTGCATGCAGATTTTTACGACCTAGCTCTTGGATGACTGCAGCGCAAGAAACTGCTATATAATTAGCGGCGACTGCCTACTCGTTCACATAACTCCTTTTCTTTATACGCATGTATGTCAATCGTTAAATTCAATTATCCGAAACTGCTCCCGTGGGTTGGGTTCTTGCAATAGCTCATCAAATGGAAGACCCTTTCGATTTAAAAATATTATTCTCATTCAAGTGGGTAAGACTTTTAAGATAAATGAGTTTAATTTCATTGATTAATCTATTGTAATTATCTTTCAGTCTAAACAAAGACTATTAAACAATTAAATAACTTGATCAATACCTTTGTACGTGACACCTGCCATTGTTGGTAAATATATTTCATTATAAAATTTTCAGTTTAACATATGCACGGTGCCCAAATCAAAGCACTTTCCTTTTAACGCATATTTTATGCTTTTAAATGATCATTTCATATCACTTAAGTAATTTCCATTTAATTTTACAATGATAAAATTGAACGGATTTCGAAATAGTCCGTGAACTCTTCAGTTACACTTGCACGCGTCCACGTCGTAAGTTGCACTTCTTTATGGACTCGTTTTCATCGTAACCGTCGCCCTACGGCGATCTCTCAAAGTTTTATTTTTCTGAGATTGAAAAAAAATGCCACAAAAGGATTCATTAAGTTATAACCTTGCGCGTCGACAGTCATTAAAACTTCCATTCATAAAAGCCAGCTCTAGGCGACTCGGCTTCAATTTCCACCGCAGAACTCTCTCACGACAAGGTCTCCAGTGGCTATTTGCGCGAATATGTCAAACCCCGCCGGCCTTGCCTGCGTTAATTGAGCCCAATGTGCGATGCTGGACCTCCTCCTCTTTGTCGTTGAAATCAGTCTAAATTAAGGGGATTCAGTCAATTTTTAGAACTAGTTAACGAGCCGGACTCCTATGTGTCTCGTGACCTGGAAGATCCATTTATAAAACTAGGGATATCATGACGTTTGTTTGTAGAGACGACATTGTGTTCGTGCGCAATTGACGCAGAACTTTCGCAACGATAGAGCAAACTTACTGAAGCTTTTAACAGCGATAAAGTGAAAACGTGATTTATCAACTTTTCACATTGATTGAATTTTATGGAACAAAATTGCATGTTGTCCTCCATTCACGTAGAACGTGATCTTTTAACTGTTCACTTATCGTCAAAAGACCGCTACAGAAAAGATATGTCTCTGATGGAAAACAATACTTTACGATTAGCATTGACAAATTCTTTTATTTCATCCAAATAGAAGAGTGCTTTCGATATAAGTAATTTACGCCATATCTTATATATTTGATTTTATGTCATCGCATTGATGACATGTATTTGATAAAAATTACATGCCAGAACGATAGGTATTTGAAAAATTTTTAAAAATGAACGAGTTTGTTTGGAATTATATAGACAATGTAAAGATCCGTAAATAAATTTACGCTGAACAATATTATAGTGAAAGGCCGACAAAATTTGATTTGAATTAAAGATATAATACTGTGTAATTAAAAGAGGAAAATTACAAGCATTATTTATGACAATACGCCGATGGCAATTTTTCCATCTCTTAATTTTCGAGATTCAAAGAGTAGTCGATGCCAAATAGAGTCACCAAATTCCCACCCAGTTCTTTCGCGAGTTCTGCCTTGGTCGTCTAATCGAAAGCGATATTAATTTCGCGCGGCAGCTCGGGGGCTCGCCGGCGCTGACTGCGCGTTATTAGCGGCTTCCTCCTTTTCTGCTTCTCTCTTTCGCTCCCCGACTCTAATAAATTACGCGTTGATACTCGCGAGCCCACGGCTCTCTCGCTCTCGCTCTCGGATCAGCTGTTGCTGTGCCTCTGTCTCTATGTGTATATGACGTGTGCGCGCATTGTTGCGGCCGCGGCTTTGATTGCACGAGGGAGAGAATTAATCGAGTCGTTTGCCAGATTTTTTTGTCCCCCCTGAGAGAGCTGCGGCTTCCCTTTGTTACCGCGGGATGGATTCGTTTATTTTGAACAGTGTAATTGTGCGGTTCTCTAGCGTGCTGCGAAGTGTAATCAGCGAGTTGGCAAGTAGATCGATGTCGAGTTTGGTTAGGCGAGCGGCTTTTTTTTTTGCAATTCGTTTTTTGATGGTCAGCTGTGAACTATACTGTTCTAGTCACTGGTAGTCAATGCCAAATTAGCTGATCAAAACTTTAAAGGAAAAAGTTTGATTTTGAATATACTCCATTTTCGATCAAAGCTTATTGCACAATTTTTAGTGACTAATTGGTTTTACGGTATAGTTAGATATGGAGATATCACGAGCTTATACGTATTCGACTGTGACGATATCTTCATTCGTGCAGGTTATCATTATTTATTTGATATCATAAAAGAATCAATTTCTGAATTATTTGTTTCATTGATTCAATTACAAAAGAATGTTATGTTATTATTAAATGATGTACAAGAAAACGACGGTCACATTACTGATTCCAAGTTTCATAGTCGCCTTCACTTTCCGTTGCGGTTGTCGCATAGTTAGAAAAAATGGCTCATGTTTACATGAATGTTAAACTTAGTTAAAATAAATTATTCTAACGACTATCTTGGAACAGTGTATGTATGTGCAATAATTAAACGCATGTATTTATTATTTATGTTAAAAAAAACTTTTGAGGTCAGGGGAAGGCAGATCATTTTAACCAATCAGTGTAGCTTTGATGTCCTCTCAGCAAACTATATAGTTACTTTTAGTCCTTTCAGGGCTAGTATCACCGAATAGCTTCGCCGCGCGTTAAACCAGCATTATCGAAGGTCGTCGTAAATCGTTAATGAAATATTTACATTAAGATAATAAGTTGAAAATAATATAATAAAGAAATAATATAATAATATAATAATAGTTTAGATTAAGATTTTCAACGCCGTCGATAATCGATAAAAGTGTCGTTAACTAAGATTTTTAAGCGTTATAACTGACTACTTAACACGCAGCGTTGCAATTCGGTGATACAGCCCAGGACTTGTACGTCTTGTACCGTACACTAAGTTTTGTAAAATGAACGACTACTTTTTTTCATAAATAAACAAGCAATAAAATTTGTGAAACGCACTGTGTGCTTTTCTATCCGTAATATTTATTAATTATTTAGTGATAAACAATTAATTTGCGAAAAATGCGACTTTAACTCTTCTTAACTAGCAGCAAGCCTATAATATTCACCGTGAGCTATTCGAGTGAAATTATGGTTCTAAGAGTTTTGCAGGGGCTATATAGCATCCATCATAAAGTTTGATCTCTCGCATCGCTACAGCAGATAGAGAAACGTAACGTAAACATAGAATTCGCACAAAGGCTATACCAGAAACGTAGTCGAGCGAAGCTCCCTTAATTATCGTTTTCGTCTAATTACCGTTCTCTCGCTCCCCCCCCCCCCCCTCACTCACCCACTCACTCACTCACTCACTCACTTACTCTCTCTCTCTCTCTCTCTCTCTTTCTTTCTGCGCGTGCGTCGGTAGAAACCTGCAGTTCAAAGACTAGACCCTCGCACACAGGAGAAGCAATAATTACCGCATAATATTTGCGGTATAACATGTAACGCAGCTCTCCGCAAACGACAAGAATCACTCGGAATCGAGATCGTTGAAGCTCCGTTCCGTATTTTTCTCCGGCGACGACTGACTGACAATTACGAGATCGTAACGAAAGAAAGCTCCCGCCGATTTTAATCAGCCGTTAACTGCGTCGTTAGCTCGGCCGAAGCGATAATCGAAGTGGAAATTGCGAACCTTTGCTTTTCCTCCCGCCCACTATGGACGTCTCGGCCGAAATTCCAATCACGAGAGCTGCTGCAGCAGAGGGAAAATCGCGCGACGGATATTGTTCCGCGCATCGAGAGACGACGATGGAAATGTCGGGAGGGTGCGCTGCTTCCGCGGAGAAAAGCCAGAGAGAAGTTGGATAAACGGGGGGACGCGTCGATGGATAACGAGGAAAATCAAAGAGCCTTGGGATGAAAAGGTCTTCGCCGCGGGAGATTGCAGACGTTTGTCATGGAGATTATTCCTCTCGACTGTGCAGGGGAATATTACTCTTTTTCATTAAT
This sequence comes from Philotrypesis tridentata, assembly GCA_018906965.1. NCBI lineage: Eukaryota > Metazoa > Arthropoda > Insecta > Hymenoptera > Pteromalidae > Philotrypesis > Philotrypesis tridentata. The sequence goes on from JACCIB010000049.1 coordinate 283,817, forward strand.
ATATAATGAAATGTTTGAGCCCTCGAAAGTGTTCACCTGGCTTATAATGTTATCTTTTTTCAGCAGACTGCTCAATATGCTCTTCAAAAGAAGTGATGATCTTTGTTGTGAAGCATATTTAGTAAGAAATTCTGATTGCAGGTTGCTAAGTAAACATGACTATATGGTTACCATGGTTCATAGTTCATGCGACTGATATATTGAGCGCAGAACATAATCCAATAATGGCGCGCGAAGTATTCCTCTCCAAAAAAGTGATGCTAAGTAAATTTGATTATGATTAGTAGCATAAATCATAATTTACGATTGATATATACACGGAGTCCAAGACATAATCCGGCCTAATTGTTATTAAAAAAATCAATTTGAAGAATCGACCAATAATGAAAGTAAGATATGAACGTGCAAATTAGCGAAAGCATGATTACATATCACATAAATAACAATTGGCGCATGTTTTCATAACTAAGAGTGTGAGCTTTTGGATGCCGGCTACACCGTCACCGTTAACCAGCTACTGCAGCAACCCCGTCAATCGATTTATCAGAATCAAGCAATCCATCTTTGAGCTGCACACGGCTTTTCCGCGACCGCATTGCGAAAAAAGATTAAAAAAAAAACGAGAGTATCTGGATAAAAGAGAAAAGGAAATAAGAAAGACAAAGCCGCGAGTCTCTACGCCACAAAGAAAGACGGAAATGCGCGCGGTGGGCTAAAGTGAACTAATAACAAGTCTGTTCCGTCTCGTTGCGAGCCGCGCGTCTTCGTTTTCGTTTTTCGCATTCCGCGGCTGTCACAGTAGCGCGGAGCTAGCGCGGCGGCGTCCACGAGAAAAACACGAAAAGTCGCAATTCCTCCGTGGCGCGCAGATAAATGACAAAGCGAGCTGCGGCGATTATCCCGCGGGGCACATCGCGCTCGAAACTATAGTAATTGCTTTTTGTGGTCGGCGACGCCCGCGGTGTCTGCTCGGCTCTGTCCTCCACACACGAAGTCGCGTGATTCTCTTTCTTTGCGCGCTGGCACGCCCCGCCGCTGCACAGCCCGGCTCTTTGTTTTCGGCAAGTTTTACGATCAGCCTCGGCGCGCCAAATGTCTCTTCGAGGAACAGCTAGTGCGCGGCGCGGCACAGCCCGAAAACTATACGAAAATTGCAGCGTCGCAGAAAAGCAGCCGTAGAGAGCGGCTCGCGCGCAGGAGTCGAACGACGGACGAAACCTGATCTAACGGTACATCTACGGCGGATGAGTAGATGAGCCGCCCATATTCGTAAGGAGTCTGCGCGTCAAAAGGGCTCTCGAGAGTCGCACTACGACGAGTCGCAAAAAGTCGACAGCCAAGAGTTGCAGCTTGGACGCAAGAAACTCGCGCGACACATGCTTGCGGCCGGCCGGTTGGCTGGCCAAGAAGAACCGTTTCCCATTCATAATGTCGCGGCGGAATTGCATAAGCGCGCGCGCGGCCCATTAAGCCGTTCTCGCGCGGCTGGCAAATAAAAGGCGAGCGAATTCCTCGCGCGATCGCCGACATTGACGGAGGGGGCAAGTGTTAATGATCGCAGGAGAGGCGAACTTGGAACGTATCTTCTGCTTAGGGTGCAGTATGACTGTATGAGGAAACGTTAAGCCATCGCGCAGACACGCACACACACACACACACACATTATACCTGCTCTATTTCTGGAGTAAACGGCTTTTTATTTCCGCTCGATGCGTTTCCTCGTTTTCCCGCGCTCGCGTTTCCCTCGCGCCTCGCTCAAAACAGCCTAGCATAAAACATATAAGTCTATTAACTTAGGCTTTATGTTTTTTCTTGATTTTACCTCCACTGAATCTTGCATGATTACTATAGTGAGTATATTCGCACATATATCCCATTCGTGCGAAAGTAATGAAAAATATCTATATCTCACAAATACTTTCGTAAATGACTCGCATTCCACGGGATACCGCGGAAACTTCTGGGGGCCTGGGAGATCGACAAATTTTTCGTAGGGCACACTTGCCAGACCTATTTTTTCTGATTTCTGGGACCTTAGCTTCTGGGTAATAAGAAACCGTGCGAGTTGCATAATTATCGGTTGCCACCCGGGTTTCCGGTCGAAAAAACGCACAAATTTTCATACATTTACTTTTGCATTTTTACTGTCGAGAGTATTATTTGTGTACTTGGCGCAATACTACTTTATTCGTATAATATACAGAACGAAAGTGCAGCTCAAGAGCCTAAAATTTTTAAAATCGGATGTTCCGCTCACCGAGTTACGCACGCTTCAATACTGCTAACTCTTTATAGGTCTCTCGCGAAACTAATCGATTTTCACTTTTTTTTTTCAAATCCAGTGACTCGATTTTAAAGTTTAATAGCTTAAATACAAGCTCAGTTCCTCAACTTTACGATTTTTAGGTCCAAAATTGATTTTTCTTATCTATTGAGCTATATATATGCGTTCAGAAAACCAATCCGCTTTAGAAGCATTATATATATACAGATCAACAGATAAAACAATTTAAATTTAGACCTAAAAATCAAAAAGTAGCTGAGGAAAAGAGCTTTAATTTGAGCTATCAAGTGTTAAAATCGAAGCATTGGATCGACAGTAATCTGGGGTTTGAAGAAGGGGAAAAATATCTGGTTTTTCGAAAAATCGAGCTATTTCGTGAAAGTCAAACCAAAGCACTTTTTTCAAATGATCATAAATTTCGATCGAGTGATTCGATTTTGACGTTTAATAGCTTAAATTAAAGCTATTTTCCTCTGCTTTTGGAATTTTAAGTCAAAATTTAAATTTGATATATAGTGAGCTATATATATGCTTTCGAAGAACCAATCGGCTTTACAAGCATGTACATAGCTCACTAAAAAAAAATATTTGTACCGAGAAAAAGGATCGGAACCCCGGTGGCAACCGATAATTATGCAACTCGCACGGTTTCTTATTCAGAAGCTAGGGTCCCAGAAATCAGAAATAATAGGTCTGGCAAGTGTGCCCTACCCAAAATTTGTCGATCTTCCATAGGCCCCCAGAATTTTGTTGTTGTCGTTTTTATATTTGACTGATATATTTATTCATTCATTTATTTATTTATTTATTTATTTATTTATTTATTTATTGTTAACTTTATTTAGGTACGAAACTCATAATGAGATGGAAAATTTCATCGAAATGCATAAGGAAACGACGAACCATCGCAGAGCTGCTCTATTTACGCAACACGTGGCTTTCCTTATGAGCGGTCCACTTACGTCCTGTGACGAAGAGTTGCTAATTGCCTGCTTTCGATTTAGCGCTCGAGAGAGCCGAGATGCTGCGAAAATTGACGGTCAAACGACTCGGGACAGAAAGCTTCTTTCGCGATGTTTTTCCGCGCGCGATATAATTATTTTCTTGGGAGTATCGAGAAAAGCTTCAAGTTAGTATAGTGCGTGTGCCGCCTGACGAGAAATATATTTGAGGCTGAGAAGCACTATTTTGTCAGGGGCACTGGCCGTGTTCGAATTCGCTGACGGTCGTTGCAACGACCTTGGTTCGATCACAGGAAATTCATCGGCAATTTATATCGACAATTGCTGACGTTGTCTAAATGTTTCGCTACATCGCTAAAACTACACTTTTTTTCCGTGTCACACCGAGTGCACAATCGCGTTTACGACACGGAGAGAGCTGTAAATTTAACTTTTTAAACGTTTGGCTTATACATTTAACAGAGTAAATTCTAGTAGACAGAAGCGCAGAGTATGGCAATTTTTCGGTATTTTGGCTCGGAGCTGACCAGACCAGCGACGCTACAATGAGTTGCGATAATTTTGCCAAACTTTAAGCTCGACTCTTGCAACGAAAAGATCTCGTCGGAGTAGATTATAGGAGTAAAGCGAACGGCGCAAACTCTCGACAAAAGAGAAATGATCTCTGGGCGGCGCCGCTCCCGCAACTATATACTCATATATCCGGAGTCCTAGCTCGGATCGATTCTTCGATTCCGCGAAGCCCAGCGTGTACGTGCAGTGCACGTGTCGCCTCTCGCGCACGACTTGCGACCGAACAATAGACTCCGATCGGGTAGGGTCTTGGCGCATCAGGTCGAGCGCGAGTGCAGTGTGTACAGGGGGAGTCTGCAGTTGGGTTTGTCTTTCCGCGGATGCGGATCGGGCGGTTGGGTTGGCTTGGTGATCGCGAAGAGAGGCGCACGATTTGAGATGTGCTCCCGGAAGAAGGAGCTCTGCGTGGGAGCGGTGGCCAGGTCGTCGAACTGTCGGGGGAGGCAGTTCGGTTCGGAGATGAAAAGTTATCGGTTACGGCGACAGGGTTTTACGAGATGTAGTGTGCGCGAGACTGGTTCGAAAACGGGTTTTCATTTCACTCGCCGAGTCACACGCGAGACGCGACGAGACGCGACGAGACCGTGCGGCGATAGTAGGCGAGTGTCTTCCTCTCGTTTCCGAAGATCGGATTGAGCTGAATCACACGACCCAGCGTAGACTTTTCATTCGGTCGCTCGCGCGCATAGTGGCGTCAGAGCGCTGCTGCATTCTCGACTGGACATTATTTCATCATGAGGCCTACTTGACGAGCCATCGCCGTAAATATGAATTTAAGGCAGCTGCGCGCGGCGTTCATTAGAGATTAACGAGCGCTCGCGTATAGTATCCGGTGAAAATAACGCTGACGCGGCGCGCAGAGTCAACTGAAACTCCCCTAGCCGGCGGCCGGTCGCTCCATTACCGAGTTATTGCAACTTTTGCGTAGACAATCGTCGGGAGTGAATTTCGAAAGGCCATTCAGATCTCGTTTTCCGACTCTTGGCAGAAATATATTGAATTTCAAGTGAATGTATAACGCGCAAGGGACTATCGATAGATTATACGCAAGCTAGAGGAAGAAGGAAATAGCTTAATAAATCGCTGAATATGCCAATGGAATAGGGCAGATTCTGCGAATTAGAAAAAGCGTATATCGAGTTCAATTACGGCATTTATCTCGTTAGGTCTGAGTATGCCAGCTCAGTACTGAGCGAACAAGAGGCATTGTAGCTGTTCGCCTCCCGCACAGCTGTGTTAATTCGCATTCCCTTCGTCGGGTGTTTTGTGCTAAAGACGACAGCTGTTCAGCGAAACGATAAATATCAAGTTTAAGAGCAAGATTGCGCTCAAGTTTAGAAAAATTTACTGCAAATTACTAAGTAATTTCATCAGTAGGCCAAAAACGAAATTACCATTGTTGTCTCCTTATACGATATACGAGCTGCACCTACAAGATTTTCTCGTGCACCGCCGTTATCTGCTGCTCATCCCACAGATTGATTTTGTGCCGAGGCAGCATTTTTCCTCAGTTTATTTCATCGAATCAATTTTTTTCTTTTATATACAATTAACTTAACAATAAATTGAGCTTAATTTTTTTTAACTCCTGACTGCTGCAGCGGACTGCATTTAGCCATCGAATTAAATTTTATATTAATAGTTGCAGCTTATAATCTAGTCAGCTATTTTTAAAATCAACCCCCTATAGTCGATGAAATATACCAAAAAACTGATTGAACTGTGAATCGGTTCTAATAATAATGTCCGCATTAGCGCATTTATAGTTAAGTGCGTCTACCGCGAAAGTGCGGGCCATTTAATTATTAAATTGGCGGCGGCAGAGCGAACCGTACACGCAAATATAATATAGGTTAAAAGGTAGTAGCCTGCAAATTGGCTGTCGCTTAAAAGGATTTATTGAAAAATGTCGTAAAATCGTTGTTTAAAGAAAACACAATGCATCGCAGCTGCAGGCGCGTTGATTCGATATTGGGATCATGCGCATCGAAAGTCGCGCACAAGGTTTTACGTCTTAGCCGCAAGGATAGCCGAGCCGCGCATTCAATGCATAATTGCGCGCCAGTATATAAGTGCATGCGAGCTAGTAAAAGCCTTTGGCATTTGCATGAGGGGATCTCTCCTCTCCCTGCTGCTGGAGTTACGAGTTTTCGCCGTCTGCGCCCAGGAGAATGCGAGTAGCTGCCGAAGGAAGCCGTCTTTATGCCGTCTGCTGTGTAATCTCTCCGAGCCGAGATCAGTCCTTTGTTTATCCTGCACATACGAATACGGCCTTTTTCGTAAGCTTCAATTCCCTTTTTTCTCCAAACAAATAAAAGCGTAGCTCGGTTGCGCGAGCGTATGCGCAGCAGGCGTAGCTGTTTAAAAATTCAAGAGCCCCGGACGGTCATCAAGAATTTAGCTCCTCGCGCGATAATTACACAGCGGCTCCGCGTGTATACGGTAGGAAAGAGAGAAAGAAAGAGAGAGAGAGAGAGAGAGAGAGAGAGAACTCGTTTGGTACCCGCGCGCTCGCGCGCGATGCCTCGGAAAACTGGACAGATTTATGTGCGACTGTAAAACTCTCCTGCATTACACACACTATCTCACCTATTTAATTTCGCGAAATTACCCCCCTTCGCGCGCGGCCAGACTTTACCATACCGTGACGTAAGTAGGACGAGGGAAAGAGCGTAAGACCAGTGCAGGTGTAGCGCAATCATCATCATTCCACCGGAGTTTTACGCTCTCGGCGAGCCGAGATGACTAATAAGACTTTTTCGTGTGAAATGCGATTCGCTAATTCCCAGTCCAAGGTTGCGTACTGGAAATTTGCAGCGCCGCCGCCGCTGCAATATAATCGCTATTAAAGTTCGCTAAGGAGCTTCGGCCCGAGCATCGATTTTCCACTTCAGACGACAATCCTTCAAATTCATAAGATCCGCGAGCGAGCTCATGAATACGAAAGATCGCGACTATTTGAAGGGGCTCCGGGAGCGTGCAGTAGCGGTGCGCTCGCCTCTTCCTTTTTTTCTGAATAGTCGGCGAATTTTAAAGAATTCAAAAGGAGTAGCGCAAATACCGGCGGAGACAATTCCGCTGCAGTAGGCTCTTCTTTATTTTCGTCAAAGTGCAGGTTTGATGTCTCATAGTTAATTCGTATATTATATTTTGTTCCTCGCTGAGGTAAATAGTAAAAAATATTATAAGCCTGTTAGTCGCATTGTTTATATTTATTATTACAATTTTAGTTCCGAAAATGATCCCTATAATGAATTTGATATTGAAACTCATTTCAATCCTTTATAAATACTCGCAAGAATATATGCTCTGCACCCGTGTAAAAAGTAGCGTGGAACCTAATCGCAAAAGTCTGGGTCAAAAGTTTGCAAAAGTCGTCTGCGAGGACTTTTGCGTAACTGACAATTACGTTAATTTAAAAGTATAGCTTAAAAAAAATTGTATATCAGTAAAACAATCAACAGTTCAAGTGATTCTCCATTAATATTATAATATGTGTAGTGAAAAGTAGATTTTCTAATGTCATCTCTGCCTTTTCGGTCGTATATACTGCACTGTGCACAACGGGCGTTGCCGCGTTTCTTGCGAAAATCGCGTTTCTCCGCAAGTCCCCGCATTGTCTTGATGTGAAAATTTTACGTACACGTATGCAGATGCTCATAATTGCGAGGCTGAACGTCACAAATGCAATTAAGAGAGGAGAGAGGAGAGCTCGCACATTTATGACCAGGTTTAAAATTTTAAGAGCCTCGCGCATAATCATGTGAAATAATTACGATCATTACCGAATCGCTCGAAAAAATTATAGCGTTTCCCTCAATCTCGCGGAAAAAAAGAAAACAACCTCTTATCATCCGACGAGAGCAGGCTATATAAGTGTAAAAGTCTCGTCTCAAGGTGGGACCTTCGCGTTCCTCATCGGCCTGAAAAATCGTTAAACCTCGCGAAAAAAAGGCAATGGCAGGTATTGTGCTCTCACACTTTACGTCACCATCCGAGCGACGTGTCTGTAAAATTATTTCAAAACGGCGCATTGGTTTTATCGCGAGAGACGCGAACGTGTCATTATATCGAGGCATCAGAAGAGAGCTGTATATGATCGAGGAATATACTCTTCTCTTTACACTTTTATTGCTATTGTTATTCGCTACGAATAATTTTGCACTTGCAACACAAACCAGAAAAATGGTTAATCGTGCAGGTGATCAACTGTATATTGGCGAGTATACCCTGGTAAGAATATCTCCCACCGGCCCAATACTGGCCCAGCAATGGCAGACTGTAGTTTTCAAATAAGATATTTGTGTTATGTAATTAAATATACTCATATGAATATCATGCAATTGGTCCATAAAAATTTATTAAATCATGCTAACAAAATACTCTGCCGATTCAATTAGCGAAATTTTATTGAATCGCATCTTTGTAAAATAGTATTCTTTGTTCGACAAGACTATGAGCATTGTCTCGCATTTTAATTGTCGTGGACTCTTTCGAGCCACCGAGAAACATCTTTTTCCCGCGTGGGCGCGCACGTGAAAGGCGAACTCGTTCTTATCGTCACTCCACATCGGGTTTCGCAAAAGTTACAAGTATCGCGACTCTATTAGGAATTTAATTTAGGATCAGCGATAGTTCGACACCGCTGCGCAGCCTAATGAAGTTATTAATTGGATATAGTTAGTCTCGTGTATACACGAAGGGGGGGGGGGGGAGAGTTGACGCGCGGGAAACGGAGTTTCCGTGAGATTAGCCGAGCTTTAGGACGTGTCATTGTTGCCGAATTTTAATTAGAGCGTGTTAGAGAGACAATTAAAAATTATAAAATTAGAACGGAAAGTATTTTTTTCGCGATTGAATTTTGCTCGCGGTAAATCACGAACGTAGGCAAAATATGAGCCGATCTCGCAATATAGCCGCAGTGCGAGTTCTTTCCCAGGAGAAAACGCTGCGTAAGCTAAGGAATTTTGAGATTACGCGTAAAGTGGCGCATTAAGTGGAACGTTAAGTTTTGGAGTCGATTGGATGACTTAAGGGTTCGCATCGCTTTGGTAAGATAAAAAAAAACTTTTGAAGGGGTTTTGAAGAACGCTGTAAATATCTCCAAACTGTTGTAACATATTTACTCAATTTTGTCTCTGTGCGCAAAGGAGCGGGAACTTCAAACGCGTTTTTCTCAAAACCAGTTTTTTTTTCTGGCGTAGATACTTTCTCGCAAACTACTTCTGGACCAGTGCTTACAAAATTTTAACCACGCACTGCTCACGAATATGTGCGGCTATGGTGTAAGATGGTATTATGTTTTAAATTTTTGATAACTACTATGTTTCCAAATCGAAAAGTCATGGGAAGAATTTGATTTGTAAAATATTTGATAGCTTAGTCGCGAACAATATGAATATATGAAAAAGAAATATTTTTAGTATCGAAAAAAGAACCAGTGCTTTTCGACGACAGCTGTTACCGCATGTAATATTGTGCATTGAAATAATTTAAGAGGTAATTATTTTCATTTAAATTGAACGCGCATATATTTAAATTAAACAAAAATATGCTTGTTAAAGTTGAAACGACTCTTGCCAAGTGGATAATTATACTACTCGCAGAGCCGTACGTCGAGTATATTATTCAGTTTTATGAGTATACGCAGAACCGCATTATTTCCCGTCATAATTTATTCTCCTAACCAATATCGCAATCTACACTTTGTTTACTTCCGAAACTATTCCATAGCAGTAGCGACTGACCGAGAATGAAAAAAAAACAATAAGAAAAAAAGTAGCCAACAACACATCCAATTCCTCGATCGCGATGGCAACTCAGGCTCCGGAATCGGTACTAAAATCAACATCATATCTCGCTCGCGGAGATATTCCAAAGACAATAGCCGGGCATGAATTGAAGCCCTCCCCCAAGAGAGCAGAACACACGCCTTCGCTGGCAAGAAAAGCAGCACGACTAATCCCGGCGCTACACGCGCACCGCCGGTGTATCTAAATAACGCAATTAAACAAACAACGCTCGCTTCCCTCCACCTTATACCCTCTGCCAGGCAAAAAAAGTCCTCGCCCCGACATATCCCGTCCGATCGCTCGGCCAGACAACAGCGGCAGCGGCAGCACAGCGAAAAAGAGCCAGCACAAAGCGAGGCCTGCTCTCGGTGGTACATTTCAATCGTCGCGGGGTGTGCGATACGCGCGAGGAGCTCCAGTTCCGGAGTAGCTCTCTCTCTCTCTCTCTCTCTCTCTCCACGGCCGCGAGCAGGTTTTCATCGGCGGTCATTGTACCGAGAGCCGGCCAGACCAAGAGAGCGGGTAATAGCGCGAGTGCAACGATCCGCTCGCGCGGATTTAATTCAGCGCTTCAGCCTCCCGCAAGAGAGAGAGAGAGAGAGAGAGAGAGAGAGAGAGAGAGAGACGGAGGTATTACGTGAACGCGGGGTGGCTGCGATGATGATGAGTGTTGAGATTATTCGGGATTTTGACGAATCGTTTATTTCGAGGGGGCACCGTAGTCAATGCCAACAAGTTGCGGCCAGGGAGACGCGCGCGATGGATTGAGAGTAAGCTCGACGAGGAGGGAAAATGACGTTAAGAGGAAAAAGAGGCAAGTGGAAGAAGAAGAAGAAGAAGAAGCAGCAGCAGCAGCAGCAGCAGCACAGAGGTAGAGACTCCGGAGAATGAAACTCTCTCTCTCTCTCTCTCTCTCTCTCTCTCTCTCTCGCGTGGGCGTAAGATCATTGTGATACACGATCGCGAGCTCGGATCATCCTTCACTTCCGATAGGATCACTCGTCCCAGCTTCTTCTTCTTCTTCTTCTTCTTCTTCTTCTTCTTCTTCTTTTCCTCCTCTTCTGCCTCCTCCTCTTCGTCTGGCCTTCTCTTATTCTCTCCTTCTTTCCGCACGCACTAAAACTCGACTATTTTCTCCCTTTTACTGTTTGCCATTCGGATTAATACTTACTTCCCTCCTCCGTCGTATCAGCCGCAACGAGCGTCTACTTTATTCGATCCTTAAAACTTATAGTCACGATGTTGCCCGCGAGAAGCTTCGTATACGGAATGTCGATTTCTCGCGCTCGTGAATTGTTATCCAAGACGAATGACTAATGACTATATATTGTTGAAAAAAAGACGGAATACTCATTTGTCATCTGCTATGAAGAAATGCGCTTCCTCGTATGAGCTACAGAATGATGCGCTAGACGAAAAATTCGATACAACAATCGCGAGACGAGAAATTCAAAATTCACGCCACAGCTAAATAAACACGTAACAGATAAATAATTCAGATTTCGCGCCACGATGTTGTATCGTCGTCAAGTGTGCATCATAGTGCGGCTACGCCTATTACATAACTATATCGAAAATCGTCATGAGCAAACGGTCGTGTTTTTCGTCCGGCCCTCTGCGGCTACACCGAGCAGCGCGCCATTTGAATTTCCAATAGATTCCCAGATCTCCTTATCGCTAACTCGTCCCATATAAGCTGCGGTTGATAGCGGCAAAGACGACACAGTCAAAGATCCCAGTAAAGATCGACTGTGATTGACTCATCTCATCGACGGCCAGACGACGGCGAAGAAGCAGCAGGACGTCGCCTCGTCTCGTTAGAGCGTAACAAGCGCCAACAAAGTGGCCGTGCCTCGAAAAGGAAAAAAAAACGAGCCGCAGTCGATTACCTCGTCTTTTTGTCGCCTCGTAATAAAATCCAGTGCTTTACCGCCTCTCGTTACTCGCCCTTCAAAACTTTTCTGTCGCAACGGCGCATATGCGAGTGCAGTCCGATATAATTTCAGCCAATAATTGCCGCGCTGCTCGACTCTACGGCTAATATTTTACCGACGAGCTGTTTCCCCCATATATATATACCCCGCCCGCGTATAATGAGGCTCGTCGGGGATTTTATCACTGCGCCGCTGAGTAATGAAAAATTTCCCAAGAATGTAGATGTGCGTCGCTTTTTCTCCCTTGAACCGTGTAATTTGAAGCTGCTGCTGCTGCTGCTGCTGCTGCTGCTGCTGCTGCCGCCGCCGACGGTTGCACCAAACTGTCGAGGAAAAAGTAAGTCGAGCGCGAGCGCTGCAGCAATTACCCGAATAATGAGACGCGCTAATGCGGATGCGAGTATATGTTCTGGAAGCTAATTCTAGGGCTCATACGAATCCTGCCGGACTCAGCAGCTGCTTGCATATTTATATTCAGATTTTTCGACGAGGCGGTGCGGTGCACTAGCCTCAGGAATTTTCGGCTAAAAGAAGGAGCCCGCACAGCGCTCCTATTTCTTTTCTTATAATGTATACATGCGCCGCGCCGCCGCGGAGAAAGTTCGGCGGATTATTTTAAAGTGAATTTTATGTACACTGGGATTAGTTACGCTCCGCGGCGTGACGTAAGCCCACAGGCGCTGATTATGCGCCAAAAATTGTTTCTGGCGAAACAACTTGAAACGCGCATTTACTACCGCGTCATTATATTCTCGCGAAATATAAATTCGGTTGACATAATGCGAGTTTCTCCACTTGTGCGCGCGCGGCCTAGTCAACCTACCCGCGCGCGCATGAAGCCAATTGCACTTTTCGAAAGTATATATTATATTATACGAATCGATTGAAATTGAAATTATCGAGTGGCCGCTGCTCAGCAGCTGTCATTAATCATTGTTAATAGACAAATAGCTAGAATAACGTACGCACAGCGAGATATATATTCGGCTCGAAAACGAGCCGGAAATTAAAAGATAAGGGAACGAGAGGAGACGACTCTCCCGCCGCAAGTCTGACACTGCGCGTGAAATATCGACGTTCGATTCTGATCTCCGCAACACCATTTGTATATTCAATTATGCCGGGACATTGACATATATCTATACGGGCTGGGTTTCTGAGTGCGTGTTCCGAAATAACTGTCTCATTCGCTATAGTCGCGCAGTACCAAAGCCGCCGCACTGCCGCCGGCGACAACAATAACGTTTTGTCAGCCTACGCGTCGACTGTCGTCAAACTTTCACGGACTTTTTTTCGACGGGAATAATTAGCCGAATACGTCGACTTATTCCCGCGCGATCGATGCGTCGAGCGATATTCATCGAGGATTACTCCGAGGTTGACTTACCGAAGCCTTTTTCTCACACACAAGTTACGTACGTGCGGCGATCTCATATTCTCGATAGGATCTGCAATTCGAAATTTAAATTTGCAGGAAAAAAGCGATAATTTATCATGTCGTTTTTCGAGAGTTTTTTCTGTCCAAACGCTTTTATTGAATCATTGATTACATTCAAATCTTTGAGAAAACATTCGAATATCGGGGGAGAATGTAACTAGATTGGATTCGACTGCAAGGTTAAGTAATTGCTTTAAGTCGCCGAAGAAATCGGCTCTGCCAAATGGCTTTTCCATTCGACTGCGACAGTCAGCGTCGACTGCTATTTCTCTCGGTGAACAAAGATAGCCCGCCAGAATCTTGTCGCTGCACTGGCATGTCTCATCAGAAACTCATCTCGTATAGCTCGCCTCCGATTTTTCCAGAGACAGCTCTCCCCCGCACTCGTAGTCGTACGATTTCGCGACGAGACCTCCGCGTGCGGCTCATTTGCATAAACGAGCTGTTATTGTGCGGCGGCCACGTGTACGCCCTTGCCATATGCGCGTGAGCTGTGTGCAGTGCATAGTGCATATACACATTACACATTGCACGTACGTTACACGGTGTAGTACGTGTGTAGAGGGCCGGACGTGGATTTCAGTCGCATCTGCGCGCCCGAGAAACTTTCGTATCGCGTTTCGATAGACACGCGTGTACTGCGCGATGCAGCATCAGGTGGCAGCTACTGCAGTTGGAAGGCCCGAGGAGTGAAAGAATGATCCATGCGTGTTTTCTAGTCGCGATGAGCCCGAGTTTCACAATTAATTTTCAAAACAAACTTCTTTTCTTGGCACAATAGAGAAATTGCTATACCTATTGCAATGACGAAATTGCGCCTCGAGCGTGAAAAATCGCGGAGCCGATAAAACCAGGAAGTTTGCAGGAGAGATAAAGAGAGAAAGAGCAGTCGCGGGCGCCGACTAAAAAACTCCGGATATGCGGCGCGGCCCGCCGTCACTCTCCCTCCCGCCCCTCGAGCTGCACGCACAACGACTAATTGTTATAATTAACGCCGCTCTTTTTCCTCCGGGGAAATTAACAACGTCCACGTGATCGATTCACCGAGCGCTTCTCGATCGTTTCATAACCATTGCTTCGCCCTATATTAATACTACTACTATAAAGGAAGCGTCTCGTATAACGAATCCAAAATTGGGCAATCGAAATCTGGCTTGACGAAGAAACTACTGTTTTGCTTATAACTCTTAGTGGCAATACAACGGAGCACAAAACAGTTACGCTTCTTTAATTTGATTATCTACTGTTTGAGAGTTTCAACATCTAGCTTTTTACAGTACACCACATTGTCGTGAAGTCGAATTAAATATAATGAACAAGAAATATTATTTCATAACATATACTATTCGCAATTATTCATTCAAGACGTATAGTTGCAGTTGTCCGTTATGTAAGCATTTACCATTTTACGGAGTTATAAACTTATACCCATAAACATCTCACACAATGCGATATTTGAATTATAATATCTGAGAAACTCTGCGAGTCTAATGCTATTCTGCAAGACATTTAAATTTTAACTTTGGACTCGCTGTAACTTGCTAGATATTTACATAACGGGGGAAAAAAAGTTGTAAGTGAAATTACGAAAAACCAAAATATATGTAAAAAATATGTTGGTTTTTCGTAATTTCATTTATGCTTATTGTTGCAAGCAAGTCAGTTTTTTTTCATCAATCGTATAATGTTGCGGTGCAAAATTCGGATTTTCAATAAACTTGAATTTCAGCACCTTCGCGGTTAGTGACAATTCTGCTTTTTTTTGTCTGAGTAGAAAATCTCGATTTTGCCAAAGCAAAGCGAGAAGGATTTTCAGCGGCAGTAAAAGAAAATTGAGCATTGTTGCAATGCTTACTACTTCGCAAGTCGCTCTTTCGGTTTCACTCGACTACCATGAACATTTCTCATATATATAAACACATACCTGTGGCTGAAAACATGCTAATGCTCGAAAAGAAATTTTCGCCAAATAGATCAATCGCTGGACAGCGAAATAAATTTACCTCAGAATTTAACTGTTCTCCATCGTGAATATCAATCAATATTTGAATTTTTGAAATTGGAAATTTATGTTCCAAGTGACATTTATGACTTGTCCCAGCCATTACTCAATATTGCTCAAAAGTGCCACATTTGAACTTTCCGAAAACCGCGGATCCACAAACTGTTCTAATATAGGAAATGAAAGTGTTGCCGCCGAGCGTGTAAAACTCACGTTCCAAGAGCGTTATAAAAATTCTGGAAATTTCAAGCAACTTAATTGTTATCGCATCACGTATCTTTACTCGCACAGATGCTCAGGAGATCCATTTTCACTCCTGGCTTTGAAAAAATACTCTCGATTTCGTTTAACTGCTCTAGGTACATTTTTACTGCGTCTCCGTCTAATTATATAGGTATATAAGGAGAACTCCGCCGAGCTGCCGCGACTTTTCCCTCTCGACCTTCTCGTGTAAAAAAAGTGCCGCTGATTTCTCTCCTTTCGTCATCGCCGAAACCAAGTTTTTCTTCTCATTTTCGTTCGTACAATTCACGCGGAAAACAATCAATTTTGCGAAAATTCGCAACGCGCGTTAGATTAACGAGCAAAAAAACAATATCAATTTCAGGCATGAGATAGAAGGAAACAGGCAAGTTTCCTAACGCAATCTACAATAAAGAAAAACTTGTTTCGTTTATATCTAGGTATAATTCTTTAGTCGCTTCCATTAGCAGTAATTTAAAGAACAGTACAGTACTTTCGCGCGGGCGACCATCTCGGAGATTCGCTTGGCGCCTTATACGCTGCGTTAATTGCTGTACATTGGATATACATTTACTGTACAGAGAGGAACGGGAGAAAATCGTCGCGATCACTCTGAATGATTGCCGCATTTAAATGCGCGCAATCGCTAAGGAATTTGATGGTCATAAAAACTGTATAACTATATATAATTAGACACTAGATATAAGCATAATTCAAATATCTGAATAAAAATTCAAATTAAAAAATAAGAGAATTCAGAATAAAACTGTTGGTTTGAAAGTCGCGTGAAATTCAGATATACTCTAATCGGTACCAGCTTGTAAACGATTCCGCGGAGAAGTTCAACGCGCGCAGCAATAGCGAAGACAATGTCTCTGAGATGTCAACGACGAAATCTGAGGCGCAGCGAGTGTGCGAATAAGAAAGAAAAAGCTGGAGGCCGCGGACGCAAGCGCGTCGCATTTGTACAAGGCCCGACGCGGGAAATAAAAGACATATCGCGCCGCGGCTCGATAATAAAGCCTTCGCGCTCCTCTCGAATCACGATCGTAATCTCTAAGGTCTGGAAATGTATAGGTAGTAGAAGCCCTCAACATCTTCATTTCTCTGTCTCTGCAGCGCGATGCTCTCTTTGCCTGCAGATGGCTATACGAATGCGTCTTCCGCTTTATCAGCAGCCGCCTGGCGTCTCGCAACACGCCTCTCGCGCAGAAGCTCCGCGGAGGATGCGCGCTCCCCCTACCCGGCCTGCACGCGCTTACGTATATGTATACTCAATTACTCATACTAGGGGAGAATCGATCAGAGTCGCAGAGCTAAGTTTGGAACGCAGGAGAGTACCATTACATCGAGCTTCTGTCGAGCCTCACGCAAAATTGTATCCTGTCCAGCTGCGCGATGTGCCTTCAAAAACAAACCAGAGCGCATTCGGTCTCTAATTCGATACTTGCGCGGATTACCAGTGAGATGGCGCGTGTCGCATCGTCGCATCTATCATGTGCCAATTGCCGGCCAAGCAACAGAGATTATTTTCGAAAAAGTAATAAAAGAAGCTGGCGACCTATGCCACTCGATAGCAAATAATGCGCACTTTAAGCACATATGTGTCTCTACAGGTAAATCGAGATTATTTTATAGTTATTAACAAAAATACATGCAGAGAATGCATGTTTTTTTAGTTTTTCGCTTAGAACTTTTAAACTAAGCAAGCAATGAAAACATCACTTTAGACAAAAAATATGCGGTATGAAATTACGAAGAAGATGAACTATTAGAAATCTCGATAAGTTGTATAGAAGCTGAGATAATGGAAAAGAAAGGGTTAAACTAGCCATTTTTCAAAAATTCATTACGCAGCCATTTTTTCATTTTAAGACTCGAAATTTTGGAAATTAGAAGCTATGGGTATATGTACTTTATAGGAAAAAAAAAAGATAATTCACGTCCCAGTAACAAATACTTTATTTTTTAATGGACTATTAACACAATACAATTATAGCTTAATTTAGGCTGCACCATATTAATTAATGCTCTTCCAAAATAATGCAACACCGGAAACGATACTCCATGCATACATTTGCAATGTTATATTTACTATTACATCGCACTTTCCCCAAACACTCCGCGATTCACACACATTAAGTTTTTTTCCGTACAATTCTGAATGCAACTTTGAAAGTTTACGTAAATCCTTTGGAATTGCGAGAGAATTTCCCATAAAGAGAAATAAGCTTAAAATAGGTGTAAACGTGGCAGTCTCGAGCATAAATTTCTATAGCAGAAATGATCATACGGTACAACAGACTCGATAAAGTTCTCCGCTTCTAGCGGTCATTCGCAGTACAGCGTCGCAGCTGTATACAGCCGACGTCTATAAAGTCGTCCGTCGATGCCAATTACGCGAGCAAACAGCGGCAAAAAAAGAAAGAAAATAGAAGAAAGTCGATCGGCCGTAGGCTAGAGTCTCCGCCGCTAGACTCTCTACACCCCCAAAGACCTACGCGTATATATACGAAAAGGAAAGTCATCGCATCGGCTCGTCTATGCACGAAAAAATGAAAAAGGGTGTGTGCGCAGTGTGTGCGTACACAAAACGTTGGATCTTTTCGTTAAAAAGGGCCAACCTAATCGGAAAAATCTTCGCCTCACGCGCTGAATCACCGGCTTTTATTATGGATATAAGCGTCGCAGTAGACGCGTAACTGCGCGTCAGGTGCCCTTATATGCGGGCACTGCGGCCGATTACATGTTTTTGAGGGAGACTACGCAAACGGTACGTGTCGAGAGACGGCTCATCCATTGTGTTGTTCCACGTTCAAACTAATCGTAGATCGTTACGATTTTTTGCGTCGGTCTGGCCGTAAGTTGTAAATACTTATTTTTTACAATATCCATGCATTATCATTAAATATTATAATTATTATCTAAACAATGCGCCCATATACATATATTGTATCTTTATAACTATAATAAAAACTACTCGATAATCACATACACATTCACATTACACATAGAAGCGCAAAGCTAGGCATAAGTATTAAGTACAATACTTTGCGCCTAAACAGCAATTAAAAGCTCTAAAAATAATAGTCATAAAAAGCAAACATGCGATATATTATTAGGACACAATTAGGGTTAAAGCTAAAGGGAAGTTTACTTTTCTGGTTATCTTCTACTGTTTTATTACGTAATTTCTTTGGGTTATACTGCCCAAATATTTTTGAATTTCGCGGCTCAATAGAAAGCACTGCACTCTTTCGAATGAAATATTTTGAATGTTACATTGCGTATGTGCAAAGTTAAAATACAGTCATTTCGTAAGACGACGTTCGATGACAGCAGAATGCTCGCGACAGCAGCGCGAAGAGGACGAAACCCCAAATAAAACTATAAAACGTTACGAAGCAGCTCGCCTACACACGCGTGTGCGCACTGTACATATAGCACGAGCACCCGAGAGCAGTCTCCTTCGTAACTGTCAGCTGGCCAATTTCACGTTTCGTCGCGTAAATTTTACCCTGCAAACCTTGGTCCTCTTGTGGCACCGAGATAAACATCAACGCGAGTCGGAGTCGATCGTCAAGAACGAGAGAGCGCAGCACCGACATCGTCGTGTTCTCTCGTGATTGTCGAATCGTCAACACATGCAAGCTGAGCTAAAAGCTCGTTGTACACCTACACACATGTAGATGATGCAAGCTCTACCCGGAAGCTTTGGCTGCATGCTATTAGTGAAGTGTAAACGTACCCTGTACCAAGTGGCCACCTGTGAGCCGCCCGCAAACGGGGGTCACATACAAGAACGCACAAAGACAGAGAGGCACACATTAGCGTGGTGGTTGGCGGTGAGGAGCAGACGACAGGCAGACACGTTGGTGATTCGTTGGTGCGCCATTGCGAGTTTATTTTTTCGTTAGGTTTTTTTTTCAGTTTTCGTCCCCAGGTCGCATTGCGCGGTACAAGGACATGAACAGAAAAGAATCCACATAATAGAGTTCAGCTGGTCAGCTTTTAGAGTTCTGCAGGCATATTAGGGGCTTAAAGGAAAAGTAGGCTCGCTGTGGAGGATGGATTCGACGGGCCATCTTGTACGGTGATGTGTATCTCCTGGCGCAAAATTTAATGCTGCAGACCTACTGCTTGTGTGCCAGGAGCTTTTACGGTATTCGACCCTTGGAAAAAAATCTGCAAGAGCATTTTCGCTGGCTATACGCGCGCGTGACGTTTCCAAAACTTTTTCATTCGCACCTCCAAGCCGAATGACGGATCATTAAAAGTTTCGAGGCAAAAACGAGCGATAATTCGAGCAACACTGCAGGTGAAGCTAAAACTAGTTAAAGAAAAGTTTCATTGTGCAGGCCCAATGACTTTCGAAGCGGACTCGAAAAGTTAATTGTAACTTTCATACAGCCCGGCGATAAAGCGCAGTCGTGAACAGCTTCTACTTCTTCGAATCGAATCTCAAAATTTCCAAGGTTTCCGCGCTATAAAACTTTTTAGGCTTCAAAGTGAATTGTCGCAGAGCTTGACTCGCACTCCAGGCTGACGACAGTATAAAATTCATCGTCAAAAATCACGCATAGTCCAAGTGTACGACTACGCGTGCGCAAACGGTACTCGCGCAGCTCGCGCAGCTCGCGCATAATCATGGAAAATTCTCTCTGGCGAGCGAGGGACTTATATAAGCCCGACCATCTCTCGGCTGTCGATGCCATTCCATTTATACTCGGATAAAGGCGGTACTGCTGCTACTTGCACTTTTTTTTCACCCTCGGTAGCAGCTGGTATACACATATGTATAGTATATCTAGACATCGGGGAAGAGGAGAAGGGGCTAAGGAGAGCCGCAAGTTTAGGAAGAGTGCAGGGGGGAGCTGGCGACGGTGGGCGAGTTCGATGGGTGCAGGCTAATTCTTTTATCGAAAAATGTCCTTTTGTCGGCGTGTAACCGCGATATATTCCGCGGACGAGGCGGCGCGCGCCAGGTATTTTCGCTAATTATCCGCGAGCTGGTTGAAGATGAGCTGCTGCTTCGATTTGTTGCGAGCTGTGCAGTGTGGAACTGCAGCGCTGTGTTGATTTAGAACGGCGGCGGCGCACTGCCTCGAGAGGTGTATCAAGCGAGTCGGTATAAGTGAAACGCGCGTCTCGTAAACCCGCGTAATAATCGGAGCTGTAGATGCGACAAGTGCTAATCGCGTAATAATCTACAGTCCGATAGAAGCCAGTGGAATTGCACGCAGGAGCCGTGCAGCGCGTGTACGATTAACGGCCTGCACGCACCCCGTTTGCGAGCAGTGGCTGCAGTAAGCTGCGCTTATTCTTTTTTCTCCTCCGGAATCCTTGCAGGAGACAAAGCTCCGCTAATTTCCGGCTTATCAGAGCCGAGAAATGCGGCAGCACACAAAAACAGACGAGGAGTTCGAAGTCGTGCGTCCAGTGTGCAGCATGTGGGTTAAATGAACGTCCGCGACATTAACGGCATTCTCGGAGTTTAATCGAGCGCGGCACAGAATCCGGCGTAACGCCCCGTTACGTTACAATATGAGCTGCACGGACTGCTGCCTTTGCGGCTAAAGCCGGCATTAGGCCAGACAATATTTATAGGCCTTAAAGCCGAGGGACTCGTGCGTCGCTGCGCATACGGGTTCCTTCTCTGGAAAATCTCTCGCATTCCAGTTTCTCTGCCTCGCGCCCCGAGAAAATTTAAAGTCAGCTGCCAATTGGCGCTGAATAACTTTATGGACACGTCGAGCGCGTGCAGCCTACGGTTTATCGCTGGATTATTGCAACGATGCATTTTTCGGGTGTCTCTAACACGCACCTTTCGTCCACGCGTATAACTGCTCTTTGTTTGCTGGCCAGCTCGTAAAAATCTACTTTGAGAAATGCGCTTTGAAATTTAATATAGTGACAAAGCAATACTCGCGTGTGCGAATTCTTGTTGTTTCGAGAGTGCAGATGACGAGTGCAATATTTCTCAAGTTGAAGTTGTCGAAACCAATCTTCGGTGGCTAATTTCATATGTATACATTTCTTAGGTTATATATAGTTATACATCAAATCATGAAACATAGCCATATGGATCAATGGTTTCGGCACTTTTAACTCCTGAACGCGATCAAATGTCCAACTGCATTTTTTAAAACTGATTTTACTTTTAGAACACTCAAATCCAGGAGAGACGACGGTAAACCATCCACTTAACGATCATTATGCGAACGAGCTAACGATCTCTGTAATTTCAATTTACATTAGAATCGAAAGTTATACACATTATTATCTCGGGCGAATCAGCTCCAGTTGTACGCAAATGACAAGATAATAACAATGACAGTGAAAGCCGCGCTACGACGTAACGCTCGCCCGTAACTTTCATAATCCGCGCCTTTTTCGCGCGCGGGAGATTTAAAAATTCGCGCAACTACACATATCCACATCTCGACGTTTTCTCTATATCTTTCGAAAGTGGCACGCGTTAACAGCTCGAGTTATTACACGGCTTTTCTCTCTCTCTCCCTCTCTCTCTCTCTCTCTCTCTCTTTCCCGTGTCGTCGATTCAATTACGTCGATCGTTTTTGTTGAAATATTCCGCGCTGGCTCGTGATTTACGCTTCGACTCGCCTATGCGTACACGCCGACTAACACACACATATACGCGCGCATACCCGACGATCATACGCCCGACGCACGGCCTGTGCGCATATTTCGAGAGTTTAAGAGTCCGGTGAAGTTTATCGGTTGACTCTTAATGTTTGCCGAATCGAATTTTTCGACACTGCGCATTTCTCTCCCAGCTCTCTCTCTCTCTCTCTCTCTCTCTCTCTCTCTCTCTCTCTCTCTCTCTCTCCCTATCTCTGCTTTTCATCGTCGAGCGAGGTGCGTACCGTCCTCGCGCTGTCTATGCGCGGAAGGCAGTTTTAAAATTTGCATTCCAATTCCAGTCGGAGGAAGAAAAAAAATCATGGACTCGTTGACCCCTTTGTCGATTCGCCGCTCTTGTACTCGGAAAAATGCACGACCTTCGCGGCGCATTAGCGCTTTCGTCTCCGATAAAAGCGGAGCGTGTAGTTTGCGCAGCGCGGAATGGACTCGCGGCGAAACGTTATCGTCGCTCTCTTTTAATGGCTAATTGACGTCCCCCGATCCTGCCATGGGTAATTCACGAGCCCGAGGGGGTCGGACTATCAATGCCGGATCAATATCGAGGAGAGAAAATGCACGCGAGATTATAATGGATTCCGTGTGGATTCGGACGTTGAGCAATTATAATGGTAGTCGAAGAGTTCATTTTTATAGATTGCAATTAGTCTATTGTACTGTTTTTGAAAAGCGGCGGCGGCTTTTGCTTTGTGGAATAATTGCTCAATTTTGTTTGCCATCGAACTCGCCCGAGGTTATATGGGAATCGAGGCGGTGCTGTGTGCGGGTCAAAGCTGCGGATTTTTAATTCGGTGATTTGTGTACACCCAGACAAATGAGTCTTTTTGAATGAGATCTAAAACTTTTTGTATGAAGCATTGATTCTTCGAATGGAATCGCGTATATTATGTTATTTCATTAACAAGTGAAATCTGAATATTATTTGAGAACAAATCTGAAAATCAATTAAAAACTCAAGTTTCGCTGTTATTCACAGCAGACGAAAAACTAATAATAGAAAGTGAAGAATTTATGTCTTAAAAAATAAAACTTATAATAGCTACCAAACTTATAACAATCATATTTAAATATCTCACTCAAAGTCACGTGCGGTTATATTAATACATTATTCAAGTAGAAGCTTCAAACGTGGTACTAAAGCCAAGTGTTTACGTTTACTGCTTGAATGAAAAACATCGAATGTCATTTTTGTACATTATTCAAGTTTTTTTATTCAAGGTGTAATGGCGCGAAATTTGAATTTCTAATTATATTTCTGATTCAAGTCTTTTTGAAAAATTATATGTTTCTTTTTTTTTATTCAAAAGGACATTTCTGTCAGAGCAGTTTGCGTGATTTCTTCAGGAATAAAAAAGTTGTGCATTTGATATTAATAAATCAGTACAAGACTGAAGAAATCAGTTGCAATCGCAGCATTTTCTGGATTATTTTTATAAAGGGTGTGCAAATAATTGAAAAATTGCGGAAACTGAAGCAATTTCTCTGTGCCATTGAACGAATTTTGTACAGGTTACTCTTTTATTTCCTTCGAGGAAAGCGAATACGATATCTATTCACAATATGTATAACATTTACCAAACTATATAAATATATATATATATATATATATATATCGACAGAATGTAAAGAAATCGATAATACATACTTCCTCGAAGGAAATACAAGTATAGATAATCGGAATAAACTATATTATTAGACATAAAAGGGTGTAATGTTGTTCTTATCGGTGCTGTACCTCCTGCATCCCGTGGAAGACAAGCATGTTGGACAAAAAAGAGAGACGCGTGAAAAATCTTGTCTTTGCGTGATTACAAAAATAGTCAACAAAAAAATGAGAAAAACCAGTTTCTTTCTTTCATCAAAACAGTGACAGAGAGCGCGTCTTGTGCACTGAAGCAGTAAAAGCCGCACATCGACTACTTTATTTAACTCAACTCACACTCTCTCTCTCTCTCTCTCTCTCTCTCTCTCTCTCTCTCTCTCTCTCTTTCTCTCATTTACGACACGACTCAAACAAACTATGAAAGTTCTATTCCACGAAATTGTGCGACGATTATAGAATTTCCTTTTGCGCGAGCGAGACGACGTTCGAATTCGCCAATTTTTCTAAAGAGTAGACTTGATCTTTGAGAGAAAAACGATTCCGCGAAAGGCAGACTCGATCGTTGCCGCTGGTAATTCTGAAGCTGTACATAGCGATTGCACTTTCATGAGGCGAATCCGCATCGGTCTCTTTGAGATTCGACAATGACCGATCGACGAGAAAATCCAAAGTCAGAATAAACATTAGCCTGTAAAATCAGCGAATAAAGCCGCTCGCGCGCGCGTTTTATCGTTCTGGGGAAAGAAGAAAGTTTAATGTTAGAGTTAACAATAAGCCCGCAATTATGCAGTTAACGAAGCTCAAAGAGACATATTCCAACGAGTGCTCTCGGAATAAGCAAATTTACATAGCGCGAGCCTTAGACAAGTCTACGATCGTAAACATCTATCTATTCTTCGGCAAAGAATTTAATTGTGGAACGAGGGAAAATAAATTCAGCGCGCGCGGACACTCGAGCATTTTGCAGAAATTCTCGGTCAAAGGCTGCACACGTGCGCATAAGTATATTATAAGAGGAATATAAACTCGGAGAAACCGATAGCAGCGTGCTTTGGCGATTCTACAGAAAAAGTCCCGCATAAAATTACACTCTCCGCTGCATATCCCCGCGAGCGTCGACTTAGTCAAGGTCGCGACCCCCCTGCGCAAGTCTGTAAACAGAGGAAACAAGCTCGGGAGAGGACTCTCTCGCTCGCGAGTCGCGACAACTTTTGCGCACTGCTGACACTCACACTACAAGTATACTGGAATTTAGATTGGTAAAAAAGCTGAGGAACAATTATCTCGACGTATATGTTTATGGAGAAATCCGGATTTGTTTATTTGCTTGAGGGGGTGCGAATTAGCGACTCGTACTAGAGGTTAAAAAATTAAATTTTGTGGATTTCAAGGTTTGACGATCTGACATGAGAATAAATTCGTTTTGTTGCTTAAAATAAGTATAGTATTACCATCAATTAGCCTGATACCACGTTTTTATTTAACCTTCGATGTCGTGTTTGCTAAGCTTGTGCTGCGCTGTTTACACTGTTCGAAGGATTCCAAAGAAAAACAGGTGCAGGATGAAATGGATTCATTCATTTTTCATATTCATATAATAAAAAAACATTTTTATTCTATGAAAATGTGCAGTATATAATGCCTTTTCCAGAAGGAATGAAACTGTTTCTTTCCTTTGTTTGTCTACAGAATACAATGGAGAATGCCAACATCTACTTATGAATCAGTGTAGTACGTTTAGCTAGCATGACACCGAAGGTTGAATATGAATTTCGAACATTTTAAATTGGATACTACTAAGTTTTTTAAATATGTGGTTCGAAAACTAGAAACAAAAAAATTCGTGCTGCATCGTTAAGACCTCGAAAGAAGAAGAAATCATCACCTTCTCAGATCTTCTCAGATATAAATGAAAAAGTGAAAAACCAGATATCTTCGAAGGTGCTCAGGTTTTTTGTTGTTTGCAAATGCAAATATAATTTTTTACCAGTTCATCTGGTCTGGAATAATTTTCTTTTTCAATGGAAGCTCCCCCAGTGTAATGTATTACTACGTATATGGAATTTGATTAGCACCTTGCTTTTAGATGTATGGAATTCATGCAATTGCGCAATTGGTAGGTAATTCTTATTTTCTCCGTGTGCTAATGCTCTGACACAGATTCTATAAATGGCAAGAAAAAATATAATTATAATTTTTGGTCTGCTGGGTACGCATGTCGTAGAGAATAAAATAAAAGTAGAATCAGGTACATGCAGCACGAAATTCTGTTTGAAGATTCCGAAAATGATTCTGTAAATGAACGCGAAAAATCTGGATTTTTCCATATGCAGGATGTGGCGTGTGCCCACACATTTACGCCAGGACAACGCGGCGAGGACCAACAGGAAAAAGAATTACTACTCGTATCGCGGATGGCGTAGTCTGATTACGCGCGACTGCACGTATGTATGTACGATCCCCTTTTCGATCTACGCGATAATCGTAAAGTCCCGGGACTTTCAAAAGTTCCGCGTTTCGTGTGCATAAAAAAGGCCGCTTCCAGTAGCGTCTGCGCGGCTTTAACTTCCAAGCGCAGCATTTACTTCTCTCTTTTATTATTTTCATCGCTGTGTGCGAAAGTCCAGGTTTACTGCCGCGGAAATCGTTGAAATTGCAGATTCGAAAAATCCGCGCGTTTAATGAACAAAGATCGCGAGCCCGACGAGCGCCGTTGTATTTTCTTATTTCCCGCAGCCAGTTGTAAACGCCGAAAAGTACGCGCCGAGATCAGTCTGTCCGGGGCGCGCGTGATTTAAAAATTTTATCGGTAAGCGTTAAAACTTGGCGCCTTGCTATCGGACGGACGATAAACGGCAAATTACCACACGCGTACAAGCTGCTGCGACGCGAGAGTAGCCGAGAAAATCATCGCTCACAGCAGAAATTCGTATCCGCAACCGCTCGCGCTGCATATACTCTCCAGCGTGTATATATACATACTGTCATTGCAAAGAATAAAGAATCGGGGTGCAATTTCTGCGCTGTTAAATTTAACGCTCGAGAAAGCGGAGGTCATGAAGTTTCGGCTTTTACGAGTGACACGCGCGCGAATTCCGCATTACTGTGTACTGCGAGCGCCGCGATATTTAAAATTACCTCACAGCGCGGCTGCAGCGGCTCGAAAAATAAAAGGCGCGCAATCTCTCGCGGAAGACGTAATAAGTCATCAGAAGCCGAGAGGAGGATCGCGCACAGTTCCCGCGCGTGTTAAACACGCTATATACGGCGGCGTTAATGCGTGCTCCGCGCACGGAGCTAAGCCCGATTAGGCGCGGAATAACTCGCGTTACGCGGGCTCTCGCTTTCGCACGCGGCGAGTATTAACGCGGAATTATCGAGAGCGCGCGCAACTCAGCTGCCAGTATATATACGCATGGGCGTCGCTTCGTTTTTAGTGCGAAAAATCTCGAGTATGTATAGTGTTGCGTATAGAGTCGTGCGGCGACAATAAGTATGTCCTGCGCTCGCAAATCGGCCAGCAGAAATCAGAGCTGCGAAGTTTTGATCGTCTCGGGAAACGAGAAAATCGAGTCGCGCCCACTGATACAGCGCGGCCTACGCCGCGCGGCGGGAGACGCGGATAGCTGGTACGAGGAGGGGGGGGGGGCGGCGGCGGGGGACGAGGGAACGGGTTCAGATACGCATCGTACACACTTGGAGGAAAAGTCCACAGCTGCGGGGAGAAGGACGCGACAATATGATGGCGACACTCAGAGAAAGGTTCATAGTAAATATTACCGAAAGTAATTTATGAATTTCATGAATTTATCCTTACAACAAATTACTTCACTTATCGCTGAGCTTCTAACACCATTATTTCTGCAGTTCTTAAAATCACGTCGAAATTCAGCAAAACGCGTGCAGGCAAGTGTCGTGTTACAAACGCGACAACTTATACAGTTTATATAAATAAATCCATAAAAATGACGATACTGCAGCCTTATGCGATGCCTAATTATTTTAAAAAATTTTAGTATAAAAAAGCTATCTCTTCTTGCATCTATGACCAGCTGCACACAAGGACCACTCGTCATATTTTACAAGACTTTCGACCGAGACTTTTTCTACGCGGACTTTTTCACTAACTATAGGAGTAATGAATACATTACTCAAATCAATATTGAAATTTATATCAAGCAATAGGTCTTTTAATAAATGTATGCAAATACTTGTTGAAAAAAAAAAGTAAAATTTACCATACTATTTCTCTGAGTGAAGTAGGATTTAGCGATTGACAAGTCTTTCAGGCACTCGACCGACTCGCACTTTCTCCACATACACGCCCCTAACATCTCAAAACTGTATACATAAAAAAAAGGAAAAGTTAAATAACGCTTGACGAGTCGACGAGGGGGAAAACTGACCTTAGGTAGGGAGGCGAGGCACTGCTGCTTGACGTCCCAGACCAGCTGGTCCTTGGGGAACTGTAAACACTTGCTGACGCAGAGCTCGGGCACATGGACCCGGGCGAGCAGGATACCGTCGTCCACTGGCCCCGTCTCCATCATCTCGTCCTGCAGTAGCTGCTGTTGTTGGCCGCCGCCGGCCGGCGCCGCAGCCTGTTTTGGTCCCGCCTCCATCGCCCGGCGGACCCCACCTGACTTTGCTTCAGCCCGACATCACATCTGCAAAAGGACAGGAGTCACCCGATTAGCTTTCAGATCATGTACCTATATCAACTTTTGAAATTTCACGCATCTGCGAGCAAGCAATGCGCGAATAATATAAAACGCCCGGCATTACAATAAGGGCTGTAAATGTTTTAGCGCTCGCTTGGTCTCGACGCGCGCCTAAAAGGAATGTCATTTCTCAATGTGCTACTCGATCGTTAATTTACAAAGGCACAAAGAAGTCCGACCTTCTTCGTTTCGCTGCTCGTCTATAATTTGTTGCGTTCGCCCGCATTGCGTCTGGCTTTGGTTTATACATTTTTCCCCCTGATTATCTGCCGTGTGGCGCAGGAGCGCGAACGGAGCTACAGGGGACAGTCTTGGAAAGGCCACCGTTGTTTTCTTATACAACACTTTTAATTCCGCATAAGCATTCTACGAAGGCTTTTGGACACGTTTTTTCACGTTTGATGATTTATCGATGGATTTCACGCTTGGACTGTGAATTTTGCCTCGAATTAATGCGTTTGCATTTGGAGGAGAGTGTAGCGGCTTCGAATAAATTTGGTTATATTACTTAGCAAAAAAGGTGTCCATATAAATTACGAGACAGGTATAATAGGTGTTTAATAATTGGTGATTTGTGGAAGTGATATAATGTATATAAAAAGTGGATATCGCTCGTATACATCCTTAAGCATTAAAAGTCGGAGCTGAAGTAATTGGTTCGAATATTCAACGTTACATAACCTCGCAAACTTTTTTTAGATCATAAATAATCAACACATACATTTGCTTATCGCACAAAATTGCAGCGTTACGAAGTTGCCATCATAGCAATTCATATAATTTAAGTCTTATGTTTGTCTAATTATGCATAATTTTGGCAAAAACTCAAAACTTGGGCGCGAGGTGAAAGCTGCGATGAAACCGAGAACCAGTAAAATGACCGTCACTTCCGTACGCTACATTTCGTAATATAAAATCTCTGTGAAATTTAGCCAAAAAAGAACTCTCTGGTTCAGAGTTAAGGCGGTGTGAAACCCACAGTGACCGGTCAGTAACGATGCGGCAGAAAAGTGCTTTGATCTCAAATACTATGACGAATTATGGAAAACCAAAGGACACTTGCCCTTCCTAAGTTTGGAATCAAAATATTCAGGTGTTGGAGAGAAAAGTTTGTCCGAAAATCAGTGGTTGTAATCTGATGTAACTTACTTCTGCTGACAGTTACTAATTTTCGGTCAAGATTTTCTCTCCAACGCCTGAATATTTTGATTCCAAACCTTTCATAGCGATAGCTAATGCCAATACGAAGAGCAAGTATCTCTTGGGTTTGTCTAATTTATTGTATTAACTGAGATCTAAGTATTTTTCTGTTGCATCGTTACTGACCGGTCACTGTAGGCTTCAGACCCCCTTAATCTGCACAACAACAATTAGCAATTGACAGCTTAATTTTTGACAGTACGAAGTAATCATGTAAACAAATAATGAAACGGTAGATCAGAAAAATGACCGTCACTTTCACAGTAATTTGAATATACAAAAACTATGATCACCCAACTTTATATCTGATGACACCAAGTACATTGTAAGCAAAAAACTGAGAACTACACCTCGAGTCGTCGGTGTCGCAATCGGTCATATTCTGTCTATGACATCTCCTCAACAAGAGAAATTAGGAGCCTCAAATTAACAGACCATCAGCATAATCTGAAACCTGAGCAAATGCACACTTGCCTGCATAACGAGGGGTTCGAAAAATCGAGCAAAACAAACCGAAAGCTCCGTTTCTTTCTGCGAACGTGACGCAGGAGAGCGACACCTGTAAAAATACCTGCTACTCCTTCTGAGAGAGAGAGAGAGAGAGAGAGAGAGAGGGGGGGGGGGAGTGTATGCATTCAAATGACGCGGAAACTCGAGGCCAAAAACCTCGATGGCGCCAAAAGTCCACGACGAGGTGGCGGAACGAGCCATAATTTCGTCTCTCGCGGCGCAAAGAAAATAAGCAAGGGACGCGAAGAGCATGGAAAGGAAGGGGGACCGGTCAAAAGAGCCGCGCGCAAGACTCGCTTTCGTTCGTGATCGTCGTTTTTTCTCTCTTCGCACTTCTTTCTTTCTCTCGACTGTTTTCGGGCTCGGCTGCATACACGGGACGAGAGTAGCGGGAAGTGCATCGGATGAGATTTTTTTGCCATGGCAATTACAGCGGACGTCGTTAGGGTTTGATTTTAATATAACGAACTGGCCGATTCTCGGAATCGGCTAATTCGACTTTTCATTCGTCACACGCCTCCGTCCTTTGCAGGAGGCTTTGGAAACTGGAGCTAACGAGCGAGACCGGCTGGAGGCATCGCTCGGGGATGACAATAAACAGCGCCGAGCCGTTAATGAATTTGATTTATCGGAGGAATAGACGACGGTAAAACCATAGGGCCCCGGAATGAAAAAGGAAAGCCAATGCGAGAGAGTGACACACTGCGCCGACGAGAAAATGCATACATCACGTGCCTGAATGACCGGTATTCAGATTTTTTTCTTTCATCGCGAAGCTCGCGTGCGCGTGCTGCGATTACTCATTTTTCAGTGGGCATACTCGAGAAAAACGAGACTCGTAAACAGGCCCGATTGATATAAACTGTGACAACGTTGTATACGTGCTGTATATACACGGTGTGTACAGTATACACGTGCAGATAGTCGCCGGGATAAAATCGCTGAATATGCAAAGCCGACCGAGCAAAATATTGCGGTATCGGTCGAAAAAGTTACACTGCAGCCCGACTTTCATCCTTCAAATATATTCCCCTCCCCACCCTCTTCCCGCTGTCTTGCCGCTGGCATTTCGGATTTATGAGCGACGCTTTGGATTCTACCGATGCGCGGGAAAACGGGCTTGTTATTAAATGCGTCGATACGATCTGCGACTCTTCCACTGTTCCATCTCTCTTATACTTTCGCGAGTTATTTTCATTTCGTCCCGGCGAATTAAGAATACTGGCTATACATTCAGATTCAAAAGTTAGTTTTTATTAACGAACAATATAAGTTCAAGAAATCTACACATATACCTACTGCAATGAGCTACGTTACGGGAATGTGAACATCCCAATTACATTTTAGATTATGTGGTACAACAAGAAAAATCGTATTTTTCAATTTTTCTCGTCACTTTGTCAATTTGTTATTGTTAATAGTTGGAAGAAAAATAGTTGGTTTTTTTTTTGTCGCGCAACATTCTGACGCGAAACTGGAGTATTCAATTGATAATAAAAAGAAAAAACTGGTACTGCTCGTTGTAATCCTCAGTTTTAGTACTGCAATGATTGGTTTCCTGCATTCGAATGTAGCGCAACAGTTTTTTCCATGTACATAGGCATTAGTCATCAATGGATAACGTTTAGATTTCTTAAGCTCATTATTTATTGACATTAATCTTGGCGGGTTTATGCGAAAAAATAACTTTTGAACAAGACAGCTTACATGCATCCATTGTGAAATTATCGGGAATTTTTATTCGTTCGACTCTGTTGTGCTCGTCGATTTTCACGGAGATGGTGCTCTCCTTTTGTGGCGCATTAAAGAGTATTAACCGAGGCGTTTATAAATTTTTCACGCAGTACAAAGTGCGGCTGTTTCGTCATGGAGAAACCGATGCCGTCCCAGACGCTCCACACGCGTGGATCGAAAGGCAATAAGTTGCCCAAGTGTTTATGAAGTTCGGTGCGAGCGCCGAGGTAATTGAAAAAATAACCGTATTTAATGCACCGGTGCAAGCGAGCGAGCGAGTCGAGCGAACAGTTAATTACGAAATGCTTGGAAGTGTCATATTTTAAAGTAATTCGCGCTTTATCGATTTTCGACAAATTTATGTACGCGTATATGAGGCTTGAATTATAATTTTATCTTTCATCGGTGCGCTTGCGCATTAAATAATCGAATTTGAGAATAGTATATAATAAAATTCAGATAATTGCATGCATGGTACACTGTAATTATGTTGAATATGCAAACCTGCCACTCGCAGTAGCTGAAAGCGATGCGGTCGAATTGCATTTTTTCTCGTCTCTAGTCTTCATATACGTATATAGTTACCTGCTGAAAACTACTAAATCTTGAGAAACTGCATGTGGAATTTACTTGCAGTTACATGCAAAAGTCGTATTTTTACTATTATAGAATCTATTCGTAACTTTTATTGCAATGAAATATGAAGATGCGACTATAAGAAACCGCGCAAGAACTCATATATAATACAATAGTACATGTCCTGCAATTACTCAATACATTGTCATTTTGAGAGCTGTCCATATTTAAATTTCTATTCAAAATGTAGTAACTTTTGCTCAATATAAAGAAAAAGTGCAGTGCGCGGGAGTAACTTTTATTTAAGTCGCATGTTAATTGCGCTCATTATGTATAGTAATTTTTTCCCAACACATAGTTTTGCGTACCAGCCAGTCACTTTTATCCGCAACATTTAGTATATTTTGTACTTATATTACATATTGTCACGGGCGTGAAACGCCTGCATATTATTCCCAATCCCATCCAACACAATAAAAAATGAAAACACGAAAAATCAATGCTCAATATATACACAACAATACATATTCTATATTAATTGGTAACCGTATTCACTGGATCGCTGCGTTATACGCACATTTAACAATACAGAAGGGAGAGGGACTCGAATTAAAAAAATGTTATCAACATGCACTTAGTAAAAGCTGGCTCGTATGATCAAAAGTATAAGCATCGACATAGCACTAAAACTCTCGTCTCGAAGACTAGGCGATTCGCTCTAGCCGAATAAACGCCTGCACATATCGATCGATCAATCAATCTGCTTTTTATTTTTTCGTTTCGCTCTTTCTCCCTCTGTTCGTGTATCGTCTCGACCCGTAGCCCAGAAACCTCTGCCAACAATAACTCACACGCCTCGATGCATGCCGTAGTGCACTTTCACTGGAAAGTTCCCTCGCTGCCTCCACCCGTATATAACAAGCTACATGTCGGGGCCTAGAGTCATCGTTCCCAGTCCCAGAGAAACAGAGACGATCATACGCACTCCTCGAGCATCTATGTCGCATGCACGCACGCACTTTTCTGCATTTGCGCAACAACGCGCGGCGGCATTGCTTTTTCGGCTTCCATCGAAAGCTCGGCATGTAATTTATTGCGACGGTTATTAGTTCGGCCGGTGTAATTTTGACTGCATGTAAATTACGGAAGCCCGTCTTAACGGATTTGGCTGGGGCAATTTTGTAATTTTGTAACCGACGACGTTATACCCAGCTCTTGAAAAGTCGCCGCAGCGGCCGCCTCGCATATCGGATGAATAATTGATAAACGAAAGTCGGATAGAAGTGAAACCGTCGTAAAGTTGAAAAGCATCGGGTTTGAGAAGCGCGCGTCGGCGAGATTCGTACCCGAGCAAAATTACTGGGCTCTAAAGTATTGTCCGGGAGAAGAGAACAAAATCACACGTGTACGCGCGTTACGACAAAGCGAAAACGCTTTGTGATTTATACCGACGCCGCGACGTATTGCAGTCATAATATCGTCATAATATTCCTAGACACGCAACAGCCGTTTAATTAAAATTAACATCATTTTTTGCTCTTCAATTTTATTGAACGGCGTAGCCTCGCGTATCGTTCGCTATACTGCACGCTTGCAATGTAACTATAAGCATTATATCCTGCGTAAATTTGCAAAGGCATGTATAGAATTCTAAACAATTCGCGACATTGGATTAGAGATGATCGTATGCATTTTTCATTTCACGCATGAATAGACGTAAATAAGAAACAACGTTAAGCAATTTTCTATTTTTTCAAACCCGACCCATACGTTATTTTAACTCGACAATTCATCGACTTTGCCCTTTTCTTTTAATCCAAGCTTTTTCTGTCTGCGCATTTGCTGCGATTTTGCGCTGAATCCTGTTACCCGCCGCGTGGATATAATTATCCATATACGAGAGAAGCGAGTTTCGTGTAAGACTCGATTTGTACTTAATGTTGACATGCACTGGCGTT
Source organism: Philotrypesis tridentata (assembly GCA_018906965.1). NCBI lineage: Eukaryota > Metazoa > Arthropoda > Insecta > Hymenoptera > Pteromalidae > Philotrypesis > Philotrypesis tridentata. The sequence goes on from JACCIB010000049.1 coordinate 318,010, forward strand.
CGCTTTTCTCATATTTTTCCTAGAAATCCGATCGCCGCCATGAATATTTATAAGGATTTCATATAATTCAATTCGATAGAAAAAAAGCAATAAAAGCCAGACGAGTCGAGCTCCGGCAATAAAGACTCCGCGATCAAACGACTTTGAAATTTAGTTGGTGTGGGGGGGGGGGGGGCATAGACAATGAATTGCTTTATGAACTATTTTTCCTCTGCCGCCGATCGAGGCAATGCATTACAGTGTATTTAAAGGCGCCGCGTGTGTGGTCCGATATAACTGAATACACTGCACTGCGTGGCGGTCAGTAACTGTCTACCGTTTTTTACAGCACCAGTTGCCACTCGGATTAAAAAAAAACATACGGAAGAGAAAATGAGTTTTAATGATCCCGATATGTTTGCTCAACTATACAAGAGCAATGAAATCCGATCATTTGTTTCCTCAAGCGGTAATCTCGCAGGGCATAATTTCCCGCTTGGCTGAAATCCTGCGAGAAGAAATTCATTTATCCAAAGCTTATTAAATGCATATATATTTCGAGTGGAAAGTATTTTTATAGACCACGTGCGGTGTACACGTAGTCCACTTTGTAAAAAAATGACCTTATACAATCATCTTTATGCAATCGAGGAAAATAAAAGAGATTTTTGATTTGGTTGCCTAAATAAACTATTTCAAAATAAACGAAAAAGGTACGTGACGACACGAACGTACAGTTACATTATGTTTATGATCCACGGCGTATAGCTCGTAAATTGTTATAAATGCACTTGCGCCAGTTCAAGATATTGTAAAGAAATGAATGTAAAAAACTTGATTTTAAGACCAATCACCGCGCTATTCTTTATAATCTTGAAAATAAGTGGAAGGAAGAATTTTGCAGCTTTTGCTACATGAACCCTTCTAATTTTATAAAACAAAAAAAAATGCTAAAACTCAGAAAACTCATAACTTTTAAAATAATCGTTTTAAATAGAATATAAAAATTAAGATAATATGTACGTGGAGCGAAGCATAGTTTCTTCCAGTCGGGACGAAAACACTTTTGCAAGAGCACAAGTGATTAAACCGTAACAATCTCCCGTCCTCGGCCCAACCCTGCGCAGTAGCAATTGGCACTTGCTCCATTAGCGTGACTTGGGACAACCCCATGAAGACCTGTCCCGTCCTTGCATTTCGCCGATTGCTCTCCGTAGCCGCACTCGCCATTCATCAACGGAATACAGAGAGAGAGAGAGAGAGAGAGAGATACAAGTACAACAGGCGAGCTCCATTAGGCTGATCAATAGCCTCAGCGGAGGCCAGAGCTTCAAGAAATAGATCGATAGCTCGATCGATTAATCGAATTTCCCGGCGGGGCGAATAAATGAAAAAACGCCGGCCTGCATTCTTTCTATTGCCCGAGGTGCACATCACACCGTACGGATAAGAACGACGAGTCGGTGGGCTCGAGATGACGCGACAGGTATTCGTGGAGCAAGTGGACTCGTTTTTTGCTGCAGAGAGCATAGCATATACCGGGGATTTCGGTTTACAACTTTGGTAAAAAGTTGGAGAGTCGGCCCCACACGCGACATATTGCAGCCCCAACGAGACAATGCAGTAGAGTCTGCGCCGAGCGGCGGTATGTAAAAAAAAAGTGAACCCGAGGAATGTGCTCGCGGTGTTGTGTCGGCGGACGACACAAGGACGCGAATCTTAATGGGTTTAAAAAGCCGACCGCAGGAGAAAAAGGAAGACTCTTCGAATAACCCAGTGACCGCACGCTGTGCTCATCTCCGACTCCCTTTAACGTATACATGTATACCGCCTGTATATGGTTTTCGGCCTCTCGCTCGAGGACGCGAGAAGGCCGCCCGGCCGCCTCGTCGTATTTGAACGGCCGTATCTACGATGTGCACACAGGTGCGAAGGCGATTCCATTACTTGTATATCTCCGAGCGATTCTCACTTTCCCTTTCTCTCTCGCGAGCCGTCAGTCTCGAGTACGTTTATGTCTGTCGGCTGATTAGAGCGTGAAAACGAGGCGATTTAGCGCTCTGGTTCTTGTTTCTTCTTCTTCTTCTTCTTCTTCTTCTTCTTCTTCTTCTTCTTCTTCTTCTTCTTGATTAAAATTTGACCATGGGCTGAGGCAAAAGCGCTATCGTCAAAGGCTTATGCCGTTCTGTACTTGTAAACAATCAGTACGCTACTTATTTCGAAGCAGGACCGTTAATTGTGGTAGTCACTCGTATGAATACGCTGCACAAGTATACTCAAGCATGAATTCGCTGCACGCATATACAGCTCAAATGAACTGCACTCAGGAATACTTGTATACGAGTCCTCCCAAGCACTCGCATGAATTTAGACAAACCCTCATGCGAATACTCGCGCGAATAAATTCATATACTCTAACCGTATGCACAGTCACGAATATCTTGTGAATCGCATTATTCTCTTTAAAAAAGAGCGATTAATACGTGATTCTGATTGGTTGCTACCCATTATTTGTATATAGTTCAAGACTGATACATTAAGCCGAAAACGTAACCAAAATTGCGCGCGATAAGCGCTGAATTCCATAAAAGTCATAGTGGTGCATGTACAGCTGCGCATGCGCCTAAAATGCTTTCATCCTCATGGTCCAGATGGAGATTGGGATCCGCGAAGTGCGCTGCTATTATTATTGATCCGCCAGTATTATTATACCTCGAGCTGTGGTTAGTTTCCATTGCATTTCAATTGCCTTTCAACATCGAATAATAACCCGCATATGCAGGCGAGGGAAAAATACAAAGAAAATCAAATTCGGGATATGCATGGAAAATATCTAACTTCATTTATCTGAAAGAAGAGTTTAAGTGAAGTCTCTGTGACGGCTCTGAGGGTGGCGAGCAAACAAAAACTCGATTTTCGCGGCCTGCGAACGTCTTCGGTGAAAGAGGCAGCGGCGAGATACGAGGTGATTCAAAGGATGCAGCTCGTTGTTGCAATCCTCGCTGCAGAAAAGAAGGAGAGAGGAGGCTAGAGAGAGAGAGAGAGAGAGAGAGAGAGAGAGAGAGACGGCGCGGCAGACAGCAGTGACAAGCGGTAAATCATAGTTTTACGGCCGCGGCAGCGCAGCAGCCTCTTTATGCACGTGTACACGACTTGTTCCTTTTTCCTCCTTCCCTTTGTTATCTCCGCTGCAGCTTCTTCTTCGTCTCATTTTTTTTTCGCGAGAGAAAGGAAGAGACTGCGCGAGAGACGTTGGGAAGGGATATGGAGTCTTCGGTGCAGTGGGCGGCGGCCCGCCTTTACGGGCGAAAAATCAAGGGGAGAGAATGTCAAAATATTCACACGGGCAAAGAGCGTGAAAATTCCGCGGAGAAGAGCGAGCGAATGAGAAAAAATTGTTCGCGCTGCAGTGCGGCGTCGCAGGTTGCTTGAAAATACCCGTCGCACACCGTAATTGGCCATTATTCTCATAGGACACTACGCCTATAGGAACGACGGGGACGATGTGCTAAGGACGCAGTGTACACCGCTGATGTGCTGGATAATCGATGTGATGCGTGACGCTTTTTGCCCTGCTGCACTATTGTGGATTTTTACGGTAAGCGAGGCTTTCATTAAAATATCTTCCCGGCGACAAAGGCAGAGCCGATAGATTTCACTATGGGGGAAGCGACGCGCATTGGAAAATTGATTTACGACAGGAGCGCGCGGCTGCTGCAGCTTTATTGTATCACATCGACATTGAAAATTCGACCACTTAAAGACATACACCGCGCAAGAAGCTGTTAGAATTGTTATCGCTACCGCGCTTACTCTCGTCTATTTGCGGAATTCATGGATCGCCGAGCCCCGCAACTGGGGAACGCTTTTAAGTACACTTTGATGCTGCGCTGATCTCGAGACACGCGTTCCTCCGATTCTTTACCCAGGCTTTTTATCCGTTGATAAACATTTTCTTTCTTTTGATCGACTATTGCAGTTCACGACATTTTTACAATGTTTTGAAAGAGTTGAAATTCGTGGTTCGACATGGCAGCTGAAGAAAAAACACATCTGCAGATTAGCTTACGACCAATTCTAGAGATGTCAAATGTAAAGTAAGTCAAATGAGATGCTGATCGTTCGTTACAATATGGAAATCTATGTCATGAAATATCTGTGCAAATTACGCGACTTTTGTATGGCTCCGAATCAGTTGATTCAAATGACTTTCGGTGAAATATTTAATTTAAATAATAATTAAAATAATGTTGCAATGCGCGGCGATACAAAATCACTTGTATAGTTACTGCATTTCTGCAGTTATTGCAGGCTATCTAAGCAATTCAGTTGTTTTCTGGCATCTGCCAAACTGCTGCGCAGTGTAGCGCGAAATTTGGCAGATCGGTAATCGGTCATTTTTCCATTTGCCGCATCAGGCCGGAAAAAATTTCGCCGAGTTTCGACTGTCGATCAAAAAGCTTGAGTCGCAAGAATGCGGTAACGCCCGCGTCCACACGCAATAGACGAGTGAAGACGGAAATAAGAGAGACTCGAAGAGGGGAAGAAAGATTGGCGCGCATGCGATGGTCAAAGAAGTGCAAGCGAGATCCGAGCATGAGTACGCATATCGCGCGAGTATTAAAGGATCCGCTGCTCTCGGACTCGGACCGAGAGTAGTTTGTTTCTCGTTCTCTCCTTTTTGTACTTTGCTTGTTCTCGTTTCATCTTATACACTACATGCTTGTGCGCCACGACTCTGCGGCTACGCCTTTCCCTGTTATATGTATAACTTCAGTTCAAGTCAAAATGTTGAATTGCTACGCGGAGGTGAACGGACCTTGTCGAGAGCGCCCAAGAATTTCGCATCATTTATTACGCTCGATGTGTGCTGCACGCCTCTGTCTAACAGTCTATCTTATATTACAATTGTGTTTGCTCTTGGATTCTTTTAATTGTATACGTACAGCGAAGCGCCATTGTTTTATCGGGCGGTTTATTACGTTACTGCGTCGTGGCTCGCTGTAAACGCGTGTTATGTTGTTATTCTGCGGACTTCTGTGTTGCCGTAAAAATCCGTCTCTTATATGTCGAATTTCAATGAAAAAATGCGCTAGAGAAATCGGAAAAAAAGACATAGTCAAAAGTCCAGAGGAACATGGGAAAAATTACTAGAAACCGTATTTCTGAGCCATTTTACGCTTTTTTTACAGAAAATTAATGCGTCAAACCACTGGAATAATAACAACTACGAATGTTCCCGAGGCTCCAATAAAATTTCGAATAACACTATAATAAAGTATTACACAGAAGAGCTTTAATTTAAAAAAAATTATGCCAAGTTTCGACGATGCTCTGATCAAAAGTTATGCCCATTAAAAAAAAAAAAAAATAATAATAATAATAAAAATCCGAATAGCCAATTTTTTCTTTTCCCCCCATACACCTCCCCATGTTAAATTTTCATATTACACACGTGACGTATGATTAATTACCACGAAAATTTCAACTGAATTTTCAACTTAGTCGTGCGGTGGGTTTCCGGTGTTTAGAGTTGAATGAAATTTGTGATTTATACGACGGATGAATAGGTTAAATTTGATTTAAAAGTATCCATTCGTACAGATGTAATAGGTTAGTATAGCCCACTTTACTTGGATTGATAACTAACTGCATTTACATATCAATGCGCGCATTGAAACATCATTTTCATTTTTTTCTAACCAGAAGAGTAGCCTAGTAAATTCGAAAAACTCTTTGTATATAAATAAAACTGTGTCGCAGTAACAAAAGTATAATTAATTTATCTGAATTATGCAATGTTTACGAGGGCATATACTTATAAATACATTCACGTAAAAATCGAGAATGATGAGTGGTCGAGATTTGCACAGTCCTTGGCTTGAGACTTTTGTTTTTGCGTTCGCTTGATAATTATGAATCGTTCTTGCAGAGAAAAAACAACAAAAACACCTAATAATAATCTCGTCCACATAATTGATACGTTCTTACGTGATCGATCGAATATACCGGCTGAAACTTGCTGAGTAAGTCATGTAGACCGGCAGAATAAAAGGCAGTGCTTAGGATGAGCGTAAAACTTTAAAGAAATATGTATACAAGCCTATTTAAAAGTGTAAATAGCTTTTTTTCTAAGCTCGATGACTCCTCAACGAGGCAGTTATTTGTTCGTCACGAGAGGAGTTTGCTCTGAGACTGAAGACTTCGTGGAACAGGATCATTGACGATGTATTATCACAGCATTTAACACAACGTAACACGAGAGTTTATGATTAGAGCAGAGGCAATTGTTTTACTTCATCATCTCGGATGATGGTTTTATTTTTTTAGAAAATTCTAATCTCGAATGGAACATCATTCATTTGGTGATACCGCAGACGTTTCCGTGATCCTAAAAAGAATAAAAGGCAGTACATAAAGAAATATAAAAGTAAAATCCGGCGAATAATAGAATAATCGAAACGCCAAAGCACACACTTTGAGATTCACAGCTATATATCTGCAGAAAATATAAGCCAAGTTTTTTCATTTTACTTGATGTACGCAATGTACTGCATTTATAACAGTTACTTTTGTATTTGGCGCATTTCCTTTCCATTCTTAATTCTACACTTTGCATAATTTAAAAATTGTCGATTTCGACATTAAAGATTAATAATTAATTCATTCGAAAGAGTAGAAATCCCACAAATGATCAACTTGCTATAAGTAAACACATTGCCAAAGCTGATTTGATCAGCTATTTTAGCAGAGTTTTCCAGTTAGCAGTTTTGGAGCACTGCATTCCGCCATCCAGAGGCTGATTTCTCCGCGCATATTCGAAACGTAAGAGATCACGCTTATCAATATTCAAAAGCTATCTTGGACGCGTACACCTCCCAAGAAAACAGGGTCAGCCTGCTGCTCGAAACTACCTCGACCTTTCTCCAGCCGAAAAGCCAGAGAGCAGCAAGTTCATTCACCCCTTACATCGCAGCTCCTCTTCTTCCCACATCCATATACGCAACCGTCAGTCCATCCCCGGACTCTTTGCCCTCCCACTCCTCCGACTCTCTCTCTCTCTCTCTCTCTCTCTCTCTCTGCTCTCGCGGAAGAAACGAGAGAGAGAGAGAGAGAGAGAGAGGGAGAAAGAAGGAGCGCGTGTGCCGCCGCCCCCAACGAATTCCAGCGCGCGCGCGCGACGCCGCCGTACTCGCGCCTTTTTCTCCTCCGCGCAAAGAGGGGGAGCTTTCATCTCCTCCGACGCCGGAAGACAAAGGCGGCTGCAGGAGGATATACGTGGCCCGCAGGACGCGCGAGCGCGTGTAAAGTCGTATAAAAATATTCATCTCCCGCCGAGGTGATACGAAGTGAAAATTTTCAATCTTTTCGAAATCTCGCGCTTGCGCGCAGGGGGATTCACCCGTGTATGCCTTTTCGATGTAAAACTCACGCGAGCTCGAAAGATCGAGCGCGTGTGGATCGCGGCGGGTAATAAATATTGCTGTTATTACTGCAGCGACTGGTGATCTCACTTTTGAAATGGGTGCGCGCGAGCATCGGAAACAGGAATATCAATTCGCGAATAAGCATCGCGGTCTTCTAAGTGTGCCTGTGTATGTGTGTCTGTACGTCTCCACCCTCGACTCGCGTCTACAGGCATTATGTGTATTGTGTATTGTGTAGGCAGACTGCATGCGAGGAAAAGAGTCGCAGTAAGGGCTGCGCGAGAGTTTGTAACGAGCTGCCGAGAAGGAAAGAGAGGGAGGAGCCTCTCGAGAAAAATGACGAGGCGCGCATGCAGCTCTCTCGACTCTCCTCCTCGTGCGCGCGCGCGCGTGTGTGTGACGATGATGAATATGCGTGCGTATATACGTGTAGGAGACTTCGTTTCGTCGTTGCCGCGCGCGAGCTTTGAAATTACATACACGAGACTACTGCGGTCAATGTCGGCGGCTCGCTCGGGATGAAGGAGAGGCCAATATTGTCACGGAGAAATCCTCGCTAACGATCCATCTTCATTTTCGTCGACGCCGCTTCGATCTCAGAAAAATGTTTCATCGAACTTTCGTTTTTTCCCTTTGTCAAGTGGATAATGGTGTTTACTAAAGCTATATTCGTACTACTTCAAATTACCAATTAGAAAATCATGAGTTGTGCAAATCCAGGGATATAATTTTTGTAAAGTAATACAGTCTCATAGATCCAAGTTGTTTTAGTTCATAGCTGGTAGTTCGAATTGAAATTCTCGCGCGAATCTCATTGTAATAAATCCTCTGCATAAACACAAATAGAGTATCGTCAGTTTACACAATCATTTTTCTTGTAACATAATTTCTTTGTACGTAAATGCCTTAGAGCTTTTGAATGTTCAAGTTTTGTAGTGCATTTTCTTTGCCACTGTAAATATACCACTTTGAAAGTTAAAAATAACGGGACCTACTCGCTGAGAGTTGTAATTTTACTGACTGCAGCGTTATTTTACAAATATCTCGTAAACGTGCGCAAGGGTCCACAGTACTCTTTAGTATTTGTTTGAACTAAGCTGGTAATAACTACTACAATTTCAAATCGTACCAGTTTCACAATCAGCCTATAATCCTACCCAGTATTTTTACTTTCTTTGAGTTTTGTTGCGAAATTCAAAGAGTGCTTTAATTCCCTGGCAGAAATAATAGACCAAGTTAGTTGGTGAACGTGCTACTCAAACGCTAACGATAGGGCGCGCAGAAGATGCTTGGATCACAATAAACACAATGAATTACATAAATCCAGGAGATAGTTGTCAATCAGTATGCAAAGTTTGAAATCGAAATATTCAGGCATTAGAGAAAAGTCAAATCGCGTGTACTAACTGAGTTTCGTTCAGACTATACATTCTTTTCAATACCTGATTACCTCGATTTCGAACTTTGCATATTGATAGATTGCAGGTCAGCTGTCTCTTGTATTTGTTGAGATCCAAGCCTTTTTTACCGGGCTGATAGTGACGGCTGGTAGTCGCAGCGTGTGGATATCAGACCCCCTTTATGTGACGATGTGTTAAAGCGTGCATTACAATAATAATTAGTTTATATCGTCAAACATTTTTGCTCATTATTGCAGATGGTAGTAAAATAACCATGATGCGACGTTTGTAATTACGAAATTGGTCGTTGATTTGCCATCCTTTAGAGACTAGGGAGTAAATTGCATTGCATTGTAAAAAATATAAACGCATGCTCGCACATCGACTCGATGTCTGTAGTAGAAAACGTCTGCAGCACCCAACGCGTTCGGTTTACACAGGCAACTGCAGACTCGATCAATCCAGCTCGTTACGCGATCCTTGAGCGAGAAAAAAAAGACTGGAAAAATCAGACTCTCGGACGCAAATCCCTCGGTTGACCCACCCGCGCATGCGCCCCTACACCTCCGAAGGCAACCCCCGGCTCCTTCGTGCGACGCTGTGCTGCAGTTGCGAGGGAGAGAAGAAGAGAGCAACGGGCGGAAAAATAATGTTTTCGAGTAGGCGCAAGCGCGGTCATCTCGAAGGAATTTATCGACGGGAAATTTGGTTTTCGGCGCGCAGCCATAGTGTACACGCGGAACACACCCATGTCCCGAGTAGATTCGCGCCCGACAGCCGCACCAGTTGTCGGAGGTGAGATTCGCGATCGATCCTCGTGTCTAACCCACATTCCGAGGCGAGATGAACATTGTAATCGTCCCGCGCGCGCACTGCACCTATAATCCATCAGGAGCGAATCGATCTCGCGAGCGTTAACGCGATACGGGCGGCTGCTCGCTCACCCCTCCCCAGTACAGCTCTCTCTCTCTCTCTCTCTCTCTCTCTCTCTCTCTCTGTCTCTCTCGGCACCTGAGCTCCAGAGAGATCCGCCCTTCGGCCGAGGAATCACCTATACACATACTCATCTCTGTTAAACAAAAAGCGCTGATTTTAGGCCACGACACGGACTGTTTGTACAGCGACTGTTTGTACATGGACTGCTTGCACACTTTGCTCGGAAGTCGGATATAATTGAAAGACGGAGAGTCGGAGCTTGCGTGGGTGCTGTTGAATTACTTGGGAAATGCACTGACACGCTTCATCTGAATCGCGCGTATCGATCCGGAGGCGCGTGACATGATCTCGCGGGATCGAGTGCAGCACCCATAACAGGCGTTGACCCGTATTTGCATTCGCGGCGATGCAGTCGTCGAGCCAACCCCCAACCCAACCCCCCGCGCGGTGGTGGTCGGGAGAAAAAGGCGCTCCGTACCGTAGCTCTCGCTCTCCACACTGCGACCGCTGCTTTTGCTCTTGCCGTCGGCTAGTCTCACTCACAGAACCAAATAAACACAGATTTATATATGCGTAGAATTATGTATGTTGCATACACGGCACTGGATCACGGGCTGGCTTGCGTCACTTGGACAAAAGCCAGCGTATATCGCACGAGAACGAACGCGAGCACTCGACTCGTATGTAACACCGACACGGAAATATACAGAGCGGAGCGAGAGATACAGAGACTGTCTCGAAACGCACGTCGCACGCGAGACGCGAGCGCGATCAGTCCTCCGCAGGGTGCATCCCGCGACTGTCGGCTCGCCACCGGTTAGATGGCGCTCAGACCCGCTCGATCCCCCTCCACGACGCCGTCTCCCGGCCGGGAAAGAGAGAGAGAGAGAGAGAGAGAGAGAGAGAGAGAGAGAGAGAGAGAGAGAGAGCGAGCGAGCGAGAGTGTAGGGAGGGGAGGATGCGGTTACCTGGGCAACGCCGACGAGATCGACCGTCGCTGCCGCTGCCGCTGCTGCTCTGCCGCCAGTGTATACCAGAGTTGTTTCCCCTCCCGGGAGTTTCCACTAGTTTCCACCCCCGTCTGCGCTCTCAAGACTTTATGTGCGCGCCGATGTAGGAGCTCGTCTCCAGGTGGAGAGACGCTCTGGTTACGTGCGCGCGTGCGGGAGACCATGCAGGGCATTGGGCTTAATTTTTGATGTGAAACATCTATAGGCGCGCCTCGAGGAGTGAAACCGTACTTGAAAACAAAAGAAAATTCCGACCAAAAAAATCCTAACATCTGGCGAAACGTTCTAACCCCCCCACTCCGCCTACGCATACAGCATGCTTGTCGCGTGCCGAGTCTTCTCTTCACGACTAGGACTGCTAGCAGGCTTCCCCCTCCACTTTCTAAGGGAGGTTCCACACGGGGAGCACAATATACAAGGGAGTACACGTATATAGATATACTCTTACTACACGAATAGATGTTGCATATAGCACTCAGTGTGGAAACTCTCTAAGATGCGCGATGCAGGCCCATCTCGGCGGCAACTAGAGCTCTCTTCCCCCTCTACTCGCTCTCTTTAGGGCTTTTCTCTGAGAGAGTGAGAATGCATTTGTGTATGTCTGTGTGTGTGTGTGCCAGGTTTAGCGCGTATACTATACAAATAGAAAGCGGAAAAAATGTTCTGCTAATTGAGAGAAGGATAGAGCAATGAATTCGCAAACGCACTCGAAATGCACCTACAGGACCCAAGCGTCGGACCTCTGGTCGGACTGACATAGCATCTTCAAAATTTTCTTATATTATGTGACTAGTAGACGCGTCGTGTATTTCGAAAAGTTAATGTGATCAACTTTTCTTGTGTTTCATTCGTCTAGTTGACGCAATTTAATTGTCATAAATCAAAAATTTTGCAACAAAAAAAAAAAAAAAAAAAAAAAAAATGAGTCGTCGCGGAACGCCTCGAAGATGAGAAACATCAAAATTAATAAAGTTTATAGACAATTACATGTAATTTTTAGGTTGATGTAAAACAACATTTATTTCTGTTTAATATTCTTCATTTACGATAAACTTCTTTCAATCATTATCAAAGTCGATGTTTCACATCTGTCAGCTGTCCCGAGACAGCTCACTTTTTTTTACACAACTCCCTGTTTCGAGGACGATTTTGCGGACTGTTGTGAAAGTAATGCAGTTCTATGACCAATTGATTACGACAATTTTCAGCTTTATATATTTCTTTTTGTATAGAGCTTTTGCCGGTTTATATTTTATTTAAAAAGTACTTACAAGTATCGACACGATTATTCAATATTCGTGCAAATAAAACAAGGCTAGATCGAACATTTCAGCTGCGTCACCATTTTACATTACGCACAATAACGTTGACTGGCTACATGAAAATGTTTATTCCATCATTCTTCTCACACTGCCGAGTGTTTTTCGCACTTTATCGCCTTTTCCTCCGAAAATAAAATCATCCGTCAATCAATAGAGCGAAGACAGGCGGAATATACGAGGGATTTCTCGGGTATATAGCAACGCAGAGCCTCGCTCCACGCACGTATTTCTCTCGCTCTGCTCTCGTCGGTATATTTTATATTTGGCGACGTTTCCTCGCCTCCTCTTTCTATATTCGTCGAGGGAGTCGTCGCCATAGTTGTCCCCGCGGTTTCCCAATTTTATCGCAGTAGGCTCGGATAAATGATAGATAAACGATGGGCTACGCGACTATTTTTTTCTCGGCGAATGAATTATATTGATGAGGTGATGCGCGGCGCGACGAACATCCAACGCCGACTTTATATCTCTAGTGGTTATTCATTCTGACATTTATTTTCACGCGTCTATTATCGATTTACAATTCAAAAGCTGCGGCGACCAAGACACAGAACTTCAAAGCCAGAGAATTGCAGCAGCCGACGCCACTAATCAATTAGTTATCGCATCGATTTCCCATTCGGGCGGCGATTAAGCTTTCGTCTGCTACTACTGGTCTTGCCAAAGTACCGCCGCAGCCCGCGGCTTAATTGCTCGCGAGGCTTTTAATTTCCACGCTACTCTCGTGCTATACACCGCAACGAAGCCTTTCCCATACTAGACGCGAGCTGCTCTTCTAAGGCCTCCCTCTGCCATTCACTGAATAATCTCAGCTCGGACGCGTCGAATTGAAAATTCAGAGCGATTATTTTTCAATTCAATTTTTGAACGTCTGCCAGAGAACGGATTTAACGCATTTTGCACGGGGCTCTAGTATGCAAATGCCTTCGTTCCCCAGGGGGGCTTGACGCGCGCACGGCTATGCTAATTTCATCGACTCGTTTGTCCGAAGAGTAATAAGTGAAATGGCTATATTTTACGCACATACTTTATTTCATCGAATTGCTCCTGGATAATCGCATGAATTCCTGCAACCATCCCTAATTCCCAGCGACAGCTCATACGAACAATACGAATCCCGTTTATGAATACCCATAAACATCCATAACTATTCATAATTACTCAAGAATTTATATCTAATTGCCTCGACTTGTCGGTCCGAAGAATAATACCTGCGGAAATCGTAGGTGAAAGACAATAGGGTGGATGTTCGCGCTCTGAAAAAGCAGCTGAGGCTTATCATTTAGCGTAATTGATTGAGTAACCGATTGGTGTTTGCGATTCCGATAAGGAGAACCGAGAGGAGAACTGATGAGGTAAAGAATTTTTCCCAGCGAAATCAAAGCGATGATCGTAAATTAAGCAGAGCAGTGATACAGAATTCATTTGCCAACGGATTCGGCGTGAAGCATTCAGCGACTGCAATTTATTTGTCAATTGTATTGATATTAAAAGAAACTTTTTTCTCTAAAATATATTCAAAGAGTTATCGGCTGCAATTGATAGGATTATTTATGGTCGAAAGCGAGTACTGCATCGGCAGCTATTCTTTTACGAGGCTCGCGCGATTGTAACGTTTATCTATATAACCTTTTACGATTGAAACTATTTATCGGGTCCACATACCGCGCCGGCTCGCTTTTTAATCTCTAAATCTTATTTTCAATTTCCGAGGTGTCTATACGCATAGACACGGCTCTGCTCTCATAATAAATTCATACCTCGAATATTGTCAATGGCGAAACGGAGAAAAAAGGGCGCGAGTGCAAAACCGGAATAACGGAATGTGAAAGTCTCGTGAAAGGCAATTGTTGCAGCTATTCCAAATAATCGCGTGTCGCCAGGCCTCTATGTATTCCGTTGAGAAACAGATGTAAATTAGCTCGAATTATAAATTCCGACACGACGACTTGTCCCCTAATTCAAAGTATGTGTTCTCGCCGAATCGAGTGCGTCTATGTGTGGACGAAACAATTAGCACTTGTTTTCATCTTGGCGCATGAAATCGAGAGTATTCCTTTTAGAAACGCCCAAACACGTAGAACTGACTCTTTGAAATTCTCTTTGTTTTTGGATCAAAGGGAAACAACTCGACAAGGTGAACGAACGCGATCGTTGAGAAAAGCAGTCCGCGAAACGAGGAAAAATGTCGCGGAACGTTAGTGTGATTCCGGAAGCCCTTCATTCGCGCCGCGGCGACGGCAGCGTCCGGTACACATTCAACAACTGCGAGGCTGCGCGGAAGCTTAAAAGAGTCGTTTTCAGAGAAAGATGTAGCTCGAATATTCATAAATTTAAATTTTCATGCCAGAAGAAAAACGAATAATGCAGTGTAACAAGAATACACGACACATTTTTATTGCTTGAGAAAGTAAAGTACGTCGCGGAGAAATTAATCTGGTGTTGTATAAATAAATTCGGATAAAGACGTAACATTTTTACTTTATGATCTTAATTCTTTGGAATATATTCTAAATTAATAATTGAACCTTCACTGATACGTGAGCTAAACTTTGACTCGCAGATTTCCTTTAGAATTCCGGACAAGCGAAAGCATAAAATAGAGTCATTCCCTTTGGGAAACGCGTTTCAAATAGCAGAAGTCCTCGTATGAATGGAGTGGAGTTATAGGATGATTTGAATGCGCTTGAAAAACTTTGTAGCAATCCATGCATGGAATTATGTAGAAAAATAGAAAATTTAAATGAGTCCCTCTCATCAGCTGTCGTAATTATTTATAAGTATTTATTTAGCTAGTTATATATGGTTGGTACGTCCAAAATAAGATGGTAAATCACGTGTTCTGTTCATATCATGTTTTCACTTCTCAAGTCTTAAAAATGGTTGCTCCTCTTGATTGCAATTTCTCGTGTCCCGCCTCCGCCTCTAATTTTGGAATATCCATGCACGGAGCCAAAGCTGCGGAGCTCTTAATAGGAGCGATTGGCCAATCAGCGCGCACATATCGTCATATCTCGGGGCTGATGAGACACCTTCCGTGCCACTCTCGTCGCGGAAATTTGATTGATTAGCCCTCTGTGTAGGTGCAGCGCGCATTACAGCAGGAGCAGGACCGAACATCAGCGCCCAAGGCCCATCTATTCTCGCGCGCTGATATTGCCGCGTACCTCCCCCTCGCGCTCTACGATCCATACACACCTTGACACACGCGTTATCTGTAATGCACCAATTATCCGGTCGAATAGTGTCTGCAAGCGGACGTGTTGTTTAATGGCGAATTAACGGGAATTAACGGGAATTAACGGGTTTGCTCTATAGATATTCTATCGAGCTGCGCGTACTCGTACGTTCGAAATTTTCCGAAATTCCTCTGCACCGGGGGAATCGAGTCGAGGGTAATGCGCTGTATAATTACGTGGGCTAGGGAGCAGAGTTTATATAGAGCGAGCTTTAATGAAGCGATATATAGCTGCAGCTGGTGCAGACTGCAGCCTGCTTTTCATCGATGCAAAGAGCCACGTTTTTTCTTGCACGATGTGTATGCGTGCGCGGATTATGAGATTTTGATTGATGTTACCGAAGAGCACGTTCGCGAGGCATTTATAATTTTATTTTGTTGCTGTTTTTAATGCACGCACGTATGCATCGCAATGTTTTCTTTTGGACTGCAATATTATTCATATTAAGTAGCTGACATGCCAATTTTACGCCATTCCCATGGCGATCATGCAGTATCTCGACGTGTTTTCGCTTAATTGCAACTCTAAATCGAAAGCGACCTATCGAATTTAATTAAGTAATCGCCTTGAGTCTCTAATCATTGCTCGAAACCACTGCAGTATATATCAGCTTGCGTAAACTGCAACTGCACCGACGCATATATTCCAGGAAAACATCTTTGACGAAGAATCTCGCTGCACGTGCCAGCTAGGAGCGATGGAGCGACAAATTGAATAACAAATTGTACGCAGTAGCCGGCGCAGACGAGGATACATTCATCATCTACGACGCACGCATGAAAAAGGAAGCATGAAACAAAGGAGGTGGGAAAGCGTACAGAACTCGATAGGCTCTCGACCCTCGCGTCGCCCCGTCCTAGAGCTTTTAGCGGAGCGCGAGTGCAAAGTTCGCGCGTCTATATAGTACTGTATAGTAGCGTCCGCTCGAGTACATCGTCGCGTTGATTTGTTTTACGAAACGACGCTCATTCGTTTCATAATTGCCGGTAGCGAGATATTTCAGTTTTACTAAGATTCATTTAGAGAAATGTATGTTTAAACATTTTCAAATAATAATTTTTTTTCTACTTTCCCCATCAGAAGAAAATTCGGCAATTTCACGACTTGTCGTGTTCAAGAAGTAGAGGTGTTTTCATGGGTTAATGAGTACTTATGCGAGCATTCCAATAACTTTCGCATAGTATTGGATTTCTGCGACTTAAGCAATAAAGCCGGGCATAATTTTTCCAGATTATTCCAATAAAATTGCCCGTTTGTCGCTCTTCGCAGCCGCCGTCGCGCCTCCGCTTATTTTGCCTACCTGCAGCCTGGGCGGCGAATACTATACAAGGGCTGCGACCCACAGTATAACAAGTATCGCCGAGTGCCAGGATAGAAGCACAGTCTCGATACTTACGTCACCCGAGCAATACTCTTATGCTGCGAAGAGGTAGTGCGTATCGAAGCTCGCGGTCAATTACTTATTATTGTATTTTAACTGAAATAAATTCATACGTTTATCCTTTGGAAACTCTGCACATAGAAGTTATTCGACACATGGCAGTACTCATGATCACTTCGTGAGTATATATATACGCACGCACGAGTAACCACATCAGACTCATATGCGTACTCATGCGTGAAATTTTTAGGGGTATACTCTCAAGAATTTACATAAGAATTTACATTACCATTCGAGTAAGATTCATGTTAGTATTCACGAGTATGCATATTGCACCCCTGTTTAACTATATCATCCTCACTATATGAGATTCATGTGCAGTATAATATTTATGCGGTTATATTCATATGAGCAATCATATGGAATTTATACGAGTGAGCATGAAAATTAATATCACAATATTATAGAACCGAGATTATTCATACGACGTGTGCATGCTGAAGTTGGTGGTTAATTCATAAAATTATAAACTTAATTTTGAGAATGAAACTCTTTGTCTTTTAGAAATGTCTGCCTTACAGTACACACATGTGATACAGATTATCAAAAGTAAAATCTGTTACCAACCCAAAGCATCTATTGAATCCGATTAGAACATGGTCAAAGTCATTTAGTGCCTCTCCACCGTCTTTGCACGCCGCAGTAATTTTTTCCCACCGATATATCTCTGTGCCACCCTCGCCAAATATCTCCCATCTCCCATAAAGCACATCGCTGAGATTGAAAAAAGTCAATCCCGCGCTCTAATGAAGTGAAAGCAGTCGGCGCGCGATGTATCGGAGAGGCGCGCGGAATCCTATATAGGCAGTCTCAGCTCTCGTGCGGTGTATAAGCACGAGATCCAGCTGTTGGATAGTGGAGGGAGGTGTCGTAACGAACGCCAGACGCGACGTCGCCGTCGCCGTCGTCGGCAGCAGCGGCCGAGTTGCCGAGATGATCAAGTTCGAGATGGAGAACGAGGGATCGATATGTCTGTTTCTGCGCCGTCAGCCGGAGGTATGGATGTGTTTGAGCTTGTAGCCATTGAAAACTAACTCCTTGTTTTCCCCTTATCTATAGTCTATTGTATTGTTTGATTTATGGAATTGTGAAAATATATCCTCAAATTGTTAGAATCAAAATTAATTTTGCAATGTTTTCGCGTAACTGTTGCAATTGAGTAATTGTAAAAGTTTATTTTACTTTTCTTTTATTTTTGTATTTGGCAAATGCTCGTCTAGCTCGTTTTCTAGCGCTAGGGGGCGACACATAAATTCAACTCTTTCAAGTAAACAGAAGAGTAGGAAGGAGAAACGCATCGAGGAGGAATAGAGTAGCCTGACAGCCAGTCAGAAGCTAGCTTTAAATGAACTCATTCCTTCTTGTTGTTCTCTCACCTCTTCCAAAAGAAATAAGCCTGCTTAAAGTTTACGTGCGATTGGTTGACGTTGGTTTAAAGTTTAGAGTGCATTAAAAGATTCACCTCGACCGAAATCTCACACCTTAAAGCAAAGTAGATAGCGAGCTCAGAGTTGCTTGCAAATCGACGCAGCGACGCTCGCATTGCTGTAATTTCCGTAACTATCGAACTCCGTCGTCTACGGACTAGAAGGCGAGCCAAGCATCGTATCTGCGCATGGACGCCACGAGTTTCGGCGGCCCAATCTTATTGAAGCGACGCGCCGCGACTAATCCTCCATAGATTTGTCGAAACTAGACACTATATATGCTATACACGCATAAGTTACACGAAAGCCTATAATTAATCCCTGGAATAATCAATGGCATTTGTTACCGCAAATCCGGCGCGAAATCAGTCGAGTGCCACTTATTTCCAGATTGTCTCGACAGTTCGCGGAAATAAGCTGAGACGAAATTTTTTCCAAAATAAAAAAGCTCACTACTATCCCAAGTTTGGGAATTTATTTCTAGCATAAAGCTACTCGAAAAGACTGCCAAACGGCCAAACTTCCCAGTCACATAATAAAACTCCATCGTCCGAGGGCCACAACTTTCCTCTATACAACTGTGCACTCTCGATCCCGCACCTAACTAGCAAACATCGCTCGCGAAAATAGCAGCCAAAAGTCGTCTGCGCCGTGAGAAAGCTTCGCTACTGCACTTCCGTTACGGCGAAAGGCAGTCAAAGGCCGAAAGTTTCGGGAGCATCGATTATTACGCGCACTCAGTTCACTCCCTCTCTTATCTTTCCGCACTCTAGTCTTCTCTTCCCACGAAGCTATACATGACGAAATTTACAACTTATATTCCCAAAAGTGTGAAAACAAAAATCTCGGGCTACATCAACCGGGCAATGTTTTTCCTGTTCTTTGAGACGTACACAGAACATGAAAAAATAGTGATTTTTTCGAATGCAAGGCTAAATGAGCATATAAATAGGCTTAAAGTACGCTAAAGGATCTGTGATTTGAACTTACTTTTTAAATAAACGAATTTTGCTTCAGACTCCCCTTTAGGCTGGTACCAAAATCCTCGATTTTACATTTTTTTTTTTTCGAATCCTCGTAACTTTTGATTCAGTGACTCGATTTTTACGTTTAATACGTCTAACTAAAGCTCTTTTCTTCTACTTTTCTGCCAATGAGTCGAAATTAAATTTTTTTTATATAGTGAGCCATATATATGCTTTCAAAAAATTATCTACTTGAGAGGCATACATATAGCTCATTGAATTAAAAAATTTAAATTTAGGCATATAAGAAAAAAAGTAGAGGATTGTTTTGTTTTGTTGCACACTTAATTATACAAAAATAGAGAGAGGCAGAAAGAGAGAAGGAGAGAAGGAGAAGCTTCCGCGGGGAGAGCAGAGCTCTGCTCTTTTCGCTGCTCTAGGGGACGAGCAGAAGGGGGCAGAGAAATATAAAACTGATTTCTTAGATTTTCCCTGACTTCTGCGTGCTTTTCTGAAAATTTGCGCAGGTCACGGTATATAGAAAACAATTGGTTGTGAAATTATCCTGTTCTTTGGAACTATCAACTAAAATAAATGCAGTGGTATTAAGGTGTGCAGTTTCCGATTTACTATGCACGGCTAAAATTATTTTAGCTAGAATTGTAATCGTAAATTTTATTAAGTGAACTTAAAATTTAGAAATCATCTGCTGTAAAGAGCGAGCCTCTAATTGTGAGCCTCATATGAATATTTGTATGCGCATTGCGCATATTAACGAATATACTTAACAATTAAACAGGCACTACTGCGTGGTGAGTGGACGTTCGATTCTCGTAGCTATGAGAATAAATGTTGAGTCTCTTATTTGATTAATGTTATAAACAGCTGAATAACGAGTAGAATTTTATAAATTTCCTTGAGCTCGTAGCAATTCATAGCTGCAATGAAGCTCTGGATTAGGTTGAACCGCGATAAAAACGACTGGAGCTTGCGCTAGCAGCTGAACGACTGCTTCCGTCCTCTGGACTATAGATCGGTTATACCGTACGAATCTGACCTCTATTCGATCGTCAGGATTGCGATCCCCTGTATACTTGTACTTCACACGGGATGTGACAGCTAACCCTCGCCGAGCGCTAAGCAGGAACCATTTAACCGTATAGGCCGCTGTGGGGGGACGGCTCTACAGCGCTGCGCACTTGCGAAATATGTGCGACCAAAGCTACGCTGGGGGAGATGCAGTCTAATGGCGCAGCAGCACGACCTTTCCGAGCTTTTTCTTCTACACTCTCGCTGTCTCATCGTCGTCAAGCTCTGCCTTAGAAGGTGGGGAAAGCAAAGGGAGATTAGGCAGCTAGGAAGGCATGCATATTGCACATATCGTGCAGTTCTTCGATATGAATATTGATAGAGGAGCCTCAATCCTTTCGTGCCTCTACGAAATCAATTTAAAACTCGGGCGCACTGCACAGCTACGACGGCAAAAAGCATGCTCAAATAAATCGCATCAGCTCGAAAGCTCATTACAGCACTTTCCCTGTTCCCCCCACGGCGCGCGCACAAAAACACGAATCGAGGCGAAGGCCTTGACTAGAGCATTACACGCGTGCATCAGTGGCTCACATCGTGAAGGGAGCTGAGAAAAAAATTGCTCGCGATCAGGACTCATTACGAGGAAGGCGGCGGCGGCGCGTGACGCAGTAGAGCGCGAATCTCGGTACATCTACTTTATGGCTATACTGCGCAAACCGACTTGAGCTTCTGCGACTCGACCCTCGATGCCCATTTTGCTTTCAGCTGGCTGCTCCCTTGTTCTGGCTCGCACCTCGCGCTCTGCAGTCGCTGCACACACCTCGAGCCGCAGTTAAAATCCGCTCTGCAGGCGAACGACCGTCGCTATGCCTATTTTTCTTACGCGCCCCATTAGAACAGCGCGCTGCTGCAGAAATTGGACTTTTCGTCATCGAGCTGCGCTCGCGATGTCGATCGAAGCTAGTTCGGCAGTCCAAGTTGTAATTAAAAGGGGGAAATATCGGTTATACTTTTATGTTTCATTCGCATTACAAATGCGCCTCTCGCCGATGATGAATAGGGAACCTGTTTTGTCGGAAAAAGCGGATGAATAATTGAGCGGCGCCGAGTCGGATATGTTAGTCTTTAAATCATTGGATTTTGTCTAAAGAACGTTATTTATTGCGAATAAATCAAGTGAAAATGTCAATTTGTTTATTAGAAAAGCCTGATGAACAATTTATATTCAAGTGGCACCGAATGTATTTTAGACAAAAATTTATACTCTTCAATCAATTGCACTATACTACTTTTTTTTTTAAAACGTCACTTTTAATAATCTGTTCAAACCGCCACTTGCGATAAATAGTTTTTTTTTTTTTTTTTTTTTGCACAACTTTTCTTCTCTCGACGAAGAAATGTGCAGCTGTTATTTAAATACTAATTTCCGGACTAAATTGTTGGCCATTACTGGCGTCTTTACGGATACTAATGGACTGAAGAAGAAAAGTTGAGCATAGAACTACATAGACAAACAAATGCTGCAGTAAAAATGTGTTTTTTCTGTTAATTTTATGCAACACAGTTGTTATTTTTGCCGCATCATTTTAAATAATCGAAATTTTTTTATGCATCCACCCTTTTGAACAATAGTGTTCAATTTTTTTTACCACCCCAAATAGTAAATTGCAGCCTGTTCCATTGATTTGCAACAATAATTAAATCGAATCCATAATTAACGGTGTTAATGCAGCTGTATCTACAGAAAATATAATCCCACAGAATAAAAAGCCTGCGCAAACTTGTAGCATGTATAGAATACTTCTCTAACTTTAATAATAATTAAACTAAATATTTTTTAAGATTTTATATAAATGAAGGTATATTAAAATATAATAAATATCATATTCACTATTGCCCTGCAAGAATTATCGTTCCCGATTTACTGCCGACAGAATGCCTCATTTTATCGTCTGTCGATAGATTATCGGGAAAAAAATCGCCAGAAACCCCGTCACCTGGCGACGTTTTCTGGGCACGCTATGCCGAACTTATCGTCAACGATATATGTAAAGTTTAAAATATTATGAAAATAACGATGAGTTAACAGTTTTTTTTATTAGAATACAAAAAATAATTTAATTTAAATTAATTTATAATTAATTTTTATTAAGAAACATTATATTCTTTCTAAAAGTAAATAAAGCATATATATATAATCCGTAGCTTATCGGGAACGATTCTACCTGGAATGTGACCTAAACGATATTATCGACAGTATAATAAATGAACTCTAAGCTTGGCTAAATCTTTAGAATAAACTCGATTTCAAAAGCACAGAATAGCTCGTGTAAGCTCAGCGTCAGACTCCTATTAATATACCGTCTCGTTGAGCGAAATACTTCATAAGCGCCTAGAAAGGTTAGGGATTAAGAAGAGACTCGGAAAAAACAGCAGCTGCTTAGCTCGTAAAAAGCTCAGTAGCAGGCGCGCGCAACGACGGAACCGCGCCGCTGAGGTTATAAACGCGTCTAGACGCGACTGGCGCCGCGGAACTGCAGCAACCGCTTCAATTTTCATTCCACGTATATTTTTCACCGAAGGGAGAAGGACAGACGTGAAATAATGGAAAAAGCACCGGATCGAACGCTAACTCCATTCGACTTTTTGAAGCAGCCGCAGGGTCGTGGATTTTTCGCGCTGCAGTGATATGTATCGTTGAGCTTTCGATGTGTCGGTTCCGTTGATGGATATTTTCCTTGCTTATCCCTACGGTCTGTTGCAGAGAAACGCCATTGAAAAATTACAAAGTCACTTCGATTGCTGTATTTTTTTTTCTTTTTTTTTATCAAGTGAAGTAGGGAAAGGCGCTACGATGCTACATTTTGTTATTTGTTTTTAAATTTATTGCTTTTCTACTTTATAGTAATCTAAAACATTTATTTTATTTTTATTATACTTTACTAAATTCAACGAACTTAAAACTCTCTCACAAAAGAAATGCAGAAAACATTAAACGGCTCCGCTATATACAGATTGATCAACAGATGGATCAATACATTCGAATGAAATGATAATTAGAATTTTTTTGAATTAAGTATAAAATTAAAACTAAATCTGAAAACTAAGAAAATATTAATTCAATATTTTTCAACTTCATTAACTTTTTAAGAATTGACCTTACAAATATCGCGAAATTTTCTATATTTGCATTCAGACATTGATTATTTACTTTGGTTAAGAAGAGGCGTCATTTGAAGATGATATCCATCGTTATGTATAATAGGACGGGATGGCAAGTTTTTCGATAAAAAAATTTCAACACGATTTCACTGCATCATGTTGTTTAATCTTTTCCGATTCACTTATCCACAAAGTGGAAGGCAATCCTAACAGAAAGATCTATTTGATGATGACTATATTTAATATTATTTAAACTATGTAAGTATATTACTATATGATCTTGAGTCCTTAATATAATCGCATTCCAGGGATGAAAATAACAATTTATTCAAAAGACTACACACCGAGGCCCTTACAACTTCTTGCGGCAAAAACTTATCGGTATAGTAAAATAATTGATTTTTATTGTACATATTATTTCCCCCATTTAAACGCTTATTCATTTATTTATTTATTTATTTCAACATGAATGGTGTTTTTGTAAAAGAAACTGGCCAATTTATTTATTGATGTCACAACTTTCTTTTTTCTGAAAATTAAAATTGAAATTTTCGTTAAATCGAAGCTAGGTAGTGAAGTAATTTTAAAAAAAATGGTTGTCAGTTCAATGGACCCTAATGCCAAGCTGTATACGTATACCATATACATACATGTTTTTTTAATGATAGTTTTCGATTTTCCAAGTCGAAGTATATAAGATTAATTCTTATAAAGCGAATTTAAAAATTTATCTTGAGTTTACATAATGAAAATACCATATGGAAGAAACACTCAGAATTTTGGCTACATAAGGGTTGGGAAGAGTTTGAAAATTAATATTCGAATACACACGGAATAAAACTATTCGTATAATTAAGAAAGCGAATCGAAGCTTAAAATATACATGCGTATTATTTTATTTTTAATTCTGTAAGCCTGCAAGATGATTGCGAGTATAAAAAAGAAAGTACAAATTGTAAAGACAATCCACAATAAATCTAGGGTCATGTATGTATAATTGGCAATTCCCAAAAGACCCGGTAAGATCTAGGAAATCAAAATTCTTTTCAATCATTACCTTATTGATTATTTTTGCAGTTGGTATATACATGTTCAGAGAATACCTCCATACAAACCAATTAGGTGTGCAATGGGATTTTTCGGCTTTGCCCCATCTTTTTTCATTCTTCTTCTAGTCACTAACTGACTCAAATTTCATCAAAATTTTAATTGTTATCCACTTAATGAATTCTCTATTTAAAAAAAAGCAGTGATATTTGATCTGCATTTTTTCATCATACACTGGCACTTTCCCCCGTTTCATTTCATTATACACAGCTGCTGTAAAGTTCTCTCGATATAGCAGAGCATCTAGCGATGATTTTTCAGCAGAACTAGCCATGAATCATCGTCGGGTGTCTTTCTCTCTCAGCTGCAGGAAGAGCTGAGGCGGCCGAAGAAGGCACACGAAGCGGATAGCTACCGGAAAGTATAAGCGAGTTCGCAGATGTAGGTTTTCTCATCGTTAGTACGCGCAGCTATCGCAAAGCCCCCGGGCGAGTCGCCTATTCTCTTGGATCACGACTTCTCGTGCCCTGCGCAACGGGATTGCTGCGCGATATTCAGACTCGCCGACTACTGGACCGAAATAGCTCGGGCTTACGTAAAACCGGCGGCTCTTTCGAAGAAGGATTGGGCTTGCGTTGGGTAATGGGAGCGCGATGCTGTTTAAGGATTTTTCGGGAGCTCTGTCTTGTTCAGCTTGAAGATTGAAGAGGAAATGTTTCTCTTTGCAGATTTGGAAAGTATACGTTTGTCATGACAACAAGCAGCGACAAGTTGTTTGAATAATCAATAATAAAAAAAAGTCCATATTACAGCGTTCACCGTCGTACCTACGAATATAATAGTCATACTTGCTACGTTTTATTTGTTCTTCCAGTGTTTTTTTCTATTTTCAATTAAACCTATACAAATCTCTTTTCATACGCGTGGATTCGAAAATCTACGAATTCTATAATGCAAACACTTTTCGAAAATGCGTTCAAAATAATCAGCTCAAAGTTCAGCTAAAATTCTTGAATTTTATTAGATTATATAGCTTCGATCGCAGCTCTCCTCGCAACGCAAAATGAATCTCGTTTGAGCAGTCGCGTGATATGAAAAGAACCGAGATGCACTTTCGCTTGCGCGCCGTTGTCATGACTCTACGCTCGTTCCGTTCTTTCACATCCTTATCGGCGAGGAAATCGGCGAAGAGCCGCGCCGCGCATTTCAGCCGGAGTTACTGCCGTAGACATTTTCAAGCTTAATTCACGTGCATCATCCTCAATATACCCGATGCTCTCCCAAAGAGTATAAACAGCAAAATTATGCAGCCGCGCATACGTGTAGCGACGAGAGTACATTTCGTACAGGTGCCACATTATGCCCTGCACACAAAGTGCACAGGCCATCGATCATCGGATACTTCATCCCCGCCAGCTTGTGCCCCGCGAGTGAAAGACTGCTCTGCGCCAGCTCGACTATCCGTTGCCAGGATATAATCGTGGGGCACGTCACGTTTTAATGTTCGGCGGCGGCCGATCGAGATTTTCGAATTTCACGAGGATTTTTCGCCGATCGACTTGCGGTGTGCACACATAATAGACCCGCCGCGCGCGAGAGAACTTTCACTGTGGGAGACGCGAGAGCAGTGATTGAGTTATTACACTTTCGCCAACACCTTGATTGCGTTATACTCTATTGCTCCAAATTTTTACTCCCCGCTAAATTAGAAGCTCGATGTTTTTCCCTCCTGGGCCTCATGCGCGCTCGCGGCACGAGTTTAATGATTGTTTATGCCAGCGATAAATGTGCAGCGCCGTTTTGTTACGTATCCGCGCACTATCGATCGCCTTTGCTTTTACGAGGGAAGCCGTAAGCATCGCGCTGCGCATTCGTCTCTCTGCAGTGTGTACAGCGCGGTGGATCGTGAAATTGTTTTAGGGGGAGGGATCAGCGACAAAAAACGCATCGCAGCGCTTTCTGCGTGGCCCGCCGCGGAAAAATTTTGCCGCACGTATACAGCTTCCTGCTAAGTAATTTATCGTCGCGTAGTATTAACGACACGTACGATCCATGAAAACTTTTTCCCGTCTTTCTTTGCATATGGTGATTTTTTTGGAAGTGCAGAAACGCAATCACGAAGCGGCTTCCAGCTGTCACAGCAGGAAGGAAGTGTAAAGCGAAAACTTGTTTTTTCCAAGCAGCTCCGCTTGTTAATTCGGCGAGTACGTTATCGTTCGCGAGTAAAAAGCGAGAGCGAGGAAAAACATCCCTCGAGTCGGAGCGGCACGGTCTCATGCCCTCTATACGACAGCAGCTGCAGTCGCTGCTTTCCCGACTTTTTTCCACGCGCCTGCGCGCACGCCGACGATCTACTATGCAGTATGTATATCTCAAGGCCACGAAGAGCTCGGAAGAAGTAGCTATCTCGGTGTTTGCTCTTGCGGTCGCCTCACATTTTTTTCCATCTCGCGCGGATTAAACAATAGTTTTTGCCGGCGCGGCGCGAGGCTCGTCTCTCAGCCGCTCGGAGAGAGTTTGGCAAACTACTGGGGCGTAAATCACAATTAGAAACGCCTAAAAGTCCCGCAGTGTCCCGCATAAACAAGTCGCGTGTGCGAGGAACGCCATAGCCCTTTTTGCGAGCCTCGATAACAAAAGACTCTCTCTCTCTCTCTCTCTCTCTTTTCCTTCGTCTTAGCTAACGAGAGCATTAGGGATTCTGGACAAGCGAGAGATGCGTTCTAGAGCCGATCGAAAGTTCGCTCTGGTCTATGTACAGAGTAAATATATCTGCTGCTGCTGCTGCTGTTGCTGCTGCTGCTGCCTCTCATCCCCCAAACTGCGACTGGGTGTAATTTACGCGCGTCGCACGCGCCCGAGGAAAAGAGCAGCTAGGGGGGTGATCGCTTTTGCTTTTTCGACGCCGGTAAAGGAGCGATATGATCAGCTAAGGGGAGCAGTCGAGCGAAATGCAAGAAGGATTGATTGCCGACGATGGGATTGGATAATTTAGCCATTTCAACCTTTCGCAACGGCCTGCGTGCTGTAATTTTTAGAGAAAAATGCGCATGTTTTGATTAGTAATACTGTTAATGATATTACGGCCCTGTTGATCATCAACATTGCCCAAAATTTCCACCGATTTCTAACATGGCGCACGTGATGTAATGCTGATTATACGATAGATCGATCGATGCGGCTAATACTAATTGGCTAATTATTCAACTGATGACCCTCAGGGTGTATATACTTACGATGCGGAAATGTGTCCCATTTAAGTAACATAATTTTTCATTAGTTTTATTAGTTAGTTAACACATCGTTAAAATTCTTAACGATGATATGTTAACTAACTGCGTTGATTGATTATCCTAATAGTTTGGCAAATGCACTTTAAAATTTTGATACAACGAACTTGTTAAAAATAAATTCATGATAGCACATTTTAATAAAAGCTCTTTATTGTCAAGTAGCTGTAAATCGTCGACCTACAGAATCATTTCATTTTCTATTACAACTATACATAAATAATTTTTATTAGGGTTTATGCATTAATGTGCAATGAAAAAGAATAACCTACCCATTTGATTACTACGTTGCCAAATAGGATGGTTCGTTTTTTACGAGAATATAATTCCAATTGTCGATAACTGAATATATATCGTTCATAAAGACAGATACTACTTTTAATATACGTTCCAATATTGGTTTTGTCCAAAAATACGTCCGTTCAGTCAATATTTTCTACCAGAGTATATCGTCGGTCGCACATCAAGCGATGCGCGCGAAATGTCCCGAATGTTTAACAAAGAGCCATAGTTTTATTTTGATGCAACTGTAACGAGTGCCAACAACAAGTGCATAAAATATACGTGAAAATAGCATCGCTGATTGTCATGAAACAATGTGCCCAACCGAGTCTGTGTCACTGCACAAGCATCGAATATTTTTATTTACCTTTATACACGCTATTCCGAAGCTAAAAAAATCAATAAACCAGTGTAAATGCAGAGCAAGGTTTAATTGGGGTGAGTAACGCGAGGCGGACGCACTCGATATACAAATCGGCGGCTACTGCAACGATAAATTTAATAACGCTGATGATAAAAGTTGATACATGGAAATTGGCGCGTTGAAATTAGAATTCCTCGGATAGCCGGCGTTGCCGAATAAATCTCAGCTGCCGCGTATTCGCTAGCCTAATCTGCGATAATCCATGTAGCCGAAGCATCGCTTAGGTTTCTGGTGCGCGCAATCTGCGCGGTTGATACCGTTGCAGAAGAAGCTTTATTTACTCCGCATCGAATTCATTTCAAATATTTGAATTAATATTCTATTGATTCAGTGGCATAGTGAAGTATATACTCATTGCGCCGTTAATCCTCGGTATGTGGATCAATATAATAATTATCTCGATCCTTACGGCTGCCTGCACGGGTGAATGCGTCCATTTGACGTCGATCAACCTGAGAGAAAGATTGCAGTCAGTTTCACTGAATATTGGGGAAATTATTTAATTCTTGTGAAACTTCTTTAGGCTAATTTTACATTATTTAGATTAAGTAATACAATGCTGTCTCATAAAAGTAATTAAAATTCCATCTCTGAGGCCGGATTATTGAAAAGTTTACTAATGCTTTCCCTTGAAAAAAGTAGAGTTATAGTTAGACGACATGAAAATAATGCATCGTGATCCAATGAAATTATCTGTGCTTTTCGAATAGCTATAAGATTCTTGCAGAGAATCAATTAGACTACAACCCTATCCTATACCGCGGGGATCACAAAGAAGCTCCCGACAAACCAAATCCAATAACCCCCCACAGTGCGCCCTAGCAGCTCGAATCCCTTTCATATCTGCACAGTTGAAATTCTCAGATCGCGCTCCTCTCGTTTTTTCCATATCTTCTCATCGTGCGATTTATGGTGGAACGAGCCGAGCGATAAATCGATAGCCCGTCGTAAATTCTCCCGGTGGGCCGCTCGGTAGAAACAATAATAAAGTCTCGTAAACATAAAGCTCTCAAAGATAGTAAGTCGAATGTAAAATTGCGACTGTATACGACTGTGTAAAGCAAATGATGAATTATTTTGGCGGATGAGTATTCGCGTGACGTACGTGCCTTGCGATGTTGGCTTACGATAAAAATAAATGTTAAGTAAACAAATAATGGTCAATATTTAATTGGAATGATGCTGTAGATAGTGTTACTTACGTTAGCTCGTGAGCGAAGATTATACGCAACAATAACATTTGATCATTTTATTCGACCCAATAATTAACGGAATATTCTTATGTTTTATTTAACTTGGAAAATGCTCAATTAATATGAGAAAAAAATCTATTTTTCTTGAACAGCGTCTTAAATCCGTGATGTGTACATTAGCCTCCCGAAATTGTACTCGTATTTCTTAAATTTTGAGCAGTCCATCTCCTTGGGAGTACTGCAGCTTAATTGAAAAGCCGCGTAACACTTGCATCCGACTGAAGCGAGATGAGCCGACCTCTGAGCAACCAAGGTTAGTCCAGAATTATTTTTGCAAATAACATCGCTGTCCAATGTCCACCCTTGACTATAAATAGAATCGCAACTAATTGACAGCAATGATTTTTTAATTGCGATTCCTCGCCTTTACACTTCGACATCGATTCCGGGGCGCAGTAGAGCAATCGAATTGCGTACAGAAGCTCGTCGCAAGATAAATCACTCAATTCATCCTCAGAATTCATGACTCAAACGGAGGTAAGAATGATAAGAAAAGTGCCTGGAGGCCGAGAGAGAGAGAGAGAGAGAGAGAGAGAGAGAGAGAGAGAGAGAGAGACGCTCCATTGTCAGCGAGAGTGAAAGAAGACTCAGAGAGACTTGTAGTATAGTAGGCGCGGGCGAGGAGAAAGTGCCGCGCCCCTGCGTACACGTATCGTATGTGTTTGAATGATGCGCGTCGGAGCTTGCTGTACAGTATACTTATACTTGTTTACATCCAAGATCGCATTTTGGTTGGCAGTCGGAGTCGCTGCGAGCGCGACGAAAATAAAGCCCGCGGCAAAGCGACGTGGAAGTGGCAGTTCAAGGCCATGTCCCTGAGCTTCGCCATCGCTATATCGCAGAATTAAGGGCGCGAATGCAGGTACTTAGATCTGTAAAGTCCGTTTCATCCTTGCGAAGAGGGCCGTGATTATGCAGCTTTCGAGCGCGAGTCTAACCTTATTCCCATCACGTGCAGCCGCTGGCAACGGACCAGCCACTCGCGTGCGCTAAGTGTCAGCCGTCCATCTTGGCTGCGATTCTCTTGAAGCGAGGCGAGGAGGAAGCCAGCGGTGGCTCTGGAGCGAGTGAGACGCGGAATTTACCGCGGGAATAGCTCGGTTCCGTTGTTTCTCTATACTTGTGACTCTGGTTCTGGGTGACGGAGAGAGAAAGAGAGAGAGAGAGAGAGAGAGAGAGAGAGAGAGAGAGAGAGAGTGAGTGAGAGTTTGATGGACTGCTTTGCTATATAGAGACGATGCGGAATCGCTTTGTTTTTGCAAGTTCTTTGAACGGTAATGATGAGAAGCGTGAGATCAAGATTGGTTTCCTGCAGGGAACCGTACTGGAAGATCAATTTTTACATCTATATCTAGAGTAAAAAGTCACTGCTTCTTGGATGGATTCATTCGAAAAGTGTTAAGTGTATAAAACTCCTAAATCGATAAAAATCACTAATTAAATCTGTAGAAAAAGTGTATTGAATGACATGGTGAATGTCGTCACCCCAGAGAGTTTTTAGAGAGTTATAGGATATGTAAATCAGTTCAACAAGGATGTGATAAACTTGATATATATAATTCGTATATTTTAAGTTTTTCAGATCCTTGATGAATTGATTACCAGTAGGTCTCTCTAAAAATAGCAAATTAAAATAGATTTTTTTTAGTTGTCCTAGTCTTCGAATAAGGTCATCTTAAAATAGCGTAAGTAGATGAAAATTGTGATCACTTTTGGGATTTCATTGCTGCGATGCGATGTTTTCAATTACGGGATGGATTCGATAGATTGGTTGCTACTGTAAATTCACTTTTTCAAAAGATGGAACTTTACTAAGAGATTAGTAATGATTGTTTTTGATGACTGTTGAAAAACTGGTTTCAAAAAGAGGCACAGGCGCAATATCTGTAATGTAACTATTCAAACAATGAATGTTCACAAGTTGGAAGCAATATAACGAATTATTATACAGTAATAATTAAGGTCATTACTTTCAAAATTCATTCTTTCAATTTTATACGGATTATCTGCACGCGAATAGCGAAAATTTCTCTGTTTAAAATTAAGAGAGTTAGTTGCGCTAACTAAACGAGTCTCCTAGTTCTTCTGCAGGGATTAATTTTATTGTGTACCGACAAACGCAGCTTGTGTAAGAGTAACTACTTGGAATCAGGAGGGTACTCTGCGGTTAAATCGAAGCTATCAATAGTCCGGATACTTAAATCGCGCTCGACCGAAAGACGTGGACTTCTAAATTTCTCGCAATAATTTTTATGGATGTTCCGAGGCAAAGTTATGCCCATTGCCGAAAGAAATGTATTAACGATTTTAGCTCTCCTCTGCGGAACAATAAGCGAAAGTTACGTACGCTACAAAATTTCAACTCGATTATCGGCCTCAAAGGAGCAATTACACTCCATGTCTTTCAGTCTTTGTCGGGGCACAAGCCTCCTAATTTCATTTTACGCGTGCAGTGCAAAGGGAATTGGTTAGTCTGCTGCGGACACTGCACAAGCTTTCTTTCGCAAAATCCAAAAAAGAAATGCTGGACAGAACAAGTGTCCATAAGTTCCATTCCGTTACGAGAATTGCATAGAGATACGCAACAAAAGCCCAAGCGAAATCTTTCGATCAGCTTTTCGACGTTTGCATTTTTGAAAAGGGGTGTTTCCCTGAGGGCAGCGCAACACAGGGTTCTTCCCTTTTTTATAGAACCCGTGCGAATGCATGTCTAGCGAAATTTGCCTGGCAATGGAGAGCCTCGTCTACGAATGAAGGTTTTTTCGCACAAGCCAAATCCAATCGCTGTGTCTGCGCATACGCTGGGAAGAGAGCTTTTTGCCAGAGAGGCGTTGCTAGTCATGCCAAGAGATGCGCCGAGTGAAAAGCTATCGATTCGAGGGGCCGTGCCGAGAGAAATTTTGATTAAGCATCCTATTATTGGCAACTTTCGATTATCATAGCGCTGCCCAAAGAGGAATCGTCAATCAATTTATCCGGCGTTATCGCGCCTAAACTTTTGCGTTTCTTTTTGCCCGTGCGATCGCTATCGAAACAAATTATACCGCAAGTGAAACCATTACACTGCTTCATCAATTTTCGCTCTCGTAGCGTGGCGTAAGGCGCAATAAACCTAAGAACCGATTATACCCAAAAGAGCCAATAACCCCCTCATCGTACTTCTTTTTTTCTCTTCCTCTCTCTCTCATCTCTCTCTCTCTCTCTCTCTCTCTCTCTCTCTCTCTCTCTCTCTCTCTCTCTCGGTGCTGGAAAAAAATTCCCAGCCTCTCGCGCAGCCTTCCCAAGACTCTGGCTGGTCTGTATACACAGCGCTTCATGTGATAACTCGCTCAGACGAAGCCGAAAAAAAATCCACAGCATTCCGCAGCCGAACAACAAAACAGCGGCGGCAATATTCGTGAGAGAGAGAGAGAGAGAGAGAGAGAGAGAGAGAGAGAGAGAGAGAGAGGGGGAGAAAAAAGGGGCGAGCGCGATGAGTAGTGATTAACCTCTCGAAAAGCCGCGAGTATTTCAAAGCGTAATATAGCCTCTGTGGCGCGAGTGTGTGTCCGTATGGGAATCGCTCGGCGTATTAATAGCTCCGAGTTGTATGCGCGAGTACGGCGCGAGTAACTCGGTTTCTATGGATAAAAGAGAGAACGAAGTAAGTTTTTACCTGATAGGTATATTACCAAGTGCGGCTGTGGGAGTGTGCGCACTTACTATTGTTAATGCTAGTCGAACACGCCAGCTTCAGTGTTCGTATAGCTTCGTTTTAACTCGAGATACTACTTGTTCGAAATTTTCGTCGAGTTGGCGAACTTGGGGAAAAAACGTTTTTGGCTTTCATTGTATTGGGAGAATTGTATTGTGCGTTTTGATTGGTGAGCTGCATTCAAGGAGGTTCCTTAATTACCATAATAAATAAAGATACAATATCCCTCGCTGTGAATAGGTGTTTTAGTTATGTGTTGAAATTTAAACCGTAAAATTCGTTTCTTCAGCAATAGTAAGTCTACTTTAAATATAAGTTTCTTACAAATTCATTCTTAAACAGAATGTCAGTAATGTTATTTTCAACTCGTAGGAATACTCATAGGTTGAGATAAATACTTATATAAATACTCAGATAGATCGCACATGAATACTTACGAGTAAACATATAAAAATCACATGAGTATTGGTATAAATCTCATCAATACTTATTTATCTCACATCAATACACGTGAGTACTCACGTAAATTTCAAACCTATAAACCTGTCAATATTTCTTGTTGTTGCCATTCAACTAGCATTTCATCATGTCCATTCTAGAGAATTACTAAAATATTAATATAATAATAAATATAATGTGCAATAAATTTAAATGAGTATGTATAACAGACAGTTATTTTTTCTACAGACAAATAACATCTGTAAGTATAATTTCTCCTAATATGCTAATGCAAAAACTTACGCTTGAATCGTATTCCAGAGTTTCCAGTTTTAAAACAGTAACTCGCCTGCAACAGACAAAAAAAAATGACATTAATCAACCGATTAAGTTGAAAAGATTGCGAGGCAATATTGGACACCTCGTGAAAACTCGGCCGCCTCGTTCTGTCCGAAGCTCGTCTCGTTGTGTCTTTGACAAATCGCCAACCCCGCCGAGAGCTCGGGATGAATGATTTATTGGTATAGAGCCGCGTGCCGCGATGATTTACGGAGGGCTTTTTCGCCACGAGATCGCGTCTTCCAGTTTTTGATGAAACTTTACAACACGGCATTACCGATGAAAATTTCGTCCTGCTTGCAGCCAGGAACGAATAACGCTCTCGAAAAGAAGCATAGCTTTCGAGCCGAGCGATGAATTAAGCTATAAGTGAATGAATATGGAGATTTCAGTTATGATCCGCTTTGTCGATTCAAATGTTGTGGTTGACCGGTGCAAAACTCATATGCATAATAATTTGCAGGAAAGCAAGTTATTAAAAGTGTGTGTTATTTAAGTACGATTTGAAAAAAGTTTGCTGTTTCGCTGACAGACTCAGATCCTTGCAGTAAAGAGTATTCAACCAAACAGCTACAAACTTTTTATCTAACCAATCTTTTTGCGCGTCTTTTTCCTTTGCTTCACAACAAAGTTTTTACTGTCGTGATTGAAGTACTGTTTTTTAATATTTTTCCTGTGTGTCTTTTTTCTTTGTATGTCATCCTCGTGTTTGTCGATGCGTTGCGTGGCAGATCTCGTCATTCTCTTCTGTTTTTTCTAAGCTTCGTATTTTTTTATTCAGGGTTTTCAGCTGTTTACATTGACAAGAACAACGAGAATGAATTATAATTATAAATTATAATTTCGCACCAAAATATAGTAAATAAAAAAAAGTATAATGATAACCTTGTGATACTTACATTAGAAAAACTTTTACGTTACATAGGTAATAAAACAGTACAATATAACATGGGAGTATGATGGACGAATTGAAAGCTAAACTAACTAAAAGTAAAGAATTAATTCGCTTACAACAACAGTAAAAATAAAAATACCGCATTGATTCTGAGATAGATGTCTTCTTTTAGGTGTTTACTATCTATCATTTCATAAAGTTTCAAGCTACTTATGCGACTATATAGCTTGATGAGAAAAGTTTGATTAATGTAAAAAGATCTCATTAATCAAACTTTCCTCGTCGGGGTATTGTAATATAAGCTTCGAGCGATACATAATAACGTAAGGGCGAGATAACCATGTCATGATTTATTGTAATTTCATTAAAATTTTCGTTATAAGAAAATCAGTCGTTTTTTCGTCTACCACATTTTGGCGCGGAATGGAAATTTTTAATTGACTCTAGAAGGCAAACGATAAGCTTTGTTTTCACTTTGCTTTTTTTCGATAAATATTACCCACAAAAAATGTGTTCCGCTTTATTTAATGCGTAGATTAATCGACTAACTTCCTTATATGGACAAAATAACGAGCTTAGGTTAGCACTATACACGAAGCA
Source organism: Philotrypesis tridentata (assembly GCA_018906965.1). NCBI lineage: Eukaryota > Metazoa > Arthropoda > Insecta > Hymenoptera > Pteromalidae > Philotrypesis > Philotrypesis tridentata. Next base: position 353,612 of record JACCIB010000049.1, read on the forward strand.
AAATATATTTACCTAGAGCTGAGTTTACAGCATATATGTGCGAGTAGCAATTACACGCGAATTTGCATCGACTACTACGAGCTACATGATGGATAAACCAAATTAAAAGTTAGACCATGATTTAACGTCAACATAAGTTAAGCTTGATTTACCGTCGCGGTCAATTAATACTTGTGCCACGAATCGCGTTAAATTAAAACACGAGCCGATTAATGCTCCCGCTAATTTAATTTAATTATTCTTGAAAAAAGGGGGCAGAGAGAGAGAGAGAGAGAGAGAGAGAGAGAGAGAGAGAGAGAGAAACGGCCTCCCGCGCAGTAGTGATCGACTAAAATTATTAGCGGAACCAGGTCAATTTTTTGCAGCTGAAACGGTTATCGGCCGCGAACCGTAGCCTAAACAAGCATAAATTTTATGAGGAGATCCAATGGACGCGCTGAGTGGAGGAGCAACAAAAATTTCGAAGAGAAAACTCGTACTTTACATACTTTGTTAGAATTACTGCTCGTCGTCGTTTTCTCCGAAGCCTCTCGAACAATATGAGAATCAAGTGCGCGCTCGCGCAAAATATTATGATCGCGCGAGCCCGTAAATGTAATACTTATTTATATTCGGTGTAAAAATGAAAAGAGTAAAAGCCAAGTGCGTGAGCGCGCGAGCACCGCGGCTAAAAAGGGGGAAAGTATAGAGATGGCGCGGAGAAACTGCGGGAAATAAAACGAGTCGTCAAAGAGGCAGAGATATATATCCTCGTGGGTGAGCTGTCCCCTACTGACGATTGTAAAATCTAAACAGTAAAACTTTTTCGGATTTACGCAAGAAGCCGCCTTACCTACGGTAATAAGCTTATATACGCGCCTGCGTCTCGATGTTCGTAAATCTGCGGTTCCTGCAGTATAGTGCATAAAAAAACGAGTCGGAGTGTGGTTTTTCCTCCACGTCTTATGCTTTTTCGTCGTCTATAATAGACTGAGAGCAAAATTACTAAATTCCGTCCAGTATCTTTAATTGAAAGCAAAATATATTAATTCAAGTAAATAGATATGGAATGAAGTCGGTGCATCAATTTATTCCGGGCGATGTTAATAAATATTAAATGCGATTTGCATAATTATATACGACACTGTAGATAAAAAAGTTTGATTCGTTTAAAATATATTTTAATTGCAATTAATCATGATTCAAATAAACAATTATTAGTTATTAATCAACATGATATTTCAGTACAATGAAACCAAGTAATTATTCAAGTATTAATACATATATGCGTAGTAATCCACCAGAAAGTGTAACACACGTCGCTCCAAAAGTTGCACTTTTTTATTTTTGAGGGCACACCTATCGGACCATGCTAGCTTTGTTTGGTAGCTCATTCGTTTTTAACAATTAATAGCTCTTTTCTTCTACTTTTCAGCCAATGAGTCTAAATTAAAAATTTTTCAAGAAGTGAGCTATATATCTGTGGCTTACAGGAAGAACCACTTAAGTGACATTTTGCGAAAAAATTTTTTATGTCGAATTCGAGGTACTCTTAGTACCTCTTTTCATTGTACAATAGTAGGATTTCCGAAATGCACAAATATTTTAAATGCCAGCCGATTGCATAATCACTTAACTGCATCTCTCGTAAAAATGTTACCGCAGAACCACTTAAGTGCACTTGTTTTTTTTATTTTTGTGCGAGATACATCGTGTGGAGTACATTAAAGCGGTATAATATATATCTAATTACCTATACCGATGTATTCGTTGGTTTTTTTAAATTAAAAAAAAATTTTTTAACGTTTTTAAATTTTTCAAAAATTTTCAATTTGCAGAAACAAAAAAATTACTGGAATCGCTCTAATAAAATTCATACGTATTCCTTAGCTGATTCTAAGAACTTATTACTCTTGAAAATTTTTTCCAAAAGTTTGTGGTTTCTGAATAAAAAATTCGTAAAAGTCTTGGTAAAAAATTTTCAATTATAATATGCGCCAGTTTGACCACATCGAGGTTCAAAATCAATCCCCAAATCACGTATCTTTTAGGTTTGGACATTTATCCCATTGGTTAGAGGGGTTCCAGATACATTGCAAATGAAAACGTTCTTGAAATCACGAATTAAAACAAAAAATTGTGGAAAAACCGTGCTTTTTTCCTTTAAACCGTTTTTTCTCATAGTTAATAACAATTTTTGAAAATTTTAATTATACCATTGGAAAGGGCATGAGTTAAACTTTAAAAAGATGCCCCGCCCGAATTTTTTTAATCGCAAATTACATTAGTTACGAGCTCTCAAAGAAAGTGACCGCATAACCACTTATCTGCAAAGTTCCCGCAGAACCACTTAACTCGAGTAAATTGTTTAGCTTGGGCGTCGAGAAAGAAACTATTTACAAATGTAATACCATGGTTGTATCCGTATCAGATACCTAATCAAATGAGCCAATACTTAGATCTTTTCTCTGACATTTCGATCTTACATATTACTCCAAACATTAAAATCGCTTTTTCTCGAAAACACGAAAATGTCACTTAAGTGGTTCTTCCTGTAAGCCACAGAATATATATATGCATCTCAAGTAGATCTATTGTTAAAATCATATATCGACGCTCCGAACGACGAGTAGTGTAGTTCAAATCCCGTGCGAAAAATAGTGCATATCAGATTTTTGCAGCGGAAAGCAAAAGCAGTCTATTTCATCCCAGTTGAAATATTACAGCGGAGAGTAATGCAGTTCAATAGATCCTCTTTTTTCTATCCCATTTTTGCAGCGAAAACTAGTGCGCAGTTCATAATTTTGCAGCAAAGAGTAGTTCAGTTCAATCGACTTTCCGCGACTAACCATTAATTTAGTTTTAAAATAAAAAAAAAAAACAAGATAAAACGTGCACCCCCCTCAATTCATTATACCTAATATTTAATGGTAACATGCATGCTAAAATTCGGCATTATCTTTAATTTTTTGCTCGGAAACTTTTTGTTCTTAGAATTTTTTTACAATTTAACTGTATTTTTTTCGAAGCCAGGAAGTAATAATGTAATTGATTTTTTGAGGCTAGAAAAAGGTCGTGTGCCATTTTGGCAGTAGCGTAGATACTTTTGCACTGAAAAAAATCTATCTGTCTAAACTTGGTTGTCAAATTTACTATTAAAATTTACTATTACATAGAATTCTCAATTTTCATCGATTTTTAGTTTGCAAACGAAGCGAAATTAAGAAAAATCTCAAGAATACTCTTGACTTAGATTTTTTTTACTATTTAAATATATTGTTTTCAGATAGAAAATCCAATTTTTTGGTTTCGACAAGAGATGTTTTAATTTTTGGCTCATCCGAGTCGCTTAGGCGCATTCTGGGAGTTTCACTGATACTTTTGTACTGAAAAAGGGTATATGTTCATGAATTTTTTGGTAGTTTTTTAATTTTTAGAGCAAAAACTCTTTGTTGGCGTAGGCGGGGGTTTTGACCAAGCACACATCGGTTTATTGTTTGAAATGAGCTACCAAAGAAAACTAGCATGGTCTGATAGGATGTGCCCTCAAAAATAAAAAAGTGCAACTTTTGGACCGACTTGTGTTAGACTTTCTGGTGGATTTCTACATATAATTACGTATATATTTTGTGAAAATGAATACAGTATTTAAACCAACGGTTATACGTTTTTAGTATCTCGATAAAACGATGATCCATTTTGAATGAAAATTTAATTGTGAGCAATAATTATATTACCCACAATATGCCTAGCGCATATTGCGAAGCATCTGCGTTAGCCGAATGGGCTTTGCCCGACGCAAACAAATAATAAATCCGCGGCGAAGGTTGCAGCTCCTGCGTTTGCTGACTCTCTGAGCACTTGTGGCCCCCGAACGGCTGCGCCGCTACTGCTCTGCCATACGCGTATGTGCAGTATAGGTATAATAGTTATTCCGAAACTGTGTGGAGGGATTCGAGCGGGGGGTGCTGTGTGCAGGACACACTGTCCGCCTAATGCGCGTATAAATCAGCCCGTAATAGATCGGATTGTTAAGCCGGCCGAGGGGCTAGGCAACGGATTCAGTTTTGCCGAGCGTATGTGGCTATGTCATAATTTGCTCGGGGCTTAATTTATCCGATTACGGAATCGCTTAGCGATTTTCCTTACGGAATTTATACTACGATCTCAGTTCGACTTGATAAGCCTTGCGCATTTAATTTTATTTTATTTCTCCATTGATTTGTTTAATATTTTCTCTCGAGCTCTATCTCTCGAGTATAACTTTGTCGTTGCCAAACCGTCGAAGCGAATCTCTGGCTAATGTTTGATATAACTATGCTTATTGCATTTCTCGCTGCGGCAAGCTCATGCAATATACGTGCAAAGCGAGCAGTAGCGACTTTGATGCGCGATATGCCATCTATAAATCCACATAGTACAGAGCGATGATGAAACCTTGTGGAAACGTTTCCACAGAAATGAAATATGTTTCATAAAAGGTGTTGTAAAGCTCGTATAAGTACATCAAAGAATCTTTTTGATTATTGCTATACTTTAACATTTTTTATCTATAGAATTACTACCAAAACAGTCTTTGTGTTTAGAGTTCAAGGTATTTCCAAATTTTCTTCCTTAGTTTCTAAAAACGTTTTTAGAAACGTTTCAAATACTTTTTTTCCAGGTAACTACTGAAATAGGTATAAGAAAGGTTGTTTTTTTAAAGCAAAAAAAAAAATCTTTTCTTCTGGTGAAGGATACTTTTCATAGTTAACGTGTTTAACGAACTTTCGAAGAAAAAATTAATTCTGAAACCTACTGATTAATACTACCATTCATTGTAATGATGCAAACAATTATTATGGGATATGTTAAAATAAGAAGCCAAAACTTTGTTAAAATGTCTATCGGTCCATATACAATACCAAAAATGATAAATCCTACTATTCCTGCTCCTATTCTTGTTCTAAGGAATATTTATACACTTCCTCAGAAACAATCGCCCAAGACGGTACGTGTGCGCATCCACAGAAGATGTGCGCATCGATAAAAGCGCACGATCCAGCTGAAATTTTCGCCAGCTCCCACTGTCTTCTGGCGCAATTCTCATATCACAAGTATACTCGAGCAGTCGCGATTTCTTCGATGAGCCCGTGATTATTTCCGCGAGGATTTCATTCATGCCCAATGTGCTCCGCTGAATAAATAATTCATTCATCGCCTGAGCAACTCGGGGGAGCCTCTGTATGAATAAAACATTTTCCTTACTCGCGACGTTTTCAGCGAAAAAAGGAAACGCATGATGGAAATACCTCGACTTACTGACATGGAGAGAAAAAAGCTCATTTCTGTGGAACGTACGTTCGGGATGACCAATTTTTTAGCAACTTTTTCCCCGTCGTGCTAACAATAATGTTAATACGAACTCGTATCTCCAGCAAACGAAACGAAATGAAAACAAACGAGAGGCTCCGAGGTGTCGCGAAGACCATAAGCCAGAAAGTTTTCAGCTTGCACTCGTGGCAGCAAGGCGATACACTCGGACGCCAGAAAAAGAAGGAGTGAAAGGAAAAAGAGACGCAAGCAGCAGCACCAGCAACAACAGAAGAAGAAGAAGAAGAAGAAGAAGAAGAAGAAGAAGAAGAAGAAGAAGAAGAAGAAGAAGAAGAAGAAGCGTACGAGGCAAGCGGGCCAATAAAAAGCGAACCGACTTGGAGCCACGAGACGCTTTACAACCGACTTCACGGGAGAGAAGATGCAGCAGCAGCAGCAGCAGCGGCAGCGGCAGCGGAGAACCCAAGGATTTATTGGCGAGGGAGAGGTGAATTTATGCAGAGATTCTCACTGGCAGGTGGTTCAAAAGGGGAAACGCAATTTTTTCGAGCTTTCTCTTTTTTCCGCAAGTGCGCGCAACGCACAGCGCCGTCTTTTACTTATTTTGCTGTTTTGCCAGAGAGAGAGAGAGAGAGAGAGAGAGAGAGAGAGAGAGAGAGAGAGAGAGAGAGAGAGAGGAGAATGCTAGTCAGCGCAGGTATATATATAGGGGCTGCGAACGAATAACCGTCTCTACTCTTCGAGTATATATATATAATAAACGCGTGTGGCGATGATGACCGGAGAGAGAAAATTACTTATCTACATATATATTTCGACTCGTTTGCCACTTTACGAGATATCTCCAGAGGAGGGAGGAAAATATAGAGTTCAATAGCCGCAGTTGTAGATCAAAGCAGCTCTTGAGAAACCTCGAGGCGTCCTTATCGGGAAGTGCGCAGTCCCGAGGGGCTTCCTCGACCGCCTTTTTCGGCGATTTCGACACGCGTCAGTGCTGCCTGCGGTGAAATTGTTGCGCCTCGCCGAGAGAAAAAAAAAAGGAAAAATTTCACATGTTGCATACAACGTACGCTGTTTTCCCCTCGGATTTTTGCCACCCAGAGCACAGCCGTTCCCCGACAAATGCCAACAGCGGCTCTTTGGAATCCTCGTCGCGCGCGAGAATAGGGAGAGCCGGAGAAAAAAAATGATTATCCTAGAGAAAAGCGATGCACATTCGCGCAAACTCGAGGAGAATCCCGAGACACCCCGCTGCCATACTAACTCCGATATACCCGCGAGATATCCGCTGGAGGCAAGATTTAGTGCATCCTCGCGGCGGCGGTTGAATCTGCGGTAGGAATCTCGAGGGTACACGCGGGAGACCGCTGATGCCGCACGTTACATCGGCTGCTGCAGCGCCGGAGTTTCTCTGGCTTGTCCTTGAAATGAATAGTCGTGTAGGTAAAGTCCTAAGTGAGCTGAGTGGGAAATCGAGGGCTGGTGGGCGTGCATTATCCATCCGTGGAGTCCGGGGGGATCAAAAGCCGCATCGTGGCCTGTCCACTGATTGTCATTGTTCAATGTGGAACTCGCATGCGAAGCATGCATTTCTTCAAAAGTTATTGATAAAAATTGTTAATAAAACACTTTTCATTTTGACTTGGCCCTTTAATCTCAGGCTACACCTGCTAAGGACTTATAAGACAAATTGTCTATCATCTGTATGTCACATATATGAATTTCTAACCTCGATTTAAGAAAATACTTATTTTTACAAATAATGACTCACTTAAATGTCACAGCGTCAAAATTACGTCCATTTTTTCTACTATGACCACTAATCAAACACATGGATTTAGATTATTGATTCTCGATATTCACAAGACAATTATTCTATCTCTATAACTTGCAATGTATAGGTATATGAAATCCTAATCTCAAAAAATTGAGAGAACTACACGAGTTTCGTAGAGCGCTATTACACATGTACAAGTGCACCAAAGTAAAATCCTCGCTTCGATTCAAACCCTTCGTCAAAAAATAACGAATCAAATTCAAGCAGCTCTCTTCCGAAATTCAATCTTTTACCAAAAATCTCTCTTACAACTCCGAACCTGCAGTTCTGCACCTATTGTCGCCATTCATTATCCTTCATTCCTAAGGTACTTGGCGTCCGCAAAATAAATTACCCGGTCAATTAATCAGCCGCTCGTTTTTCTCGCCTCTTTTTCACGGGCAGCACAGGAGCGCAGTGATTCAAAGCTCTCTTTTATGTGGAATTGTGGAAATACGGATATATGCAACGACGACTATATATGCACGATCGACGAGAGGCCTTGTCTCGAGTAAAAGGCAGAGCGACTCCCTAATGTGGCCGATGGCTTTATCTTTCATTCTTGATTTTCTGCGTCCGTGCGCGCGCTGCGGGAAGAGAGCGCACATACGCAACTAAATTCGCCGCAGAGATTGCGAGTTTCCGTTGACTCTGCTTTTTTCTTCTCTCTTGCTCTCTACTCGCGTGGTTTTATCGCAGGGGAAGTAGTAAAAGGCCCGAGACACCCGGGAATCGACTGACATTCGTTTCTCTTCTCTTCTCTTCTCGGTCTTCTCGCACGAATAAATAGGCGAATTATTTGGGTTGTGCGGGACCAAAGAAATTCGAAATTCCCATTGACGTTTTAGCCGATGAATATGTTATTCCCTTGACGCGGGACCCCTGTTGTTTCACGTGGAATTATAAATTTGCCGAAATCTTTTCCAAGCTCTCGTTCTTTTATCATCGCCAAAGCGCTTATAAAACATCTCTACCCTTTCATCTCGTACGTTTAGTCGACTCTGTCTGGCATTTCATCAGCGTAGTCTGCTCTCGTTTGGCCACTTTTCACAATTGCTCCCTTTCCATTTATTTCCGAATTCAATTTTAAGAATTTATACAGCTCTTATTCGGCTCGTACAGCTGGAATTTGTAGTCGAGTATACTCACGCTCAAACTCAATCTTAAAGTCATCATTTACATTTGAATATACCTACAAGATGCTTGCCTTCGTGTACAACATAAGCATACATTGTCCAACAATTCATGGTTAAACCTTTGCACACGTGCGTATACCACTATTGTAAATTTATGCAAAAATTTAACGTTCTAACCCGATACTGACGATCAAAATCGCGAAGAGTCATTGACAAGCTTGCGCGTGAGTATATATGCTGAGATTTTGAAAATCGAGAGATTACAAAGTGCGAATTTAAAATATTCAAAAATTCGTAGGAAGTAAGTAAGCGAAAAAATATTGTTCACTATAGAATAACTATTTGGGCATTTACAGGAGAAATTTTACTGTAAACTGAATATTATTTTTTTGCAATTCTATTATTAAATAACCGAGAATATAACGCAGAAAATGAAAGCGTAAAATATGTCGCAAGTCACTAATAAACTAACTGATTCCCCTATCAAGAAGCATATAAAAGGATGAAGAATCGCATACTCAGTTAAAAATCATATGTCAATTGAGTTTCGCTCCGATAAGCACGAGTCGCGCAAACGAACCACCATACTTTGCATTTTTTCGTCTAGCCATCGCATGTCACAATGATGAAGTCAAATGTGAATTTTGCGTCGAGTCACGCCAAACGTAAAATCCACACGATGTTTATCAATGAAAGCTCGGTGAATAGAACGTGTTGTACTATGCTCGGCCTCCTCATTGTGACGTGTGACGAAAAAATACAGACCACTAGTTTGACATGATAAAGCTGGACTCATACATCATATAAGACTAAGGCTGTCATGCTTTTACTCTAGTAAGAAAACTATAATAACAAACGTGCTGTTTCAAAAACTTCCCTAAATTACAGTAAAGGTTTAGCAGATCAACAAAACATATATCCAATTCTTTGAATATACTGTCTACGAAGATATTCATTTTCATCGCACCAAAAGCTGAGCAATGGCGTGAATTTTTACTAACACTCGCATCAATATAATGAATGTAAATAACGTCCGATGTCAGTGAGTCGTAGTATCTTTATATTAAGGTAGAACTCCACTGAATTTTTAAAAATATTTGTTTAAATAATTAATACATTAAAAAATAGAAAAATTTAGCTAGATTTCGTTTTATCTGCTTGTTTTCTCTTGCTGAAAATAAATATTCCATGCAAAAATTGAAAGCAAATATTTCCAAAGCTATTCACCAAAAGGGCTTGCGTAGCCAGCTTTTTAAAGATTTAAAAACTCCAAGTCTGCGAAACAACATTTTAGAAAAAAACTTCTTTGTTCTTATTTATTACTATAAATATTTATATGATAAATACATATCATGAGAAACTTCTTTGGTGAAAAGAATTTTCTGAAATATTAAAATGAAATAACATTTAATATCATTAAAAAGTTATTTTCGCAAAGCAATCTTTGAGATGCGAATAAAAATAATGAAAAAATGTAAAGTACCTTTAAGAGTAAACTAGCTTATTCCACCGTAATATTTCTATTAATATTGCATTAATGCTAATCTTGATTGCAAACTGTTTCTCCAATTTCCTGATTCATTCAAAGTAGGATGCCCGTGGAATAAAAAACGCGAAAAAACGTAAAATTTATACGTTAACATTTGGTTACCATCTCGCCCATATTCATATGCTACAACAATTTCTGTGGGGAAATGCAGGGAAAAATCGTAGTAAGCCTCCAAAGTTTCATAATTTGCATTAAGGGTATATCTATATATATAATTTTTGATATATATAGATATAGTTCCAATGTATTTCGTGGGCATCCTCCTTTCACTACTTTTCAAAGCTTGAAACTTCCGCTACATTTTTGTTTACATTATTTGTTAGCAGGAAATTGGTTACTTCTTCATCCGCTAGATTACGGTACGAAGTTCAAGTTTGAATTTTTAATTGACTTCCGGAGTGTACTGTGCTTCCATCGTACTGTATATAATGCATATACTTCAAGGAAAGGGTTATATCCTCGCGACTTTCGTTCTTGCTCGAGAGCCACGCCCTTTCGACTAGTTTCGCGCTAGTCCCGTTTTCCTTTGTCTTTTGAACACATCACTAAGTACATCGCGAATAGCTGAAGCTGCCTCGTTTTTATGCACTGCACCTTCAGCCCGGATTGGGTAAACTTTTCGTTGAATTCGCTGAAATTATTCTTCAACATTTTCGCTCAAAGTGCGCATAATGCAAGAAAGCTCTCTTTTGAAATTCAAAGGTCCCGAGTCAAAATTTCAAAACGTCGCTACCGGCGCCTTGCAATAATTTCCGTCGTCCTCGGAAAAGCCATTAAAGAAATAAGGGAATAACAGATGTTAGGATCTTTAATTCAGCCTAGATATATAACCTCCGGTGCGATTAACGACGACGATCGAAACGAAAAGCCACAGCAGCAGCGTCACCCCGACGTCGCGAAGCTCTTTTCATTAATTTTCACTCGATTCAATTCTCTCGCGCTCTCTTTTACCTCATTTTTTGGCCTCGTCGTTGTGCGAGAAGGCGCAGTGCCATGCCAACGCGGGAAATCCTTTTAAAATCTCGGACGCCGGAAGGAAGGGAGCTCGCTTTCCCTGTCGCTTTTTAATTAAGTCAGCCAACAGCCAGGACCACGTTGTATAAAGAAAATGTGAGAGAGAAATGCTGGCGGACGGGAATATGCTACAAAAGCTCGTCAATAAATGTTTGAAGGCTCTTGCGTCTGTAAGCTCGAGCTTTTCAGAATTTTCGTTGGCTTTTATTGCGAAAGAACGAAATTGTAAAAGAATTAAATGATTTGTTATTTTTGTGCCAATGTTTTACAGAATAAACATATTTTGTTTCACTATTATTTAGTACAGCTATTTTGATGTTTTTAAATGCTAGCGTCTTTTTAATATATTCTGAAGGGTAGATGCATTAACAAATTAATTTCCACCTTACTATTTCGAAGAGTCAGCGTCGACCGAGTTACGTTAATATCTGGCTTTATTTGTAAATATGTGTAATTAAAAATTTTTGACTAATCGAATATTCGACTTCGCCTAATTAATTATTCCAGTTCTCCTTTTTTGACACTTGGTGGCTCACACAACATTCGTAATTTTTACTGACGAACCCAGAGAGGGCGATCTAAAGCAAAACGCACTAATTAAAACAACGTTTATTTTACATCATTTTATATTTCGAATCTTTTCAATATTAACTCAGAATGACCAATAAATTTATAAATGAATACATTAATTTAATTTTTTCGGTGCTACTGTGTCAGCGTAAAATATCCTGTATACTTTTATGAGTAGACACTTGATTTAATTTTGAGTTTGAAATATTTTTTAAAAATACATATAGCCCTAAATTCGGAAATTATTTAGATATTGCAGGTGTTTAGTGGACTATTATTGAAATTCCCTCTCTCGCGATTCAAATCGTACAAAGTTTCAGAAAGAAATTCATATAAACATTACTGTGGGAAGGATCAAGGTATAGACACAAAAGAATCAAAGATAAAATTAAACGTGTATTATATAAAATCACTGTCTAGGGGTTATACAAGGTTAAGTCTCTCCGCTGAACTCTCTGGTCTCTCTCTACTCTGCCGCTCCGTGCTTTCGTGGCTCCTTATAAGGGCTGTCGAAGTCCTGCCACTCGACTCTCCCGCTCGACGGCTGCGCCCTCTTTTCCGCGCTCTGGGATGCGGCCGCTGGGGTTCGACGTCAGGGCCTTACCGCGCCCTATCTCTGGTCCAATGGCAGCGCGGCGCGCGCTCTCGTCGATCCAATAGCGATCCGGGCGCTGGGTTTTCCCCGGCGCGCATTGCTCTGCTCTCTCCGGCTGGCCATTTACTCCGCCTGGTCGGCCGTCGTCCGACGTTGCCTGGGGTTTCCCCGACGGCCTAATGGTATATGCCATTAGCCTGCGATGCTCCTGCCGCTCGGAGGCTTTCCTTCGACTCCCCACATTACAGTTAACTATATTATGCTTTGCCAGTCGTCGCCGGCGTTGGCAAAGTTTTGGTGCGAGTTATCTTCGAAAGTAACGAAGAAACGGAATATTACGCCGGGAAATATTATTAGTACAAGGAGAAGACGTCTTGTAGTAGTCGCAGCTTTTGTTGTTGTCGTGGCTCATCTTACGAATTAACGCCACTCACTACAAACGTTTTCAATGAAGGAGGGACATAATAAGCGCATACAAAAAGTACAGATAACGTACTTTAATAGCATTAAGAGTCTTTATTTCTTAATACTAACTCTTGTCCACAACCTGATAATAATGATTTGTACTTAAGCTTTCGCTACTATATCGCACCTTGGACAGATTGATGTAAAAATGAAATTTACATTCATCTTACGCTGATTTTCTGTTTTTTAGTACCATAATACGCGAAATTATCGTAATTCCTCTTATTACAAAGAGCTTGATGAAACAACTCCAGGAGCAAAGACTTCGCAATGACAACCGACCAGGAGGAAGAGATTCATCAGATGCGAGAGACGATGATGCAATGCAAGAGTTGCGCACCCAGAATGAGCAGTACCGCCAGAGAGTCGAGGACGCCAAAAAGTTACAATCCGATCGAGTGACAGCCCAGCTAGGGCAGGATCGACTCGAATGAGAAGAATGAGAACGCACACAGCAGGAACAAAAGCGCGATCGAGACGCTGCCGAGCGTTAATGCCTAGAAGAGGAGAGAGCACGTGTCCGTGCTGAAAAACAGGTGGTGATCGAGGTAACCAGAGCCCGTCTGCGGCAACTGGAGGAAGTGGCAGCCCGACAGAAGCTCAACCTCGGGCCGACATCGAGGTGGCGGACTGCTGTTTGCCGTAACGATGGACCACCTACCAAAATTCTCGACAGAGGACATCGTGCAGACTGGCTCAACAGCCGCAGAGAGGCCTATCATCTTTGCCAGCCATGAAAACCGGACTACAGGAAGCGTTCGGAAAACGGGTACATGTATCCGATCTACACGAGCAGGTGCACACACGAGTTCTGCGGAGTTCAAGGCGCCGATCCTGCCAACGAGGTACGCAGGTATATCTTCCGAGGATATACGAACGATACGCAGTTCAATAAGAGCAGCTCATGAGAGCAACGTCACGAGGCCAGCTAATCAACACTCTCATCATACAAGAGCAAGAGCGAACTTCAAGACCCGAACGCAAGTCAACCCAGGGCAATGGTAGAGAAGAGAGAATGTGCTACACGTGCAGAAAGCCAGGCCACGTAGCCAGGGACTGCACGGAGTCAGTCCAGAGAGAATGCCTTGTCTGCAAACAGACGGCTGTGACCACATCGCCAAGGACTGCCCCAAGAACAGCACCAGCACCAGAACTTCAGATCACGAAACAAAAGTTAATGTTCCTGTTATAGATGAAAACAGTTTTCTCTCAAAAACCTTCCTAAGTAAGGAAGAAATGAGATACGAGGAGGAAACTAAAAGTCTCTTGTTAGACGAAGTATTAGGCCAATGAAAAGCTGAAGGTACAAGGTGTAGACCGAGCGGCGATATAGAAATGCACGTGGCGAAGTCGTGACTATCGCTTTCATCCAAACTCGCGTTGGCGATAAATACACACGTCGTCCTCTCGCTTGTTCAAACACACAATGAAGAAAAAAGCAGCCGGCTCGGCTTTCATTTTCGTCAAAGCACACCGCCGCCGCGACGATAAGGCTGCGCCCACGCGCTGTTATAATAATCGAAAGGATTGCGCCTGCGAGCGACACGTTCCGAGAAGCCGATGATACCAGAATAAGGGACGAGCTTTTATTCACGGCAGACTTGCTTCTGTATGGACGATCGATCTGAGTTATATTTGGAGTTCCGACAGATTAGGTGTGTGCGCGCTCGCGCGTGCGTTTGTGTCTGTGCCTGTGAAGTCACTGCGACGGATTAACTGTCGAAGCTTTTGAGGATCGAATGAGAGCTCGTTATACGCACTTTGAATGACTCGTCGGATCGAGCTCTGGAAATGAAGCTAGATAATTGAGTTCGCAGAAGCGAATGTATATGCGCGGTGAGGAGTAAGTTTTTGGCCGGTGTATATTAAATGTGAAATCAACGTGGGATACAGCGGCGAGGATTTTTGTTTTTAAACTGCAGGTGGCTTGATGATAATCGCAGTTTTCCGTCAGTTGCTGAAGTCAGTGACATATAGGGGGAAACCAGTTTAATGAATTCATATTTTAAAGTCTCCTACTTTAATCAGGGTACAGAAATAAAATTTACACGATACTTATTTTCAAATAATGAATGAGAATATATTAAACGAAAAGAGCATTGCCTAAGTAACTCTGTTGCACATTCTGATACAGGAGATTAGAAAAATACTATTACAAATACCTGATTAGTCAGATGGCAGTGGTCCTTGATGCAATTTTTGAACAAAGATTTTAATAGGACCGCATATATATAAAACTCAATAAATAGTCTCTAAATACATGTCATAAATAATTAATGATCAAACGAATTTACCTGGACTGAAGTTCAATTTTAATTATACGATTCTTCGCTTACGAGATCACTTAATTTGAAGTTAAAAATACATATTTTACTCCAGTTACTTTACTGTAGTGACTTGAATTTTTCTTAGCTCTTCTTGCTGTCAACCTAAATTTATCTCAGCCTACATCCTTATTTCATTGTTAGAATGAAGGTTATACGCACGGGGAAATGCTATTTATACATTTAATAAATTCTACTTCCCAGTTTCTCTCAAAGTGACTCGTGCCAGTGTGTCCTTACTTGAACCCTTTCGTGATCTATATGTAACGGTATAAAAGCTGAAAAGAAGGTTTATTGGAGTTCAAGGGATCGATCCTCTCCTAATAATCAACTCACAATAACCTACGTATAACCTATATCTCTCTTAACTTATCTTATGCATACACACTATACTCCCACAAATTGTACTAAAAAGTTATAAAATGTCTTTTAATATATATTGTGGGAATGAAAGGTTAAGCAGAGGTTGTGTTAATAATTCTTATGCGTAGAATTAGGTAAAATTAACAGAGATAAATTGAGGTAAACAACAAATAAATGGAGTAAAGCTATTGCACTAGTTAATAACAAAATGGAATTGAACAGTATGCCGGTTATCGTCTTGGTATAGCTATTGTTCTCTGGTATTGATGCTTGCTCGTTCGAGGTCACTCTGGGTCTCTTGTTCGGGGCCTGCTTCATCCCTCTCGATACCCGAAGAGCGTAGAACTCTCGGAGGGGATTTTATGAGGGTTCGCTCGCATGCTCTGCGTGTCCCTCTCTCTCACTCCGTCTCTCTCTCTCTCTCTCTCTCTCTCTCTCTCTCTCTCTCTCTCTCTCTTTCGTATAATCACTACGCATACACATAGACTCCCACAATATTTTTTATAATAGTGTACCAATAACTGTAGTCACCACAACAAACACTTATAAGAATTGCAATACATCGAGTTTAAAAAATGAAATAATTTTTTGAATGAGAAGTTAATTTAAATAAGTTAACATTCATTTGAATTGAGCTTCAATGTATCCATTGGAATATGACTCCCTTTGTTTATTCTCTCATACCTCAAAATCGCGACAATTATTTGATACGATCTGTTCCGCTGTGAATAGGCGAGAGTTTACAAGTTATTTTAATCAGCGACAGAGACTGAGGCTTATAATTATCGAACTATCGATTGCGTGCAGCAGGATAAAAGAAAAACGGGGTCTCGAGGACGGTTGTTGGTTAAAAATAAATATGCGGCGAAAACTTTCTTGCCGCTTATGAAAATTGAAATTAGTTGCGACGATTTTTCCAGACACGCGTCTTTGCATCGAGTATGCAAAAGTGCAAAAACGCCGGTCGAGAGAGAAAGGTAATTAATTTTTCAGCGCGTACATCCATGCGAGGATGTGAAGGAAAAGGCGAGGAGAAAAGTAGGCCGTGCGTATTTGCTCGGCGAATTTTTTTCCCCCAGTCAACGTGCTGTTCGTTTTTCCCGTTTTCCGTCAAATTGAAAAGGGCTGGGCGCTGAGGAAAACGGACGTCTCCCTACTCGATTTGAATGGAAGAGTTTTCGGAGTACATCTCGAGAGATGAAAGTTCTATTGAGAATAAGGATAGGCGGCGACTATTACAGACGGAAACTGAGCTTGTAAATCCCACAAACTTCTCGACTGCACTCCGATGAAATTGAGGAAAACTTGCAATTGAAGTTTAGCCAGCGTTGACTGATTGTGTACTCAAGTTTAATGAACTATATTATACAGTCTGTATCAGTACTAATTCCCATGATTGAAATTTAAAATTCTGCGAGCTTGTTTTTTATATTTCTGTAAGTACTACATATGCAGGAATATTTTTATGAAAAAAATTTACCATTTTATAATCAACTGAGTCTATAAAATATAATTTATTTGTTTGTTATTAAATGGTGTTAATTTTACTACTTTTGGTCACATATTATTTGCTTGAATTAACTGTGCTTTAGCTGTTTATAACATTAATTATTTAATTGTATCTGGAATTACTTTATGAATTTATTTAATTGCAAAATGATCTTATTGTCATTAAAGGCGACTTATTGTATTTACTTTTTTTAATTAAATTTATTTCATTGGGTTCAATAATTTCTTTCTTCAAAGTGCACTGCTGCTGTTGTTGCGTCACTGAGATAGAAAAGCTTGTAAAACCAAACGCGTTCTGGAATGCCTAATTATAGCTGAATGTATACCCCAGCCTTTGCGGCGTTATTTTAGCGTAAAATCTATAATTACGTGTCGAGCATCTTTTTGCTAAATATATACCTACTTAGTTATGGGTCATGCGTAGCGTGGTGAAGCTTAAAATTTTCGGAAGTTAATGCGAAAGCCCCCCCCCCCCCTTCTTGCTGCAACGATCCATTTCCCGCGCAATATTTCGCAAAATATTGCGTTTTTCCGCAAAACCACATCAATCAAAGCCATATTTCCACGAGTAATCGAGCGTAGCTCGCCGCTTTTAATCAGCGCGGCGATGTGAACTTGCTCGCGAGAAACTGCAATGAGCATCTTGTACTTCGGCGCATCTTAAATTTCCCATTAACGACAGCTGCACGTGTGCAACATTTAATCTCCAAATTTATATGCGTCGCTGCGCCTCATCTTCAGAAGCGAGTCAACGTCGTTTTGCCAATTTTCTCGAGTTGGGCGCAGAATTTTCGGCATACTCGTTTTATTCCAGCGTTGCTGAAGCCATCGCAAAGTGATTAATGGTAGCTTGTCTGTGATAATTCGTGAAGTGAATGCAATGGTTGCCTGATAGATAGAAGTTGGATTTTTGTGTTAGATGATATTTTTTCGCCAACTTAGATACTTAGACTTGCAAACAACTTAATCTTAACAAATTTTTCAGGTGTATTATTAATACAATTCGAAGTAAAGTTTTCAAATTATAGAATGATACTTTTCAATTTTTATCAAGCGCTCAGCCTCGAAACACGTCGAACCTATCGCTGAGTAAGAATAAACAACCGTACTCGAGAGACCACGAGTCTAAATAAAAAATAGTATATAAAAATGGAAATGTGACAATACTACTGAACTAGGAAAAAGTTTTAATAAAGTTTTGGATTTGGCTTAATGTGCAAGGATATCATTATAATGCTTATAATGGAAATAATTAATAATCTCTATAACATTCAAGAATATTTTATACTCAATCTCAATCCTCTCCAACTATTTAAATCCTTACAAAATCCTTATCCTATACAAAATGTATAATCTATATAACTTCATTGCGACAAAACTCTATCAACCTGAAAATAAAATCTTTTTCTGTCAAGCTAATCTATTTGGACACATATGAGTCATTCCACGGGATACTGGAAACTTCTGGGGGCCCGGACTACCGAAAAATTTTGGGTAGGGCACACTTACCAGACCTATTTTTTCTGATTTTTGGGACCCCTCCGAATAAGAAACCGTGCGAGCTGCATCATTATCGGTTGCCACCCGGGTTTCCGGTCGAAAAAACGCAAAAATCTTCATACATTTTCTTTTGCATTTTTACTGTTGAGCGCATTATTTGTGTACTGTGAGTCCTATGGGACTTGGCGCTATACTTTATATATACAGAACGAAAGTGCAGCTCAAGAGCTTTAAATCGAGCCTAAAATTTTTAAAATCGGATGTTCCGGTCACGAGTTACACCCTCTTCAATATTGCTAACTCTTTATAGGGCTCTCGCGAAACTAATCGATTTTCACCTTTTCTTTCAAATCCTCGAAACTTTTGATCCAGTCACTCGATTTTAAAGTTTAATAGCTTAAATTAAAGCTCTTTTCCTCAACTTTACGATTTTTAGGTCCAAAATTGATTTTTCTTATCTATTGAGCTATATATATGCGTTCAGAAAAACATTCCCCTTTAGAAGCATATATATAGATCAACAGATAAAAAAATTTAAATTTAGACCTAAAAACCAAAAAGTAGAGGAAAAGAGCTTTAATTTGAGCTATCAAACGTCAAAATCGAAGCATTGGATCGACAGTTACAGGGATTTGAAGAAAGGGAAAAATGTCTGGTTTTTGGAAAAATCGAGCTATTTCGTGAAAGTCAAACCGAACCACTTTTTTCAAATGGTCATAAATTTTGATGGAGTGATTCGATTTTGACGTTTAATAGCTTAAATTAAAGCTGTTTTCCTCAGCTTTTTTGTTGATACAAATATTTTTTTGTAGTGAGCTATATATATGCTTCTAAATCCGATTGGTTCTTTGAAAGCATATATATAGCTCACTATATATCAAATTTTAATTTTGACTTAAAATTCAAAAAGTTGAAGAAAATATCTTTAATTTAAGCTATTAAACGTCAAAATCGAATTACTCGATCAAAATTTATGACCATTTGAAAAAAGTGGTTTGATTTGACTTTCACGAAATAGCTCGATTTTTCCAAAAACCAGTCATTTTTCCCTTTCTTCAAATCCCTATTACTGTCGATCCAATGCTTCGATTTTGACGTTTGATAGCTCAAATTAAAGCTCTTTTCCTCTACTTTTTGGTTTTTAGGTCTAAATTTAAATTTTTTTATCTGTTGATCTATATATATGCTTCTAAAGGGGATTGTTTTTCTGAACGCATATATATAGCTCAATAGATAAGAAAAATCAATTTTCGACCTAAAAATCGTAAAGTTGAGGAAAAGAGCTTTAATTTAAGCTATTAAACTTTAAAATCGAGTCACTGGATCAAAAGTTTCGAGGATTAGAAGAAAAAAAGTGAAAATTGATTAGTTTTGCGAGAGCCCTATAAAGAGTTAGCAGTATTGAAGCGTGCGTAACTCGTGACCGGAACATCCGATTTTAAAAATTTTAGGCTCGATTTAAAGCTCTTGAGCTGCACTTTTGTTCTGTATATATAAAGTATAGCGCCAAGTCCCATAGGACTCACAGTACCTCACAGTACAAAAATAATGCGCTCAACAGTAAAAATGCAAAAGAAAATGTATAAAGATTTTTGCGTTTTTTCGATCGGAAACCCGGGTGGCAACCGATAATGATGCAGCTCGCACGGTTTCTTATTCGGAGGGGTCCCAGAAATCAGAAAAAATAGGTCTGGTAAGTGTGCCCTACCCAAAATTTTTCGGTAGTCCAGGCCCCCAGAAGTTTCCAGTATCTCGTGGAATGACTCATATACAAAACTTAATCAAGAACAATATGAAATTCACCATCAAGAATATCATCGATAAAATAACTGTAGAAAAATAGAAAACCATTGAAAAGCTTGCAATAAAAACTACAATCCTAAAACAATCGAACCAAATATCTGCGACCTTATTTCATATAGAATTCATTTAATAGGAAAGAACAAATAATTTTTACTAGATAACGAATTGGATATACAAAAGTGAAATATATAAACACTTACTTAAGAAAACAGCACCGCAAACATGCACAATATTCAATCAAATAATAAATATTGAGTGTATCTTAATAAAAAAATCTTTCTCCCGACAACGAAAAAAGAGAATATAAACATACAAACAAACAACTTAAATGATATCCTCAACAACATTAACCAGTGCAGAAATGTATTATTATCTCTAAACAAAATAAAATGTACTAACCTAATTTAATGCGTTATGTGTTCACTCGTACGTAGTATACAAGAATTGCATTCAAAGCATAAATTATGCAGACTGAAAAGAAGATTATTGTTTGACAGAGTTTAATTTAAATAAGTTATAGCTTAGAACCGTAGGCTTTCCATGAATTTGAAACGTAGTTGACTGTGAGTTTGTCTGTGTATGCAAGAGCTACAAACAAGAGCTACCTAAACACATAAAATCATCATACAATTCGATTTTATGTTCTAAAAATTAGCCTAAAACATCAGCCAAATCTACTTCCCATCCGAGAGGCTGGTAACTCTTCTTGTCATTAGATGAAAATTAATTGTTTATTTTTATAATTACATCGATAAATCCTGCGAATGAATAGTTTCATTTGTCTTTGCAGATCTATGAACAAACTATTTAACATTCGAATAAACAAGGACACAAGAAAATAAATGTTGAAAATATTACATCGATGCATTTCGGGCTTGAAATTTACAAAATTAAAC
Source organism: Philotrypesis tridentata (assembly GCA_018906965.1). Classification (NCBI taxonomy): domain Eukaryota; kingdom Metazoa; phylum Arthropoda; class Insecta; order Hymenoptera; family Pteromalidae; genus Philotrypesis; species Philotrypesis tridentata. The sequence goes on from JACCIB010000049.1 coordinate 374,444, forward strand.
CGATCCGATATGATCGATGCTAGCAACTGCACAATAGCCGATTGTTTTCTATAGAAAGCCTGAATTTATTACCCCAAATATCCAAAACTTGTTAACCTTGGTGACAAGAGCACTAGCAGGATTATACTCTACGAGAATCAACCTGCCAGGATAGTATAATGATATTATCTCAAAAATCGAAGCATAAATTAAGCTTTGCCTGCACAAAGCTTTCTCTCTCTCTCTCTCTCTCTCTCCCTCTGCAAAATCCTAGCCAGAAAATCAATATGCCAAGCCACCCCCGTCCACGAATCCAGTCCACTGTTACGCTATACAAATATTCCCATGCAATATGTATAATACATTCCAGGCAAGCTGATGGGAGGGTGCGCGAGAGCGACGACGACGACGACGACATCAGGCGTCATCGAACTGACCCATCAGTATGGCTCTAATGAAAATTCATCGGCGTCGCAATGCTGCGCTTTTTCCCACAGAAAGCTGTGAGTGATGGCAGCGCCCCGCTACTGTGCCGCTCCGGACCAGACTATTGATCTGGCTGCAGATGGCGAGAGAGGGAAATAACGGCTGCGCGACACAGGGGAGTTGTATATGGAGAGACTGAATTTGCACGAGTGCAAAGTGGACTCTGGAGCAAGATCGATGCCGCGATTTTTTTTTGCTCTTCTCGCGAAAAGAGGGACTAGTAAGTGAAGTGGTTAATCGACATTTGCGATTACAGACGTTATAAACGAGGTATTGTATTCTGGAGTATACTTTCTCTCTCTCTCTCTCTCTCTCTCTCTCTCTCTCTCTCTCTCTAAATATTTAGCAGTCGAACGACTCGATGAGACTATTGCAACAGAGCGTGTCTTAACCCAGATGAGCGAGAGAGAAACAGATCTAATGGAGTGTACGAGCTCGTCGCAGATTAATAAAACATTCAGAACCGCTGCCGAGCGAAATGGATTCCAGGTCAATTACTTTGATAAATATATCAACTTTTTAAAAAGTTTTTCGAGCTTACTTTGTCTTACAATACTTGCATCAAAATTTCAATTCACTCCTTATACCGAATAAGTTGATTGTAAATTATCGCAACTAACAATGCTAATAACACTCAATGTAGTAAATAGTCCCAGTTGATTGCTGATTGGGAGTACTACATGATTAGTATATGTATTAGTGTAATTTTCAGTATTATACTTACGCAAATCATAGTTATTTTCAGTGCTACACATGAGTTGAGTACTCAACTTTTTTTGAGCTTGTGAGTGTTATTTTTGAGTTGAAAATAAATTTTAATGATATCCTTGAATTGCCTGTATATTTTAGTTTTACTTTTAAATTGATTCCTGAAATTTAGTTTTAATTTGACCTATATTATACAATTTTAAATTAGTCTACATTTTAATGTTATTCTTGAATTGTGTTGTGTTTATATTTTCTTGTGTTAATATTTTATTGATCGTTGGAAATCTAATACGAATAAAATTGTTTTTATCCTCTTTATTTGCTTATTTATTAATAAACTTCATGTTAGCGGTTAAACTTTCGATGCATATTAGGTACAGGATCTGGACACTGAACTACGAAATTCTGCGTGCGCACTTGAATGTGAGTGTGTAAGAAGACAAATATTATGTTAACACTCACAAAGGAATGTCAGCATTAAACAAGTAGAAAATTTGATTCAAGTCTCAGAATAATTAAGCAGTGAGATTAAACAGTCAGATGTTAGCCTAAACAGCGAGAATTTAGCACGAACTTAAAAAATCAACAATAACTATAAGAATGCAGAGTATTTTCCATAGAGCAACGAGGAGAGCTTTTATCTAAAATTTTCACGTGAGTCAAAGATGACAAATGCGACGCGAAACGGATTTTCAGAGAAGCGGATCTAAGCATCTGACAGACGGCCACCGAGAAAGGAATAAAGCACTGACACAGGCAAACACGCACACCTAGCTTTTAGCGAGACTGACAGTCCTCTCGAGGATTCAGCGAAGTAGTCGACTCATCCCAAACGAGATTTCCGCCCTTCTTTCGCGAGAGCTTTGAGGCGACAGCGTATAACCACCACTGCAATTTCGCCACTGCGTTGCTCGAGCTTTTCCCTCTTTAGCTTCACTCGACCGACAAAAAAGTGAACCAAAGAAAGTCGAAGTAACGTTACGTGCAATAAATACACTATAGGCAAGCTCGAACATTATGAGCTGCGGAGAGTAGACGCGTGTAATCCGGACGCGGGCGTGCACTTTCAATTAGAGCCTCGTGATGCTCTCGGAGCCCCGTGTAATAACCATCTCGGCCAATTTCTTTTGCTTTTTTCGACCCGTAGCGCGCCGCCGCTGCAGCAGCTACGAAGAGAGAACTCTAATTGTTGAAGTAGTATCAGATAAGTGAGCTATACGTACAATGAATGATGCTCCTATATGTAGGAAGATTTTTTTCAAGCCAACCGCGCAGATTGATGGGTTTTCGAGGTTTTCGCTCGTGGATATCAGGGCTTGAATCTAACATTGCTGAATTTTTGAAGATATGTACAATACGTATATTGTACACCGAGCGGGATGGAATGCGGATGCCAGATACACGTCGGCAAAGCTGTTCCATTAAGAAAGCGTAATTGAATCATTATTGGGGAATCAATCTCTAACTGCGGTCCCCCAGAAGATTACCCACTGGAATTCTCGTAGCATCTTGTATTTTCATTAGCCTTACATTATGTGAGCCGCGGTTATAATTCCAGGACAGTTATATGACTGACACAGTCAAAGGATAAGATTATTTTACCAGAATGTTGATATTTCAAATGATGCAGGAACTTTCAGATAAAAATGTAGTTGCTTATTGAGAATTAAAAAGAAAGATAATTTTTGGGCACAGACAACAAAAATTTTATGTAAATATATTAGATGTCAGGGTATTAAAAAATACCATAACAGACAGAGATATTGATCTTGTTGATAACTAACCTCAAACAATGAAGGTCAAGGTCAAGGGCAAGGTCAAGGTCAAGCTCAAGCTCACAGACGAGAGGAATGACTTGACATCTAAAACTTTCCACAATTTTCTTGCGATTTTGTGGCAAGTGTCTAACTGCCTGAGTATTTTTTAAATACCCTCTCTGCACTTGAATTTTATAAACTAATTTTCCAAATCTGTAGACAAAGGACTGTAGTTATAATAAACCGATGGCAATTCTGCGATCTTTGTGCTTCAATTTCATTCGTACTTTTACATAAAGCTATATTCTTGGCTTCTTTAAATTCACAATTTCACATTTTTGTGGCAATAAAAAGAAGTAGTAAAAGCATTAATAAATCAATCAATCGATCGATCAATCGATGGCGCCCCCCCCCCCCCAACTATTTCTCCTTCTCTTTCAGACGCGTGAGCACCTGCAACGTATTTCCGGGTCGCGGGAGGAAGATACTCACTGGAGATGAGAAGGCAGGCACGTTCGCCTGAAGTCGAGTGTCCTATAAATCGTTCTTGCGGGCTGCTCGGGGATTTTTCGGATCAGCGCTACGACGATCCGGCGAGACGCGAGAGCTCACGTAGTCGTGCGTTCAGAATGAATTTTACGAGGCAAGCGGTAAATAAAGCTCCTAAGGTCCCAGTTTGAGTATTTTTTAAAAAAAACTTTGCTCGTTAAAGAAGCTTATAAGGTCCAGTTCCATTAGTAATGTTCGCTGGTATTATACGCTTTTAACGAAAATATATAATATAAAAATAACCGGATTGCTTGTGCCCTCTTAGGGTACGTGTAAATGTGTAACATTTGAGTTTTTATATTGGGAGTTAAATATACAACAATTAGTGTCATAACATTTATTCTTAGCGTTACAAGATTAGTGTTATAAGTTACAGATCATAGTGTTATAACATTAGTGTTATAACATTTATTATAACTTGATTTTATGATGAACTAAATAAAAAGGATGAAAAGAATCAAATTTTAAATAAAAACATCATGAAGTAACAGTTATAAAGGAAATATTTTTTTGTTCTGCGTTTGGGATTTGAAAATTGCTTTAGTTATATATACTCCTTAAAGTAAGTGATGAACCACTTACTTTAATGTTACTCCGTTTCGAATAGTCCCAATAATCAATGTTCAAGTTTTTAAGTGTTATTATGAGTGAATAGTACTTTCTGTAAAAGCTTCTTGGCTTTCAATACATATTCATTTTGAAGCTGTCGCATATCGTAAAACATCGACTCGACTTTATCGGTGCAAAAGTGTATGTAGGCCAGTGGGCGATTTTTCGCTCCCTCATATCCCTCTCCAATCGGCTTAAGCTTGCTCGCAAATCCCTCGTAATTGCAATGGCAAAATCGTAAGTATATGTGGGTCACACCGATATGATTACGGTGCAATATGTGTCTGGCTAGTCTTAACATTTGGTATAGTTGAACGTCGAAACGAAGCTTTATGGCTGCGAATGAATACGAATGTGAGGATTTTTTCCCGAGCATTCAATTCTGGGCAGTATGATTAGCATCGAGAATAAATGGAATATCTTCAATTAAAACTAGTAACAGCGACAATGGCGATAATAACCCATATTAGACATGTAGCTCGTGACGACAATGAATACACCGTACATGACACGTTTCAATTTCTTAAGTGTCCTAAGTTAAGACTAATTGAATTTTGGAGTCAAAGGGATGGTTCAAAGTCTTATTTGAATGATATAACAATTTTACAAACATGTTTTTTGTTTCCTGCTTTAGAGTTTAGAGTTTCTCTCTAAAGAATGAGAGGGAAAGCTTTCTTTCCGTTATAGTGAGAAAAAAACATTACAACGAAAAACGATACAACTGCAAATATACATTTCATTAAGATTTCATTATATTTATTTATTTATTTTTTATTTATGTGCGGGTGCGTATAAACATAAATTTTGGCTTCATCATAACTCTTGAATGAATGCATATAATGAGCTGCAACTTTGCATGTACCGCCAGCGTGTTTGGAGGTACCACTCGAATTTATGGTTCGCTCCAGGACTTGGCAAGTGAAAAATATTTGCACAGACTGTATGAAGTCAACTTTATAATCGGCAAGGAAAAAATGTTTTATTTGGTTGCCAAGCAGTGACATATCAACAAGAATCGTTGCGTCCAAAGAAATAAATAAAAAGTTTTTTTTTCGTTTGATTATATAAAGATTGTAAAAGCGTAACCACTTTATTATGAAATCAGTTTTTAAATTTGAGTCGTTACACTTTAACTCTGTTATGTATGTTTTGGAGAGATATGAAGAGAAGAACTAGCCATGGTTCGAATACACATTACTTCTTTCCTAAATAAACTTTTCTTTAAGTTGTCGCATAAGCATATCGAAAATAATGTTCTTAATATAATGCTATATAAAATTAATGTTGAATATTTAGTATTTAAAAGTTTTCTTAATAATTTTGTTTACAATTATAATTGAACTATTTGAGGTATATGTTTCCAATTTATTCATGAAATACTTGTTATAAATCATAAAAATTGTGTAGGAATGAAATTTTTTTTTATTAAGAACATCATTATGATGGTATTTATGAGCCTCATGAGGCTAACATTGGCTGTTTACATTGAAATAGAAAAATTTAGTCAATCAAGTATCCAGGACAAAATCAGCTACGCAGTACAATTAACTTAAGGCATGTACGAACATTTTTACGGCTCAGTAGAGATATAATCAACGTACGATTCGCCGTGAAATCGAGCGTCAAAAATACTGAATTAATTATTCATGGCATCCTCATTGTTCTCTCTCTCTCTCTCTCTCTCTCTCTCTCTCTCTCTCTCTCTCTCTCTCTCTCTCTCTCCTGATTCGCTTCCTCAAATGCAAATGTCGATTTTTTAAAATTTATACCTGGCTCGAGTGACGAACTCTCTCACAATGTACTGTGTACTCAGAAAGCTTCCTAAAACACTACATCAGCGTCGGTGCGATTTACATCTCGAATTGACGGAAGAGGGCAGCAGACTCTTTAATGCTCCATAACAAGTATACGCCTGCAGTACAGCTACATGTATACGTAGTTGTTTGATTCTCGAGTCTCTACAGAATATATTGTCTGAAAATTGAGGAGGAGATGCTGTGGGAATTAAGAACTTGAGACTCTTTGTGGCGAACGTCTGAGTGATCCTTCTGATCTGACGTAGTTTGAAAATTGAGCGTCCTCTTTTTTTCAGCGTTTAATTGATACAGTCGACAGACGCAAAATTATCTGCAACTCGTTTAATTGCAACTCGTTTAATGCGCATTGGATATAGTTGTTAGCTCTCACATTTCATGCAGCAATTGCCGAATGAGATATATTCCGCGCGATTTTTCCCTCATCACGCGACGAGCGGCGCAATGATTGATGACTGATATTTCTCGGGGTTAATAATTAGATCTCGATCGTAAATTACAGTTACCGCGTGGCGTGTTTCAGGGCGACCTTCGTACCGCTCATTCGATTTTTCGTACTCCAAAACATTATTTTTATGTCCATTTATAGAAATGGCTGCGTGCTGAAAGCCAATCGATACATTCATATTTCGCAATATTTATAATGTGTGCATTACGACTCGATCGTTGGCTCCCTTCTCTTTTTCTCCCGTCGTTCTCTCTCGGTCTCGAGGCAGTGAACTAGCTCTAATAATTGCACAAAAATGTAGAAATTCCCTGGAAAGCCAAAATCACATCTCCTGCACCTTACAAACCAGAGCAATTAAGCTCTCAATGCTCCAAATGATACGCTTCCTCGGTTTAATTCTCACAGACCGCGAAAACAAAGAAATCGATGGCTGCGCAAATATTTCCTCTCTCTTTGCAAAATCGACGCGCAGCTCACATGCAATAACGAGCGAATAATAAAGCAGAAGAGAAGGGGAGTGAGTGAGAGAGAGAGAGAGAGAGAGAGAGAGAGAGAGAGAGAGAGAGAGAGAAGGGATCGGGGGTGGCAGGCGGTAATCAGGGCGCAGATAGACGGGTAATGACTAAATAAACGTGCGGCAAACGAGAGGGACTAGTGCAAGTATTGTAACACGCATGTGTACGTGTACGTGTAAACACGAGAGAGCAAGTCGTTGTTGCGCACTTTCCTCTCGGGCTATGCAATGCGTCGACATTAGCGCCAGGTTAATCAAGCGCGAGGGAAAGATCGAGTTGCGAGAATGAAGAGAATTGAATGAGACAGAGGAAAATTAAGGTAAAAATGCTGCGGGACGTCTGTAGGCAGCTGAGAAGAGGATCGCCGTGTGCAGCGTGCGTGCGAGCAAGCGCAGCTAGAGGCACTTCCGTGAGGATTTCCGTATATATGTATATATATATATATATACTGCAGTGTAGCTGCGCTTGATCTCCGCGCGCTTTGATCCCGCCTTCCGATCCGCGCAGCTGCAGCCGTGCCCATAAGCCTCTCTTGCTCTCGGCTGATCGCGAGTGAGCTGTTTTAACGAGCCTGCGCGCAGATTTTTTGGCTGCTCTGAGAGCGGCGAGACAAGTGTGATGTTCGAGTGAAGCGAATGGAACGGCACGTTGCACGATCACGAACAACAATAGCGCCGATTCATTCAACCCAAGAAATCCTGACTTTCATCTGATTTCTGTGCCAGAACTTGTTTCAACATTTATTTGGCCTTTTTTATATCCAACGTTTAGTTTAGAAAGGCTATTGATAATTATCATGCTAGAAAGAGATTTTGGTTAAAAAGACATATCGTTACCTCTTGCCTCCAAGTAAGAATTCTGAACAACTGTGTTACTTATACTATTGTCAGATAATGAAAAGAGATTTAAAATAATTACCAAATGTTTTATATGAATATATTACATTAATGCGCGAAACGCTCCCCAATCCCCATTAGACAGCATCTAATCTTGCGAGTAAGTATGTTCCATCATCGACGTAGTATACTCTCCCTTCTTTCTGCAGCAATCTCCTATGGTATTATCATTATCAGCTCGGCGACGTATGGAATAGCTGCAGCCCAGGGTGCATATATAATAATGCCGCGGCAACGAGAGCTATCCTGCAATTAGCGTGTTACACACAACAGGTGCCGCGGAGAGCATTTCGGCCTGGAATTTCATGCGATTGTCAGAGAGGAAAAGCATATCCCGGTGTGTACACGCTCGCACAATAGCTTCGGCACACGTAAAATAATTATTTCGACGGACGTGTCGAAACGCTTGGCGCGCGTGCACTCGGGCTTGTTCACACACACACACACACACACACACACACACACACACACACACACGAAATTTCACGTGGATGCGCAGCCCCAACGATATATGTGACAATAAATCCGCCCTGGGAGATACTCCGGCAGGCGGCGAGAATTTTGAAATAGCGACGCTTTTCGCTTCTGCGTACATGCAGAGCGAGAGAAGGAGCAGACGTGTATTTACTACGAGTGCGATTGTAGTGTGAAATCTACTCGACGGTGTACAGTAATTGTGGACTCGTTGCTGGATTATTACGTTTCCGAAGAGCCGAGCGCTTTCGAGAGAGTGAATTGTGAACTCTGTGCGCACCGTTTGCAATTTACCGCCGCCAGCACTTTTCGCGGATTGCTTTTGCTCTCGCGGTTCTCTCTCTCTCTCTCTCTCTCTCTCTCTCTCTCACTCTTATACACGCGTCTTTTTGCGTCGCCCAATGATTTTTCTTTCGTGGGCGTTGCCCGGCTTTTCTTTTTACGCGCGATTCCGCTCGTAACGTGTGTTACTAATGCATGTTTGGAAAATAAAGCTGCGATGGCAAGAATGAAAACCTAACATTATCTTCATTGTGTTGAGTAATACGACCTTTACCGGGTGTTGCTCGCGCGCGAGAAAACTTTCTAAGCCGTCAGTGCGGTGCTGCTTTTGCTGTTCGAAATTTATTTATTTTTTTTTTTTTGAGAGGAAAATGTGAGTTGCGCAAGCGCTATAATAGCACGAAATTGAAAAGAGTTTGTATTGCCATTCAGAAATTACGATAATCTCCACTGGTAAAGAATTGAGTGGACCTGGTGGTGAGGCGCGATACTATGAAGCATCAATTAATTTGCATGAAATTCGCATACAAGGTCACGCGCTGAGAGCCGCATGAAACAAGCTGATTTTTAGTGCAATATTTCACGCGCCAGAGGGTATCGGCTCGAATTGAAGAGACGGAGAGAGAGTGAGAAAGAGAAAAATACACACGCCAACAGTGTGAGTTTATGTATACGAGTACTCGCCTCTGCAAAGACAACAACGGCGGGAAAAGGTGAGGCCCGAGGTGAGGTCAGTCTGATACTGTTAGTGTGTACTGTTAGCGCGATGTCTATTACCGGTTATCGCTCGTATGTTCGCGCAGAAAAGAGCTGCGTTGACCAGCAGCAACGGGACTCGTCATTAGGAGCTATACTTTTGTCTATACCAAGGGATACGTACTCGAGTTTCGCTAAATCATCTAAATACTATTCAATCGAGACTGGGCTCTATTTTCGAACAGCTGTTTTTTCGTTCTATTAGTAGATCCTTAGCGTATGCGTTTTACCTCCAAACGTAGCATACCGACAATTGTTTACTCTATCAGCAGAATCTCTTTATATTAGGATGTTATACCGTCAAGCTTGGCGTAGAGGGCAGCAGCACGCGTTGGACCTGTCATGGCTACCACACCAATACATTCATAATAAAAGATCAACTGTATTAGTGTGTCTGTGAGATAATCGGTGTAAAAATTTGTGACGCTGCGGTTTGTAAACATAACCTCGTCAAATACGTTATTAGTGTTTTCAGAAAAACCATTATTAACAGTGTTGTGCATTTTTGCGTTAACAGAAAAAGCAATGAAGTGCAGTGTATTAAGCTGTAAAAACAAAGTTAAATTTAAGTTCCCTTCAAATAAAATTTTTAAAGAAAAATGGCTTAAAGCTATTAAAAGGCCGGATTTTGTACCACTCCCACGTCATGGCTTATGCATTGAGCATTTTCATACAAATGATATTATAACGGAAAGTTTTAGAGGTACAGTATATTTGCAACACAAATGAAATATTATTAATTACATGAAATTACATCATTTTTATTTCTATACTAATTATTTTTTAAAACAGATGGATACAAACTTGTAAATACTAAGTTGAAAATTGGAGCTGTTCCAGTAATATTTCCTTGGTTAAAGGAAAATCTTGATGCTCAGGTAGAAAACACAGGAGAAGATTCGTCAGATAATCCTGATGCAGTACATATGTTCCTTGAGGAAACTCCATCATCTCAATTACTAGAGAATTCTTGTGAAGAGGAAAATAGAAATTTACTTTAAACAGATGTCTGTGACAAGAATACAAAACAAGATATCAATGAAGATAAACGCTCCATGTCTACACAGACAGTATTAAGTCCCTCGTTATTCAATTGCAGATTTCAAGAATAAGCCAAAATCATTGCTACATTTCACAGGTTTAGAAAACTATGAAAAGATTCTAACAGTTTTATATTCATTGGGACCACGTGTGCATAATATAAAATATGTTAGAAGTAATATTGGAAACCTCGACATACCCAATCAACTTGTGCTAGTATTGTGGAAGTTAAGACGCTATCCAAATGATATTGAACTGGCACAGCATTTCAATGTACAACAAATCGCTGTAGGAAATTTATTCATTTCATGGATTATGTTCATGTTTTATACTTGGTCTCATATTGATATATGGCCAAGTCGACAATTAATAGATTTTTATATGCCAGAAACATTTTAAAAAAATTTCCCAACCTCAAGAGTAATTATTGATGGTACTGAAATCAAGACAGAAGCTTTAAGTAAACTTCGACAAAAGCAATCTTCATTCGGTACTTATAAAAATACTAGAACTATGAAAGTACTTATTGGTGGTACTCCAGGTGGATTAATTTCATATCATTCTCCTGCATATGGTGGTTCTACAAGTGATCGCCAAATTGTAGAACGAAGTGAATTATTTAAAAAATTTGAACCTGGAGACACAATCATTGGAGATAAAGGTTTCTTAGTTCAAGATTTGTTTGCTCCTTACGATGTGACAGTTGCTGTTCCTACACCATTGATATCAGGCTCCTTACCACATAAAACTATTCAAAGTCAAAACACAGAGTACACATCGAGAGAATGATTGGATTACTCAAGACTTACACCATACTTTCAAAAAAATTACACCATTATTACATTCCACTGACATCTGAAATAGTTGTTAGTATGCGTAATGTTAGCTAATTTTAAAGACAATATCATGTAGTATTAAGTAAGTATTGTAAGTATTGTATTTTTAGTAAGCAGATGAAATAAAAAGAAAATTCTGAGGTATCGAAACAATTTTATTTTCTAACTTATAAGTAAATCACAAGCCCTTTAGGGTCAACGAACGCATTAATAATTAAAATCTGAACAGTATTTAATAAATAAATATGTCTCTTTTTTAATACTGATTTGTAATGCTCTGTTTGCAATACTTTACTATGCTTTGAGAAATCTAAAATATTGATGAATAATTTTTAAAAAGGTACTTTTCAAGAATAGCTGGTCTCAAGTATTTTTCATAAAAAAAATCTAATTTAATTAGCATATCTTTAATAAAGTCTTCATCTCTTCTTATATTAATAATTCAAATATCCACAAATGTATAAACTACAAAATTACAGGTCTGTCGCCCTGTTGCATATAATTGACCTTGTATTTGATAATAGTATGATCAATTTTTCTGAATCTACTGGTGTAGGGGCACTTTACTTCAATGACGGAGTTATCAAAGAGTAACCGGTCTGGTGTGGCATCAAGGTATGGACGATCTACAGGAATAAATAATCCACAACTATTGATTTCTAATGAATTTCCATACATTTCTTGGAATTTTTCTATAGCTCTTTTTTCATAAATCTTCCCATGTTCTGTAAATTTTGATGTAAATGGAGTGGGATCTACAATCTTATTCACTAATGATTTCGCACCTTCTGCATTCATGTACTTATTGCAGCATGAATGAAACAGACTTGCTGTTAATCTTATGCTACGTTCTGAACCCCATTTCTTACAACTACTTTGGTTACGAGTGTCTAATTCTATTTGAATAAGACCATCTTCTAATGGCTCAAGTAAATTCAATCATTTTAGGAGACGATCAGCATTATTATTTTTGGTATAAAAGGAGTGATCCCATTCGACTGCATATATATTCGCTGGTTCCACGATTTACTTAATTGACATGTTCGAATTGAAACCTCTTGAAATAATAATGTTTCTAAAGTGGTTTCGATACCAAATTTGATAATGTATATCATCTTGGTACGAACATACAACTGTTGATTTTCTTCGAAACTGCTCAGCTTTCATAGGTGACAAATTGTACTTTTTTATTGGTTGATGGAAAGTCTGCAAAACTTCTGTGCATGTTGCTTCCAGTATAATCTTATCATTTTTTTTAGATCAATTACTGCTAAAAGCACTGATAATACGTGCTTGCAGTATGCTACTTTTGACCGACCAACTGGACAATTGCAACTGCTTCCTTGAATTTCTCCATCCATAGTCATGCATATGTCTACGACATACTACATATGTGTTTTCATTTCTGCTTTACAGGCAGCTTTAAAAAAGTACAATGAACCTGCAATCAAAACATAATATTTTATAGACTGAACATGATGAATTAAAAAGATAATTTAAAATATCATACCTTCACAGGAGTATCGCGTGTACTTAAGAAAACTATTGTTATACATGACACCTGCTTTTTTGTAGTTTTATCATATTTATTTAAAAATATCGTTAAATGATCTTCTGTAAAAAGAGGTATTGGACTAGATAAATTTATATCCTTATAATTAATTGGGGATCGAGTGTCTATCACATCATCTTCATCTACTTTCTCATAGCCAAAGTCCTTGTTTTTATCATAAAATATTAATCTGATATTTCAAATACAAAATTACATACATTACAATTAAAAACCAAAAATAACCTGTATTTTAACTTACCTGTCTACTAGTTCTGCTTTACGTCCACTTACTCTAGCATTTTTCTCTTTTAACAACTTTTCTAATTGCTCAACTTTGAAGCTACCGTAATAATCTTTCTTATCCGGATTTTCCATTTCAAAAATATCTTAAAAGGGGCCTAAAATTACTTGAAATAATTAACTTACAATTATACTTCTGGAAAATACTTTTTGTTTTTCGTTTTGTTGCATTTTGATTATTTTAACAAAAAATTACTTGTGATTTACTTATCTCGCAGAAATGGTCAGCGATTGAGCTAATTTTTGTTTTTACAAACTCCTTTTGCGTCAATAAGGTGACAGTACATTTTTGAGCCTAACCTTACGTATACACAGCAAATACACGGTTATTAAAAAAAATGGTGCTAAAAATGATATTTTAGCTACAGTTTTAATTCTAAGCATTCTACAAGAAAAAGTTAAAGGGAAAAGTTGTATAAGATTTCGATGAAACACAACGATCAAAGCTAAAAAATGCTTTTAAATCGAGTCAACAGCCTAAAGTCGAATTTTAACATTAAAAACACCATGTATGTGTGAATATGTGTGTGACACAATATTCAAAGGCTCTATCCCTCGGTGTTTGTTTAATATTTTGAAAAGAGTCTATTGATCTCTCCAAGGCAAGTGTTGGGAAAAAGGTAGAATGGTTTAAAATTAGTTGTACCTTTTTCCCAACACTTGCCTCGGAGAGATCGATAGACTATCTTTTTAAAATATTGAAAACATCATGTTTTTTTTTTTTGGCAAAAATTTGAATAAGAATTTTTCTTTACACTAGCGCCGAAATGACCAATTTTGCTTCTGGCGCCCGGGAGCGAAAGTGATACTTTCGACGCAGCGTGGAGAAAATTAATAATACGTAAATAAATAAATTGTTAGTATGAAGTGATCGAACGAATATGAAGTACAAATGTTATAGATGATCGGACGAGCCTAAAGTGCAAGCTACGTGCGGGCATACCTTCTGTTTGCAAAACGCGAAGCGATGCAAGTTTCAAGTTGCGTAGCTCCATAGTTATTTTTCATCAATTTAAGGTGGTTAAGACCTCTTAAACACAATCTCAATCCAAACTTCTAAAGATCAGAGGGGTGGAAAAATTCAACTTACCTGTAACAAAAATAGAAACGAGTGTCACATTAATAAGAGTTTTATTTTTACGAGGGTATATTATTGTTACGACTTGTGAACGTCGGAAGTGACAGCAGTTCCGCACATTTTCTGTTGGATCAATTTTATCTCTTTCAAATTATATGTATTTGAATTTTTTAGATTTTCGATATATCATAGTCGTGTTAAAAGGAGGGCTGCACTATATAAATGGATGGGTTGTCACTCAAAAAATGCCTTACAAAAAGTAGGGATTTCAAGTAAAATTGAGAAAAGGTGTTACATAAAATAGGAGGGGTGCTGATAGATAGACGCCTTGCAAATATGGGTATCGCGTGAAGAACGCGGTTTTAAGTAACAAGGAAGGAGTGTTATGTGAAAGAGAGGGGTACCTTGGAAACGAGATTGGCGTTACGTAAAAAGGAAGCGGGGAGAGGGGGGGGGGGTCGAAAGTAATCTAAAGTCTAAAGTAAAAAAAAAAAATTATTTGTATTTAGAAAAACGTTCTGAATTTGTCTTAAGCTTATTCCTCTTTGAAAAAATCAAATAAAATTTGATACAAAGTTTATTAGAGACAGTTGTATCTTTTTTCTTCAAGAACTCAAAAAATCCAAAATAACCGTACCGATATACTCAACTGTCTTCGCCGACAACTCCAGACGTACTCTTCATAAAAAAACCACAACAAAATGTGAACTGTAGTCAAGACTCGCAGGCAGCAAGAGTTGCGTAATGAAGCTATCCTTGCCGTGATAAAAGTAGGATCGTGCATGCATCGCACGCTACCCTATCTTATCATCTGCGTTCGCGGTTGTACCCAACGCCCGTGACCCTGGCCGCCACGCAGCGAGTGAGAGAGAGAAAGAGAGAGCGAGAGAGCGAGAGAGAGAGAGAAGCAAGGTCGTCGTCACGGCTCTGCACGCCATCTGCGAGACTTCTACTCTCTGATGCATCGTATAAGTACACAGCTTTTCAGAAAAGTTTATACCTCTTCTCCAGGAGCTGAAACTAAAGTTCCCCGTCAAAATGCGGATTAACGGATCCAGCCAGTTATTCGCGGCGCTTTCCAACTTTCGCGACGGCTTAGGACGAGTCGGCCAACTGCCAAGTCTTATCGATATAATCCCTGGGCTGATTCGAGTACCTGCGAGTTTAGCGATAATAAAATTCTGCTCAACTTGAGGCGCTAATTGAATTTCCGTACTGCCCGCGGGTGTATGTCGTTACAACACATGCGAATCAATGACACAACCGATCGACTTCGTGCTCATGCATTATGCAAAGCCAATACGCCCCGGAATTCCGGGCTGTGAGAATTATTCACCGGAGAAATTAAGGCCCGTAAGAATAAGATATAAATAAATGCTTTCTGGGAACGTGTTATTTCAGATCATCCGCAATTTCCATGAAACGCCGCTTTATTGAATAAAATCGTTTAGGAGCTGGCGAGTCCGAGAATCGAAAGGAAAATTTAGGGGCGACTAATGATGCAGCGGTGCCAGAATCGAGGAGCGCGATTTGAGGCTAGGCCGGCCTCGTAATGATGCGCCCGAAATTTCGGCCATTCATTCCGGCCCATTACCTGTACGCTAAAAGCTGCTGAAAGTGCGCCTGCCGTGCGCCTAAGCGCATAAGCCGGGACTGTATAATCAATTTCTCGCGGAGAAAAATTTTCGATTTTTCAAGCACTCGAGCCAGCCGCGAGATATTATAAAAGTTGCGCGGCTCGTCTTCTTCTCGTCGTTAAAAAAAAGGAAGAGTCGCGAGACAAAGAAACGGGTGATCGAGAGAGAAAGCGAAGCAGCAGCAGCAGCAGTTTCGAGGAAGAGGAGACGGAGAGAGAAAGTTGAGGTAGAGGATGAGCCGTTGCGCACTCGCTTGCATTATGCATGCGCTTTGCAGGCGAATCCAAGGCCAGAGACTCGTCGGATTATCTGAACAATCATCTGACTCTTCCAGCTATACTCCTTTTTTCCGAATTTTCTCCCCGGAGTTTTGGTCCCGCAGCTCTCGTCTCTCTTCTAGAAAGAGACTTGAAAAAATCGTGTTTGCTCTCCTTCGCGTCTACTCGTTGGCCGCTTTCATCTTATCTCTCGCGCGCCCGCGCCGTGTGTAAGCATACGCGGCGTCGGAGAATTTTTACGGGCGATGATAAATAAGCCGCGCGGCGGCCGGTGGACTCGGTATTTTCGAGGGCGGACCAAAGAGAGAAATTTAAGGCGCAGTTTAGTTTCGTTGAGAGGGTGTTTTAATGGGCAGGAAAGGCGGTGCAAATCGGCTGCGCGCTGCATATCGGCGTATACGTGCGTAAATTAATATTGCTATCGACGCGCCGAAAAAAGCCCGAAAAACTCGCGTCAGCTCGGCATTTCTCGTCCTTATCGCCATCTCTTCTTCTGCCCCCCGTTCTGCGTGCTTATACTCGCTCCTTATCGGGAATACCTCTGCACCTCTCGCTCTTGTGTGCGGCGAGAAAGAAAGCGAGGAGATAAGTACTCGTGCAGTAATCTGTCGAGTCTCGTCTTCGTGTCGGTCCTCGTCCGCGGCGACGTCCTCGCGTCAGCGGAAAAAACGCGTAGAAGCGATGAGAAAAGTTGTTCTAATGCTGCGGAATAGCTTTATAATTTCTAGCGACTCGACGCTAAAGAGCACAATTTTTCCAAAAAAACAGCGCGTCAAGACTATCTTTATTATTTAAATCAATATAAGAGCTGAGAACGATTTGAATTTTCAATTATTCTATAACTGACTGTAGCAGTACTCATTTTCACTGTTAATCAATTATTCGTCGAAACCATATAACACACTGAGCGTTTTTCAGCGCAAAAGAAAAGCATTCTGCGAAATTGGTGTAATTCCGTAGAACACAGCTCCACGTCGAGAATGCATGCGCGCAACTACATTACCGTGGTATTTTCCCAAAGTTCCGGCAAGCAGAAAAGAGAGAAAAAAATTGCAAGCCAGACCGCGAGCTGGGCGCAACGAGCTCTCCTAAGCCAATATTCTTTTGAGGCCGCGAAGCCTTTGGCCCTGCAGAGACTAATCACCGGTTGGCTCGCGAGCGTCGATGAGAACCCGTAAGTAAGTATACGCCGAACGATATCGCGCCGTCGAAAAAGCGAGCCGGTGCGCGGCGGAGCAAAATAAAAGGAAGGAGACGAATGGCGAGAGAGGAGGTGCCGACGTTACACGTTCGGTAGTAGCAGCCTCGCAGCATCAGCCGCCGCATCGCGTCTTCTCTCGGGTGGTCGCGCGCGCGTGTCCCTCTGCATGAGCGTGCGCGCAGCGCTTTTGTGAGCGAGAGATTCGCTTGCTTGCGGCTTACTTGCGGCTCGCGGCGTCGCGGCTGAGAGCTGCTCTCGTACGTCGACGCGAGAGGCCCTGCAATTAAGCAAGGCAAGGACCGGTTTTCGGCCGCTGCCGCTGCTACACAGACGCTCGCCTGCGTGCGGGGAACGTCGCGAGCTGCACGGCTATGCTCACGGTATGCACGTGCTACGCCCGACTCTATGTACGAAATGCGGATGTTATCGTTTCAGCTGCAGTGTGTCACAACGTTTTTACAATGACCAATCCTTTTCTTCTTCACATTCTATTGACAATTAATGCGTGCAGTAAACTCGGAAATCAGTTATTTCAGCAAAATTACTCTGAGTTTTTGCCCTTATTTTCTACTCAATTTTTCAAAAGGTCACAAGAAATTTTATCGTAGTATTTTAACAAAATTATTGTAAAATTATAGTCATTATCCCAGTTACATGAGTTTGCATTATGAGTACGCCCAGGAATTTTCGGAAACGACTGGTCCGGAAAAGTTGCAAAAAAAAAAAAAAATTTTTTTTCTCGAAGACACTTACCTACCAGACCTGCTTTTTCTCATTCTTTAGGTCATGGCCGATCGTAGGCTACACTTTTTTCCGGAGCAAAAACGACTCGAAATAACGAGAAATATAATTAACAAAAAGAGAATTCATACGTTTCTTTCTCGAAAACTATGGACTTTTAGAAAAATTTCATTGGAACAAAAATGTCTTTGCGTTCATCAAAGAATGCGCTGACATTTTTTCAGATTGATCCGATACAGTTTTTGACTTTTCGAAAGTCCAAAAAAATCGAAATTTCGGAAAACGTCGTTAAAAATCGGAACTTTTCCATCCGAGTTGTTTCCGAAATTTCCTGGACTTACGCACATGCGTTTCCTCTGCAATCCTCTGCAATGAAATTTTTAATCAACAGCTTTTAATGATTTCTGTTTAACATGTTTTAATACACATACAAGTTCTACAACATGTAATAACTTGTACTCAAAGCACAGCCACAGCTTAAATCAGCATGTAATAACTTCACTGAGAGAAGAGAATATTTAACAGAAACGTGGCATTGTAACTATTACAATGCACATCTTTGATTTTGGCCAACAGTGTACATTGTAACAGTTACAATATGTCAATCGCGTTGAGAGCGGAGCAAAGGTTCTGGGTTCAAGCCCCGCGACTCTTGGCTTTTCTGTCATTGGGAAGAGAAGTATAAAAGACTCGCAAAGAGGACTTTGGCTAGGCTATAATTATAAAAAAAAAGAAACAAAAGCAGTATGTATGCTTACCTTTAACATAACATTGTAACTATAACAATGTCGATTGTCACTGTTAATACGCGAGCCTGTTGAGCATAACGGACATACGTCGTGTTTATAAGAAATATTCTCTTTTCTCAGTGTTGTTCACTCAATTTTACATCAATATTTATCAACTGATTTCTTTTAGTGTACGCTCTTGTTGTTTTATAGAACGAGTGGAACAGCTCATGGAAATACAGTCAACGTTTGCGTGCACTGTGTGAAGAGCAACGAAATCTTGGGCGGCTCCTCATTTTTTTACGACCGCCGTGTCCTTTATCCTTTTGCCGACTGCAGGCCTTTTGTCGCTCATCTTTTTTATGCCTACACCTCCCCAATAACGCACATGCAGTTGAAAAAGCCACGAAACGAGAAGTGATTTTTTCGAGATACTGAAAGCCTCGCCGGAAAATTCATCAACAATTAATACGAAGTAAAACAAGGAGTCAGTATACCTCCCGCAATCCACACGAAAGTCATATAGCGGCAGCTGCGAGTTTATACACCCCGGCGAAGCAAGCAAGCGAACGGCCGTGCAAGCAGCAGCCCGACTCGTTAGGAATTCGTGTCCGGGGGCAAGTGCAATTTGCATCTCCTCCCGTTGCCTCTCCCCCCCCCCTCCCTCTCTCTCTCTCTCTCTCTCTCCTGCTCGCGGTGAACGCGGTAAAGCTTTTAGCGCGCTCGCGGTCTGCATTAGATGCACGAGCTAGACATTCCTTACCTTGCTCTCTTTGGAAATTTTAATATTTTCCGCGCGAAAGCTGCACAGATGAAGCAATTGCCGAGCGACGCCGGGGGAGAGCTACCGGGATACGCGCGAGGAATACTGACTATATATGGGCCGGGTAGGCTCTGCTATACTCGGAACGATGCTTTTCTCTTACTTTTTTCCCATGTATGTGTGTATAACTACATATGCATACACACCCACCTACCCACACACACACACACACACGTCGAGACCGCGGGCGTGAAGGACAGCTTAGAGTCGAGAATATTAGGTGCTCCGAGCGAATTCTTTCCCATACATTTAAATTGGGAGATTAAATTGATAAAGCCTGCATCTCTATTACGCTCTAAACGACGTTGACTACAAATTGATTTTGCAAGATACTATAGGCAAATAGTGCCTAACTTTTCAGCCGTTACTCTTCATGTCATTTGGCAATAAAAAATGTTTATACCCGTTTTTTGCATCACAAAATTTTGGAATTAGAGACGGTTATTTTTCGTCGATCGCCCAATACGAAAAAGGGGACCACGTGGCTCTGTATTTCTAATACCGTAGCAGAGCTAAAAAGCCCACGTGAGGGAAACAATGGCTCGTCGGCGCGACTAGTTTCCTCCTCGCGCGCAGGCTTTTTAATTGAAAAGATCGCGGTGCGCCGATAGACGCCGCGCACACTTGGCTGACAGCTCTTTTTTCTCAGCTTTTCGCAAGATGATTCGCGACGATTTCGCGGAAACTCGTATGAGCGTAGGCGACTCGCTGGAAAATGCGTAGAGTCGCCGCGAAGCGCTAATGGCGAAAAGATCGCAGCAGCTCGTCTATAGGGGAAAAGAAGCGAATTGTTTTTAAGGGAAGCAAGATATCGAACGAAGCGAAAGGATCTATCCAGGTGTACTCGTCGTGTTTCACTTTGAGGTTAACGAAAACTGGATTTGTTGCCGAGCTTGTTTAGAATTCCGTTTTTTTCTTCATATTTTCATTTTTTTAGAACAAGTTTTAGAAGTCGACACTCGTAAATTTCACGATTTCGTACCCTGGAGAAAAAAAGCGCGATTTCATTGTCAGAACCAGTGCAGTTAGTTCGATATTCAGATTTTGAAATATGTGTGCGTACGAAACGAGCAGTAGTTGAGCACTTGTTCTCTGTCTTTTGAATAAAACCTGGCATTACGTTTACAAAAAAGAACGAGAAAAAAAAACACTCAATATAAGATTGTTACTAGTTAAACGCCGGAAAAGGATATAAAGATGCAAATTGGTCAAATTCCAGTCACGGCGGTATACTGAACAAAATGAATGTTATAACCGCCTCTGATTGTTTTAATTGTTGCAAGTTTCCTAACCTCAAAAACTTTTTAGATCATAAACAGTAAATGCATACTACACTTGTTTATCGTCGATAACTGCTGCGTTCTGAGTTTGTCATTACACAATAATTTATACTGGCCAACTCTTTTATTTGTGTAATCCTGCATAATACTTGCAAACAATGAAAATTGCGAAGCGAGAGGAAGGTGCGACGATGAACTAACAATCACTAAAATTATCGTAACTTTCGTACCCAATGTTGCATAATACAAAATTTTTCATACAATAACACGCAATTATCAATTTGTTCTCTTAATACATGAAATATATTCAAGAGAGTAAGTCATTTTGACGCAAGTCCAGTCAATTAGTGATAGTTACTAATCAGACTTTGACAGATTGGAGTAGCTGTAATAATTAATGAAATCAATATAGTTATTAGTTATAGATACATAACAATAGAAAATAAAGATGGTATCTTTGTATAATTATGTCAGGGAAAAGCATAAATTCGAAAACTTGTACAGTCTGCAGCTAAAGAGGAATATAACGCCACTGCACTTGTCACTTTAAATTAATATACATAGTCCTACGGAAAAGAGTCAACCGTTTTCTTAAAAAAGTATATACATCGCGGCTAATATTTTGTCTTTATAATGCTCTAAGATATACACGCTTTTGCAATGGCGCCAAATTTAAACGTTGCTATTCTAACAGGGTCGAGACGACACGACTCGAAAATGGGTCATGAATTATTAGTTGTAATTTATCATTTTTAATAAGTTAGAAAAAGAATAGAAATTGATTTCTCAGTAACATGCGTTACACTATACTCAATGCGTTACACTATATATACTAAAACAGATGGATCATAGCGATGTCCTATTCGCAGCGAGCTTAAAATTAACGAAATGAAATAAAAAAGAAAAACTCGCAGCTTATATATTGTCTGTCCCGAAGCTGTTAATGCGATCTCGACCTAATGGTTGTATTCGCACTTCAATATCTTCATGAAAAAAGAATAAATATTGCGTGCAATACTCGCAGCTATATTTTTCTATCGTTAAAATTGCTAGAAGAATACATGTAAATGCATCTTCTGAAATCTGATGTAACTCTTAAATCTTGAAAATGATAAGAACGATCGTAAGCGCTTCATTCGAAAACAATGGAATCCAGGAAACAGGGAGACAAGTTACGTCTCAATGGACTCACCCGCGCAAGGATCAAATAAATAAGAATTCAAATTGAATGGCGAAAAGATAAAGAAAAATGGGAGAACGATGTCCTTGGTAATAGTAATCGCTCGTACATCAAGGTAATAAAGGCCGTTGGCGCGAGAGCAGGAGAGCAACGGTAAATCAGAATGGCGACATTGCTGCTCTATAGTGGTCGCGCGGTTGACGCAATTTACCGTAAGCCAACCGAGAGAGTGTTGGCTGCTCTACTGCTGTTTCATAAATCCTCGTTGTCGTACTCGTAACTGCTAGTGGCATTAATAACAGAGGAAGGCGTTGGTGCGTAGCCAACGCGCCGGCTGATCTGTTGCGCCGCGAGAGGCGACGATAACGAAAGGACGGCGACTTCTGCGCCCTATAAGGGGCTGCAGCAGCAGCGCGTTGCATAAAATTTCAAAAGAAAAATACCCAACATCCTTTAGCCAGTCGCTGTGCACGGATGTATATTGTATGTGTGCTGAGCGGAGAAACGGTACAAACCGTAGAAGCCGTTCGATCCAATATTTATGGAATCGCGCGTTCAGCGGCGCAGATAGATCGATTCTTCGCGCAGCTAATTGCAGCCCTTGGCATGCGCAGAGCGCAGCCAAAGGGTGAAGGGCTTCCGGGTCGCTAAGCAACGACACGCCGGCAGCACTGTTGATCACAACTGCACAACATCTCTACCCTTACACCTGATGCAGCCTATGGACGTTGGCTTTCGCGGCTTTTGTCTGCGCGAGATCAAACGGGATTTGCCGCACGTTTCAGCTTGATCTTTCGATCCACTATGCAGTATACACTATACATTATACACAGTCACTAGCCCCCTCAACACTTGACCATTTTTCCGCGACGTGTCAAGCCGATGGAATTGCGGGTAAATAAAGCTATTTTTGCATTGAGCGATACACAAAAATACAGAGGTCTTTTAAAATTGTCTCGCATTCTAACTTCTAACACTTGTAAACCTAATTCTTCAGCTATTTACTCTCAAAAATTTAATTTCAATTAATTAAAAAAAAAAAAAACAGAGAATTGTAGTTTTCGGCTTCTGCTGTACAACTGCAGCAAATGAACCAATTCAATATTCCGCACGTGCTTCGAAAGCAGAGGAATAAATTAATAGTGAATAACTTAACGCGGAAGAAAAACATCGAAACCTTCTCTTCTCTTACACGTTATGATCATCATTCGTACCCTCACAATAGAAGTTCAAATTTAATGTATATATCCTTACATAAGAAAGTCATGGCCGGATGTTGTGAAGCCAAAATTCGCGGCTATGTCATTGGCTAATTAGCAGGTTTTAGAAATAAATGTCTTGATTTTTAGTTATCGGTTTTTTATAAAAAAATTTTTCATTAAAATAGTAATATAACTTTTTATATAATTCTGTGCCTCATTATGTATAGAATTTTGTACATCATAGTAATCATTTTTATTAAAAAAGGTATAATTTATGGGATGATTTTCGGAACTTTTCTGGGAGTAGAAGACCTATGAAGGTCTTAAATATTTACTACAACAATCTACTAAGAAAATAAAGTCTGGTAGTGTATTTAAATGAAAGATACAGATCTGATTGTCAGTATATTATTTTTCGTAACTCTTGCGTAAAAAAGGTCTCTTTGTGCTAATGTCATGTGTGAAACCGTCAAAGCTGTTTAACTGTGAAATAAGAGAGCTATTCGAAAAGTGCATAGATTTGTCACTCAAACGGTGAAGTGTACAACTTGTACGTCATATATTCGAGGCTCGCACCCTCACTATTTTTTGCGGTAATGAAAGTTGCAGTAAGGAACATTTGCAAAACATAGACCGACTTTCTGACAGTACGTTTGATTTGAAATTAAATATAGGTTAAAAATTTTTATGAAGTATATAACTACTTAAAAAAAAAAGAATAGACTGCATCTTTATTTCCAATGCTGTTTTTGAATTGTAAAAAATTTAGAATTATTGTCATTAATCGCAGCAATTTTTTGTTTTAAGTTAAGAGCAGTTTTTTTTAATGGTGGAGAGTATAATAAAAAAATTATTTTGGTACTTTCAATTATACCCCTTGCAGCTCTCTCTCTCTCTCTCTCTCTCTCTCTCTCTCTCTCTCATCTTTTCTTTTCTGCTTTGTTCTTCATTTATTCTTATACAGCTCTCTCTACATAAGTTTTCCTTGCTGCCTCTCCCCTTTTCTCTTATTCTTTCTCTCTATTATGCTTCTCCTTTTCTTATTTTTCCTCCCCATCATTACTTCGTCTTATACTCTCTCTCTCTCTCTCTCTCTCTCTCTCTCTCTCTCTCTCTCTCTCTCTCTCTCTCTCTCTCTCTCTACCAGCTCAGAAAATCTAAAATATTGAAAAAGTGTAAGCGCAGTGACTTGTAAAAAAGTCAGAACATGTTGCGCACTCGTTCAGGAAAAACTCCAACAAAAACAACAACAATAACTATAACAACAACAGCAGCAGCAGCAGCAGTAGCAAGTGCACAGCAACGGCTGCTTGCCGGTAAAAAAATGTGCGGAACGCAGTAGTAAATGAGTAAATTAACATCCTCTAGTGCAGCTTCGAAAATGTACTCGTTGCCCACATACGTCTTGGGGAGAGTCTTGAAAAACCGGCGAAGGTCTCTTCGTGCTCGACTTAGAGGTGACCGAGGCCCGTAATTATCGCGTGTATCGGTTAATACGTACATAGATAACTCGGGCGCTGAGCCGCGAGTAATTGCAGCCAGTGCACGGGTTTTTTGTTGGTTCACCGTTACCACACGCTCTCTCGCATTCTCTCGTATTACGTACACACGAGAAGGAGCTCCCCAAGCATAGAGAAAACAGAGACGAATTTATCCCTGGTAATTGTTGTCCTCGAATTATGCGCGTAGATCATACGTACGTCGCATTTCGGAGGTGGAGAAAAAAGGAGGCTGTAAATTTCTGCAGCGATGCAGTGTTGTGTGTTAGAGCTGCTACTGTTCTCTCTCTCTCTCTCTCCCCCTCCGAAGAGGAAAGTGGAAGTGGCCTTGGCGAGTCGCTTGGGAAAAAGTTCGCGTCCGTTCGGTTTTACCTGTACACGCGCGACGAACAACTGACTGATTTTCTTGCGAAGGAAACTCGGCTCCGTGGCTTATTGCACTGGCTGCCGCCGTTGTTCTCGGCCCACAGTCGGACGCTTGAAGCCAACTGTGCAGGTGCATTGGGAAACAGATATTCCACCGGATTATTATACCAACTGGCACTTTCTGCAAGTAAACGTATACTGCCGCACTACTACTAGGAGCGTTCATTGAATTTTATCTGCCCCCCGAGAGTACAGTAATAATCAATGGGACGAAGTTTGTAAGCAACCTTGTCGAAAACGCTCGAATCCAACAAGGTCATTCTTATGCCGCGATGCTGCAGCCACGAAATACTCGTAGAGCTCAGCTGCAAAAACACTGCGTGAACGCGGCAATTTGCCTTTTCTCAAATGGATAGTATTTCACGGGAAAATTAAACTCTCGACAATTACCTTGCACAATGTCGGGATCCACGCGTCAGTGCAGCGTCGAGTTTACCCTCATCACCAAGAACACAAAAAAAAGAAACGTCTAAGCTTTGGAGCTTTACGACATACGCAAAATTCATACACGCAAAAAGTCACGGCTATGCAAACTGACCGGGACTACCACATAACATTTGGGACGGTCAATTGACAGTCGCAAGACCGCAACTATATTCAAAACAATAATAGCTTTGGTCGCAAAAGTTTCGAATTCCTTCGCGACGGTCATTTTCTTGTTAATTGACCAGAGCACTTGCAGTTACGATGCTCTATAACGTAATGAATCTTAATGTCTCGAATTCATAGCAGTAGAGTCGGGAAGAATCACCGCGCGAATAACATAATTCAATGCGAGTTTTCTCCGGACGACGCGAAAAGTGGCGGAA
The DNA here is from genome assembly GCA_018906965.1 of Philotrypesis tridentata. NCBI lineage: Eukaryota > Metazoa > Arthropoda > Insecta > Hymenoptera > Pteromalidae > Philotrypesis > Philotrypesis tridentata. The sequence goes on from JACCIB010000049.1 coordinate 400,328, forward strand.
TAAATCGCGCGCTTTATTAATTTCGCTTATACACACACACGCAGGCAGTGCCTGCAGTGCAGGCAGGCAGACAGGCGCACACGCACTGCGACGGGTTTCTTCGACTATTTAACTGAGTGAGAATTTTAACGCCTCGCACATTCATTATGCGCTACGCCGGAGTTGGTAATGAATGCTTTCTCTTCTTCAGCTCGTTTCCTCCTCTTCGTCTTATTCTACTTCATCTTCGGCGCGAGGCGACTTTCGCGTTTTTCTCGACAACCGGCTGTGTCCTTTGTGCTTTTCGAATGCCGCGCGCGAGGGAGCCGCTTTGTTTGTCCCCTTTCAGCTCCTTTCCTCCATCAAGTCTTTCCTCGGCCAAATTTAGACGCTACCTCGTCGTTGAACCGTCTCGAGGGGAAGCGGAAAAGTCGATCGAGAGAGCGATGTGCACACGCGCACTCGCAAAGAAATAGATCGGCAGACAAAGAACTGTCGATAAAGGAGAAATAGAGAACATAAGAGCAGCCACGTCGACGGAAAAAAAAAAAATAAGAGAGAGAGAGATCACTATCTCGCTCGCTGCACCAGGTAAAAGGTGCACGCGCGGCAGCGATAGATAATCGATACGTCTGCGGCTCCGCTGATTGGCCACGGGACATACGATTCGAAACGCGCGTAAATTTTTGCGTTTCCTTATATATGTGCGGAGGATCGCGTGCTGGATATGTTTGCTTTTCAGCTGGCCGCGACCCCATTGTTAATTCTCGTGCTCTGTGTGTCATCGCCGTATTTGCCTCCTCTTTGCCTCCCCCAGTAAACAGGAAAAATCTTCTTGCAAAACATTTACCTATATTTAATATTGGCAGTAAGAAAAGAAATGATCCTCTGAAATTTAGTCCCCCGCAGCAAGGAAAAGAGAGCTAATAAGCCGATAATAAAGAACGCGGTACAATTGAAAAAAATGAAGTGAATACCGATCGTAAAAAAGGGGGTCTCGAACCTGCTCCCACATCCATTATCCCGGGCGTAGAATTTTCCATCGGCGCAATTCTCGTCACCCTGAAAGCCCATTCTCGCCTGCGGTGTATAGGATCGCTTCCGCCTCTGCAACTCGCGCTACTCTGTAATCCCTTTACACGCGAGCTGCAACGAAGGAGACAGACCTGTTCGATCGGCCGTATGTAAGACGTGAGCAGGAGTTGCTTTAAAACAGATATAGATGCGAGAGAGGTACAAGATACCTATATGAACGAGTGCGAATGGGCAAACAGACTTGTTTACGGGACTTTGTTTCTGGTGGCTTTTCTGCGGGCAATCCTTTGGCTTGGGATTCAAGGCGACGCAATTACTCACACTTCCAATACGTTCTGGTTGCTTGAATATGAATCGCTTCGCTTCGATATACAATGGCAAACTCTATTTGTTTATCTGTTTTCTTTAGTATTGCAAGTAACATGCACTTGTCGAGATGAAATGGAAATAAGTTGAACAGTAGTCATACAGACAATAAGACCAGTTTATCACTTCACTTAATGTACGAAAAGCAGTATAATTTTAATTCAATATTCTCAGATAATTCTGATTTTAAATATCAATTCAAAATATATTTTATTTTATTAGTTTTAGTTTTAATAAACAGAGCACCTTATAGCATCTATCCATTAAAAATAACAAAAATATTTGTAATGATGTAACTTACAATGGGGCGAAACCAACTGAAATGATATGTTTCTAAGAAAAGGAAGTATAAAGTTTTTGGAAGAGTACGTTTAATTGTAAAAAATGTTTATTTTAAATGAAAGGAAGTCTGTATGAAAATTTCCCCTTTCAATTCCTGCACACTACGTACGTACTATGAATTAACCATGCCATTTTCTTTTTTTACAAAACTAACATCTTTTGCTACAAAGCAAATGACTTTGACTATCATGAAGTATCGTTCAAATTTTAAATTAAGATTCCGGAACCACATATAGCTACGAGAAGGCGATTTATTTTCGTTGATAAGAAAAAGTATTTGAGCCAAATATTTTACGAAAGGACAAAACCTTTATCTTTTTCCATCAAAAAACAGAATTTCAATCTCAAATTATTGGTTAGTATTTGCCACCTCGACTTCTTTCGTCTGAAATAACTGAATTCCAGAAACTCTTATTGTTTTAGTTCAAATAGTTATGATCGGCCACATTTTAGCCACCTGTTCAAGATTATTTTCCTTTTGAGATATAAGAGAATTCCCCGCGCATTGCTTCAAATAGAAGCTGTACTTCTCTTAGACGAGCAATATTCGAATTCTGCCTAAAGTAAATGATTTGAAACTCTTTCCTTTTAACTGAGACACCCGCTGAAGCTGCTTATTTTCTCTTGGATTTAAAGCTTTTTCTTCTCTCATATAGTGCGCAATATCACTTGCAAGGAGAGCTTCGGCGCGCAACGCACCTATGAAAAATATCTCGTTATCAATCAGATCCAGCAAAAAGCATCGGTTCCCCGAGGCAAGAGCTCTCTCGACCTTTAGAACCGCCGGCTCAATCAGTGGCGCATTATCGGCATCGTAAACTAATTGTTTTTCCCCGTACATAAATAGCGGCAGATAGAACTGATAAAAGGCAATTAAAAGAGCGCAGAAAGCGCAAAACGAATGTTGAGAAAACAAACAAAGCGAGATAGCACAAGCGGAGGCTGCGCAGGTATATTATCCGCCAAAGGAAGAGAAGAAGCGAGAGAGGGAGAGAGAGAGAGAGAGAGTGAAAGAGAGAATACGCGCAGCAGCGGTGTGTATGAACAGACGAGCGAACGCCTCGGGTCTTTGCAACGCACATTCGAGCGCAAGCAAAGAGGCATTCGAAAGTGCAAAGTTCGGTGGCTTCAGCGGCTCGTAAAGTTCCTCTGCCGGTCGCCGAGAGAGCGATGCTTTACAGGTCTCAAGTTGACCCTGAAGCTGTAAACCTTGCTTCTCACACACACACACAAGCGCGCGTGCGGCGATCTTCGCGAGGCCGCGGAGGTTATTCTGATTAAATTTATTTATTGCGAGTGAAGCGTTGCCGTTACATTCTTACTTTTTTCCTTTCTTATACGCGCGGCAGTAAGAAGAAGGTTGAAATTTTATTAAAATTCAGCAGATAGTTAAAAAGAAAAGTTAGTGGAGTGCGTCTATTACAGTTTTGATATTTTACTATTGTCTACAGCAATATCTACAAGAATCATTTCCGATGATAATTTATGACGACACCTCAAATTTTCTCGTAAAATCAACGATATTGTAGTTGTAATATTTCGGTATAAAATATCATAATAATCTTACAAAGTTTCAACTTAAGGCATTCGTTATGTAAAACATTTGCAATCGATACACTAAACGCAAATTTTATGCAAACAAGATTATGCAAATTTAACGCAGTTTTTACGTAAATTACATAGGAGCATCCCCAGAAAGATTGAAATTTTATAATTTTTTAACGAACCAATGAAAACTCCTGTGCGACGTGTGACCAAATTACTGAAAAACAATTGCCTATAACCCTATACCCCCCCCCCCTCTTCAAAAAAGTTATCTCTCTCAGGCCATTAATTTCCCCGAGAATTGGCTTTAGCAGACAATATCTTACCAAATTAGCTGTAAATTTATAAAATTTGCTTCCTACGATTAGGCTGCCCGAGAATTGATTTTGGCGTGTAACGCTGTTGTGCACAGAAAGTTCGAGAGAAAGATAGACATGCAGGCGAGAATGAAACAAAGAGCCCTCGCGGCGGTCCTCTCTCGCAAATATAATTACTCGGCAAAGTTTCGCCAGTTAAATTATAATACGAAGCGCGTAATATAAGAAGAGCTTAAACGATTGACATAAATTCCCCCGAGCGCCATATCCGCAGTTTATAGACTAAGAGATTTTCCACAGAAAATATTTTAAAGATCCATTAAAGGCCAGCTCGAGGGGAGAGAAGGGGAGAGGGGCAGAGCGGATAATAAGCTTGAAATTTACGTCAACGCGCGTTTCGGCCTATCGTAAAACGCCGGAGACTTCTTGTCGTCGCCGCCGCCGCCGCCGCAATGAAAATCATCGTTTTTACGCTAATTGTTCGGCCGCATTATGGTGGTGCTTTGTCGACGACTTTCACCGTATCTCTATGCCTCCAAATAGCTACTAAATTTCTTGCGGCCAATCACTGCCTCATCCATTTTTAACCCACCACATAGCGAAACACTGCGCGCTCACGAGCTCCCATGTGCGTACTCGTTAATGCATAGACTCTCCGATCGATTCTCCACCCTTTTCATTGCGCGCGCGCGCACACACAGAGAGAGAAACACGGAGCCAACCCACGTCGTCGTAATATCGAATGCAATCGCTCGAGGCACCGCCGCGCCTCGCCTTTGTGTCCGTTCGCGCGACAATCAAAATGCTTGCTTGCGCAAAAAGAAGCCGAGGGCAAAATGAGAGAGCAAAAGAAAGAACGCGAGCAGACCCAATCGGAAGCCCACATTTTCTGCTCCGAGACAGTTCTATATTTACGGTGCGCGCTCATACTCACACGCTAAGTCTAAGTCAGCTACTTCTGCCGATTTCCGATTGATCCCGTAGTTAGGGGATTGTGTCTGCCTGATGCTATGAAAACGGGTGGATCTCCCTGGCTATTCAGTAGAATAATTAAATGATAACAAATAACAATAACAGTGCTGTGCAGCGTAAAGCTCGTTTAACGATATAGGAATTAGTATGATGACCGTCGCTAATTATTACTCTATATGCAGTACTCCTTATAACAATACTATTTTTTGATAATCGACCTAATAAACACTGTGTTCAACCGTAATCTGCCCAATAAGGAACAAGGAACAACTTGATTTTCAGTAATGTGAAGTATGTGCTTGCAGGTGCACGTAAACAAGCGGCAAGGTATACTGCAAACATTTTTATGTTTTTAGGCACAACCATACCTGAAGTAACATTGATTTGCATTAGTCAGAAAGAGATTTCCGACGATATGCTTTCTGCACGAAGCAATAAAGACGTACTGAGAATGAACATGTGAAACGCATACAAAGCTGTGAAATTAACTTTGCCATTTACAAGTTCAGTCAATCACATTTAACCGCAACTGTCTGGTTAGTCCACGATTTTCCATTCGAAGATGCATACTTCTTAACTCTTAAAAATTAATGCTAGTTTAGTGAGAAACGTTCAGTCCATTTTTTTTTTCAAAAGTCAAGGCAAAATCTCATTATTACAATAGTTATAACTGCGCATGTATGTCAGCTGGTTTCAAAAGTAGAGTGTGAGTCTTTAAAGTGCAAAGTGTAATTTTTTTGTTATATTGAACGTTTAGCAATTGGAAATATTTTCAGAAGCTCAGCATTGAGAGTATAGAGACATCAAGCGACCGCCGCACAGCGTTCTCCAGAAGAATCAACAAGTTTTTATGAAATTCCAATTGCGATCGATTTGCCAGCATTTAATTTGCCAATCGTTCCATCAAAGCCCTCACCCTCATCAATAAGCTTCTACATTTCCTTTCCATTATCTCTTCTTTGCCCTGGGATGCTCCTCGCGAGCGAGGAAAAAAAAGAACAAGCGCCCGAGAAAGGGAGGAGACAACCCCATCACTTATTATTAATCAAAATATCGCCTAGCTATTGCGCGCGAGATTTCCAATTAAATCCGCGGCTCCGCGCGCTGCAGAGGATCTAACTTTTTGATTTACGCGCTCTATCGTGCCGCGGCGCAATAAGAAGTACTCGAGGTATTAACGCCAGCGAATGGTGCGGAAGAAAGAGAGAGAAACGTTAATTGCTGTATATAAGGCAGAGGTGGCGGCGACAGACGACGACACGCCTTTTGGCCGATTGGAAAGCCAGTTTGAAATTGGAACGCGACATTCCGAGTTAATTAGGCCTGCTCGCACGCCGTACTTTGCTCTCAATGAGTGTTTTACCACGTCAAAAATTCACGACACTTTGTTTATCCGTACAGTGTAGAAGCGCTCTCGAGAGACAGGTTACAGGTAAAAATGCTCTGCGCAGCTGCCGGCCGCGATGTACACATACCTTCTGCGGATACATAATGGAAGGCCTCTGTGAGTGTGTGCGTGCATCAGGGCTGAGGAGAAAATGCAAATTTTGTAGCCGAAACTCTTGTCGGTGAGCGCGTCGTTCGCCGAACGGTTTGATGGGCGATAAACGCCGAGTGTTTTATGAGTGTACTAACCATCCCTTTTATGAAAAAACAAAAAGAATGAATTCCACTTTATATAGACTATGGGCTATTAGCAATTTCCACGAGCGATTCGTCTGCTGCATAAACGCAGGGTCCTTGAAAAGACCAGAACCGGACGCTTTTGTTTTGCGTTTTACATCGAGCTTTCCGTGTATGTGCGTAAATTCTGTTGTAAAACCTGATGGCACTGCCGCTTAGCCTTCGGCATCACTCTGCAAATAATAATTTAACCGTGATTATTCTCTTTGAGTCATCGACGCGAGTCTGTCAAAATTGTCAAGCCAAAGTGAAAAAGTCTATAAAAATTACCGTATCGAGAACATCCGACTCGATAACACTGACTAATTTTTTAATTACGACCAAATTACCCATGTCCTAACCTCTGCAAAGAAAGAATAGCTTTTTTAAAATAGCTCATCAAGGGATTCTACAGTTATTAAAAATAATTAAGCGGGCGAATGAAAAAACTGAATCGCTTGTAATAAATACTCGTTTCTTGCCCTCTTATTTACGTGCCTTTTTACTGCTTTGCAAAGTTTTAACTTGGCATTGCAATATATAACTGAATAATGTTGGAATGATGTCAAGATCAGATATTGCAATTTAAACTTGAGGGCAACACAATTCCTCGTGTTGCATATTGATCGCTGGAATTACTGTATGTTCATTGACAATCATATTGTTTATACCATGTTGAACTAACCTAAAACGAAATTTAATTTAGACTCCCACGTTTATATATATATATATTTCCCGTAGTTCACAAAAATTGCCGTTCTGTCTAAAATAATGATAACTGAAATGTAAAAAGTAGTATTCTACTTCTCTCAGTGTAGCACAGACCGCAAATTACGCGTATTCGAGACAACGTTAGACAGTGAGAGTCGAGTTCACGCGATGTAACAAGTACCAGCTCTGTCCCATGCAAATTACTACGTCTCAATCCGTGTAACTTTTGAATTTTCGGGCGCTAAGTGCTCGATACTTCTCTGCGATCATGACGTGTGTACCATATATACGCAAAAGAAGTCAACGGTGTAGGTATACGTGTGTCTTTAAACGGAATTGTACGCTTTTGCATTTTAATGGCAACTATAATGCTTTCAATTTGGATGATTGGCTGCTGCTGGCTTTTTTCGGGACTGCTTTCCGGTTCTTGCTTGCTTTCTCGAGATGGACGTTGTGTTTACTCAGCTAAGTACAGGCTTTGCAACAACGTCTAATTGATAGGATCTTTTTCATTTTATTGCTACCAGCTGTCAATCCGCGTGCGCGCACGTGCATTTCAATACCAATGGAATTTATGATCCGCAAACATTCCATGCACCAGGTCAATCACGTACAGTCGCTTGAAAAAGAGCATGAGACACACGCGGCGGTCGCGGCATCTCGCGCGCGATTTCGCAATAAACTATTTCCACCTTTCGCTTCCTTGTATAAATAAAACGGCGCCGGTTGAGAAGGAGAGAAACAGCGCCTGGCATTGTCTTCAGTAGAAGCCCCTGCAGGCGCTCACGCGTTGACCTCCACCTTTCGATAATCAACGCAACGCTTTGCGACACACACACACACACACACACACACACACACACACACACACACATCTACTATGTATATTATATGTAAGTATAACGTCACGGTGGCGAGAGAAACGAATATTTTTCCTTTTTCCGCGCTGCGGCGAAGAATGGGAAAGGCAACAGAGAGGGTCGTTTACGTCCGGAAGACTTTCATTGAAACGCACGAGGAATGAGGCATAGAGAAAGAGAGAAGAGAGAAGAGAGAAGAGGAAAAAAGAACGAGCGAGAGCAAACTCAGCGACGCGTGACCGCTGTGCGGAATGAGCGATTTGTGGTCGAGTCGGTGTACGACGCTGCAGCCGATTCCGTCATGTATGGTAAGAATTTTTTTCATCGAAAGGAGAAATTTGGATCTAATTAAGAGATAATGATTTACATAGGCGTCGCGACGCAAAGCGAATACATGATTGATAGAAAGGAATCTTTGAGGAGAAGATAAGATTCGTTGAGAAATTCATTTTTCGTGATAGTATTGGATCTAATGATATATTTCTTATAACAATTAAGAAACGTTCTAGTATGGAAGCGTTTCAAAATCTAATCATAGAATTCCAAATCAAATATAAGATCTCCGTTTGAAAGAAACACCACCTGGTGGTGTAAAATTGTTCAGTTACACTGATGATGCAACAACAGTAAATATCCATAAATTTTCTGTCAAGAAATGAAACTTTTATTTCTCAATGAAAATGTGTTTATGAAAGTACTATTCTCCTTTGCATATAGAAAGTAAATGTAAAGGTAAACGAGTGTTATTTTATAATTTTAATGCTTATTTTATTTATTTCATTATTGGCAAAATTGTAATTGTATAGCGATCTGATTTTGAACTCCTGATTGATTTCGGAGCCACCTTGATGGACTGTAACCCCACCTCGCGCGGAGGTTCTCATTTTTTGGTCACCATTTGCTTCCTATCCCAAAAAATTTAAATAGATAACAATTTATTACTGTACATATTATCTCGGAACACAAGTTTCTGTTGATTCAATGGCCAAAGTATTTTAAATTGTTAATTATTGTGTAGAAAAGTGACGGTCACGTTACGGATTATTAAAAGTAATATCCTTATCTTAAATTAAAATAATATTAAAATTAATAAATGTTCTCATTTTTTGCAAAAATATGAGTCGGTTAAAACATTAATAATTTTAATAGCCACCAAGCTCGCACAGCACTGTACACTTGCCTACATTTACCTAGGAATAGACGAATTCTTAACCTCAAAATCTAAAAACTGTTGAACAGATGAATCATAATAGTTCAAGTCGGTAGTTATGTAAATCAAACATGACGGAAGCTGGAATAGAAATATGAATTAACCTTTGACTCACGAGTCGGGCAATCTATTGTCTAAGTGTAGTTCTAGACTTAATTTGTAATCAGTTGTATTAATCTTAATATTTCATGAACAATCAGAAATCTTTATTGCGAGGTTTATCGATTCACGTACATTTGTATTATCCCACATTTAAGATATGCTCATCAATTGTTAATTGTATACAGGCCTGTCTAGACTATGGTATATGGTTCGAGCATTTCAACGAGAGAAATGGAGACGAAACGTAGGTGACGAAGTGGCAACGAAAAAAAAGTATCAACACTGTATTGAATAAGTGAGAAAATTCGAAGCGAACGCATTAAAAAGCAATAATACGTATGTATTCCATCAAACGTTATTCAAGGATTTGGAAATAGAGCAGAAACTTTTTTTTTGCCACTTCTTTACTAACCTCTCATCTGCATTTGTCTCGTAGAAATGTTCATACCATGCCCAGCACATGGTAAACGGTGCATAGTTTAGACAGACCTTCACGGCTGAGTTTCACGGCTGTTTAAATCAGAGAATCGCGAAAGACTTTACTACGCAAAAAAATAATTGTGGCTCTCAATTAGCATATTTCACCAAGTAGAGGTCAACACTAAGAGTGAATTTTCTCTTCGTATTTCTAATTTTTTCGCGTTGTGCAACTGTCGTTCACTCCAGAATTATACAAACAAATTTTTATCGAATTTGTCACGTAGTGCGCCATTGACACTCGCGGCTATAAAAGAAACTTAAAATTAATTATAACCTGCGACCTCCACCGCGAATGCATTCGGTTGAAATTTAAATCAACAGGGAAAATCGCGTACAGTGCACACGTGCACCTTGACAAAGGTAATTAAGTTTACTGCGCACGTGGAAAAATTGGAGATGACTTGAATGATTAAGTGCACTTTTCACAGATAATACTCGTCATTTCGACTCGTTTTATACAATGTATACCTGTAAATTTCCCATGTGTAAAATCTTCATTGAAGTTTCTAAACGCAAATGTATAAACTCGATACATAATAATCCTAATAAATTCAATGCTAATTACTGACAGTCGATTGACGCCGTAGCTCTAATATAACAGCATAACGTCACAGCAGTTGTCATTCGCAAACAAACACAGCACTATGCACGAACAAAGTAGTAATATTTTTCTTTTCTTTTTCTCCTCCTCCCTAAGTCAGAATCGCGCCTTGCACTCGCTCTTCGTTTTGCCTTTCTATAAGAACTTTCGTTTTTCTTCTAAATTAAGTTAATGAACGAGCTCGCCTGGCTTTCGTTCAATTTGTGTCTTGACCATTTTAAAAAATGAGATCTCTTACTAGGTACTGGAGGGAAGGGCGGGAGAGAGGCAGAGACACACAGAGAGAGAGAGAGAGAGAGAGAGAGAGAGAGAGAGAGAGAGAGAAAGAGAATCGATTCGGCCCGTATGATTCGATATCTATTTCTGTTACTCGATTTCAAAACGAATTAATCAAGTAGCTCGTACTTTCAAAAGGGCGGCGGGCCATTCATTGATAGATTGACCAATTACCAATCCGGGCAACATTTAATATCCAATAATTTAAAGCTCCCTATGTATACAAACTCGTTTCAACGTCTATACATAGTCTGCTCATCTGCATTCACTATTGTACCTCTCGACGGGATGTTAATTAAGTCGAGGATAATATTATGCAATGAAAAACACCTAACAAAGGAGCGTTAAACCTCGTAGCGAGGGAGAACACAAGCGCAAGGTCAAATCGTGAGAGGAAAAACACGTCGGTCGGTAATTAAGTCGGGGAGTTTAAAACGGTTATTTGCACTCCCACGAAAAGGAACAGAGACTGCAATTGCAGCTCTCATATGAAACACCGCAGGCGAATAGAACGAAAAGCGCGTCGTCGGTAAAGGACAGTTATGGTTATGAGCTTTCGGTCCTCGGCATAGGTGGTGTTGGTATATAAAGTGTACCCGCTGATTGAGTCTGGCTTTTTGTCGTCGCGCTCGCGAGCCTTAAATCGATGCAATTTCACGTCGAATTTGCATACCCACACGAATGTCAATGTTTTTAGACTCCGGAAAAAAGACCATATTTCGCAAGAGAATTCACCTTGAAAGACAGAGAAAGGATTTCTCCCCTGAAAAATTATGTTGCAAGCTCGGTATACCATGTCCGTCCCGTTCGTGCCTGAACTTGACTCTATTCTGTTACTGTAATGTTTGAAAAGTCTTGAGTGCACAGAGACAAGCGTACACATTCCTGCGGAAGAGATATCGCCTATTAAGGTCCATCGGCCAGCTGCAGCAGAAGCCATGACAGTAAATCGAGCAAAGTGCATCAGGCTGTGGTCGTCGAGCCGTTGCGATTACGTTTGTTTATATCAGTATGCCGACGTCGACGATGGAGTTCCCTGGCCTTAATTATGCTTTCTGTGTATATGCCTGTTGGTTAAGAGGACTCATTCTTATGTAAGGCTAAGTGAGTTAAACATGACGAGAGTTGCTAGACTATATCAATATCTATATTGCAGATATCTTTTCAAATGTTGTCGAGTTAATTTACTGCTTTTTCATCAAAAACATCGTTGAAAGACTTTTAAACCAAAAGGAAAATCAATGTTTGGACGTAATATATAACTGAGTCATTCTTCCAAAAGTGGTGTTTTTTAACTTAAAAAATGGATCACATAAATAAGACCGATTTGGGGGTAACCGAAGGTGGCTCTTTGTTATTTAAGGTATAAGAAAACATAGTTTGTTTGGAAAGTACTACAGCTGTGATTGAGTTTTGTCCATAAGATTAACATAGGCAAATGGAGGGGTTATTACGTTAATGACATGTTATGTTACTGACATTTGGCCGCACTAAATGTTACGCTGTAAGGAGCGATTAATAAATGATCAAATTTGCTTGCGAATTTTTACTTTTAAGAAGGTTTTTAACATTTTTCGCTCACTTAGATTACATATCTGTGGCTTACAGGAAGAACCACTTAAGTGACTTTTTCGTGTTTTCGAGAAAAAGCGATTTCAATGTTTGGAGTAATACGTAAGATCGAAGTGTCAGAGAAAAGATCTAAGTATTGGCTCATTTCATTAGGTATCTAATACGAATACAACCGTAGTATTACATTTGTAAATAGTTTCTTTCTCGACGCGCAAGCTAAACAAATTACTCGAGTTAAGTGGTTCTGCGGGAACTTTGCAGATAAGTGGTTATGCGGTCATTTTCTTTGAGGGCTTGTAACTACTGCAATTTACAATTAAAAAAATTCGGGCAGGGCATATTTTTAAAGTTTAACTCATGCCCTTTCCAATGGTGTAATTGAAATTTTCGAAAATTGTTATAAACAATGACAAAAAATTGTTTAAAGGAAAAAAGCATGGTTTTTCGACAATTTTTTTTTAATTCGAGATTTCAAGAACGTTTTCATTTGCAATTTATCTGGAACCCCTCTAACCAATGAAATAAATGTTCAAGATACGTGATTTAGGGGTTGATTTAGAAGCCCGGCACATATTATAATTGAACATTTTTTACGAAGACTTTTACGAATTTTTTATTCAGGAACCACGCACTTTTGGAAAAAATTATCAGGAGTAATAAGTTCTTAGAATCAGCTAAGGAATACGTAAGAATTTTATCAGAGCGATCCCAGCAATTTTTTTGTTTTTGCAAATTGACAATTTTTGAAAAATTAAAAAAAATTAAACAAATTTTTAAAAAGTTAAAAAAACTGACGAATATATCGGTATAGGTGATTAGATATATATTATACAGCTTTAATGTACTCCACACGGTGTATCGCGCACAAAAATAAAAAAAACGAGTGCACTTAAGTGGTTCTGCGGTAACATTTTTACGAGAGACGCAGTTAAGTGATTATGCAATCGGCTGGCATTTAAAATATTTGTGCATTTCGGAAATCCTACTATTGTACAATGAAAAAGGGTACTAAGAGCACCTCGAATTCGACAAAAAAAATTTTTCACACAGTCACTTAAGTGATTATTCCTGGAAGCCACAGATATATATATATTTACTTACCACGCGCTAGACTGCGTTACGTTAATGACAATTTTTTTATACCTAATCAAGTTAAAACAACAATGCAAAAAAAAGTAGCTATGCAAAATATGCCTTAAGTTGGCTCAATTTGAAATGTATTGGCCTAAATCGCTTACGTGATGAAGGATGGCAACACTGATGGAAAATAGACGCGAAATTAAAAAATGTAAAATTAAGTTTTTAAGTTTGTACGGCTATAGTAATACATAAAATCATATGTATAAGGGGCTAAACTAGAGAAACTTTTTAATAATACGTTCGTTTTGAAAACCCCATGGCTTAGCGGGTGTTGATTTGCATATCTAAAGTCTAACAGCATTGTTATTAACGTAACTCTCTTAGGAGACGTGTTACGGTAATGATATTTTAGCCTTATAAACTGCAACCAACGATAAACGCTTAAAGGAAATGTTTATATATGCATCCTTATTTGTTAAGTACATTTAGTACAAGTATTTTATGCGTTTTCCAAATCAAAAAGCTTCTAAAATGTCCGTTTTTAGACTGCGGACATGAAAAATACCACTTTTGGAAGAATGATCCAACTGTCAATCGTAGTTTTAGACTATAAGGAATATATTCAGTCGTGAAAAACCATTATTGACACTCGCATTATATTTAAATATTGACTTTTAATTTCCTTTAATTAATGGTCAATGGTGTTTGACGATGCGAATGAGTTAGAAATTTGGGGGTGGTCAATTGATAGATGCGCAACCAGAGATAAGGAAATAAAAAATTGTCAGAGATCTTATCATTTTGTCTAGGAAGTTATGTTGAATCTATGCATTTCAATTTCTGAAATCATTTTTTTGAAAACATTTGTTATACTATAATTACTCCTTATATTAAATTAACAATTTACAATAAAGTTATATTACACTCTATTAAACAAAATTTTTCACACAACTGAATCTCTAAAATAAGAGAAGTCGTTACAACTACAGTGTATAATGCATAGTACAGCAGTGAAAGGGCCCGTTGACACAGCAAACATAAGAGCATATCTACACGCACACACATTTATATATGCAGACACACATAACGTCCGATATATTGAGCCAATATATTGATTGAATTGTGAGCTGTCTCTAGATCATTGTGCAGGGCTCGATATGCGTTCGTTTCGACGCTGTGATTTTCGTAAATCATATCGCGGTTGTACATTCGAGATAAAACCTCAAGGCTTATCGACTCTTATCAATTGTTTCTAATCGCCCAACGGAACGATCGTACTATTTTACGGAGCAACGATACCGTGCACACATTCACTCGTACAATGCCCAAGAAAGCTATCATGTCAGAGGTGAATTGACCTGAGCACATAAACACGTCCACCGATAAGTAGTAAATTAATATCCCCCCCATAATTTGGAAGTTCTCTTCATCTAACTCGCGAATTTATTTAAGCGATGCATGCGTGGAGCTATGTCCACATACCGAATACGCACTCACGGCGGCAATCGATATGTTTACTATCTTTCTCTCAAAGTCCATAAAGCCACAGTCGACTGCTCGATGCACTTGACTGACCTATCGGCCATAGACCCGCTTGAATTCGAGATCTGAGCAAACTCAATCTGCATATAGGTATACAAAGCCAGTATGTAACTTGGAGAATACCTGGCTTTGCATATCCATTGGATAGAATGTATTTATTGGCTGTATAGTCGGTCCGATTGCTGATTTAATTCAAATCTGTCAAGAGGAACTTTGATGTAGGTAATTACCTTGAACATCAAAAAAGGCTTTCACTTTTAGCTTTATTTAGGTATGTACACTTTTTGCAAGAAGCAGCCTATACCTATATTAGCTGACAAAGTATATCGAGGTAAAAGTTGTATATACAGATCTATTTCTTCCTTATAGCCGATGCGAGACATGCAAGAACTGCACGCGAATTGGCGCATATACACATACCGACGACGATAAGCCTAGGCGTATAATCTCGCGGTTTCTTTCTTGGCTTCGTATCAATATCCTTCCAACGATCAATTTCGCGCATGTGTGCGCAGAAACGTGACCCCATGAAATTCCCCACGTATCGCGATTCTCTTGCGTAAGGGTCATACAAATCTATCCCCCTCACATCGTTACGTAAACCGTGTTGTAAGTGATTTTTCGAAAAAGCTTCTGGAAAATGGAGATCCTCGTAATTTATGCAATTAATAGTTGAGCCCACGCAGGAGAGCGTGAGAATAACATGATAATGGTGCGTGCAGAAGGAATGTCATGCTCTCATTCGTTCTCTCTCTCCCTCTCTCTCTCTCTCTCTCTCTCTCTCTCTCTCTCTCTCTCTCTCTCTCTCTCTGTTTCTGCCTCGACAAAAAAAATCCAACACAACATTCAAATTCTATGCACCCCAATTTACGTAACAAGCCGAGGTTGCAAGGTATATTATAAACAGCTGCGAGCCGTAAATCCGAGGGTACTTTGAACATTAAAAAGCTGGCCGCACTGCTTAGCAGCAACACCGTTCATTTGAATTCCTTCCTCTGCGCTAACGGATCCAGTTCAAACACAATCACTTCGCGCCGAGCTATCCGAAATATTTTCCACTCACTGGCGTTTATCCGCGCCATCAATTCCTCCTCGCGAAACACGCGGCAGTAGTCGATGAAGGCATTACGAGTCTGGTGTACGCGCGGAGGAGTCCGCGGCGTATAACGCGTACGGTAAAGAGAGATTTATGAAGCATGACATCGATTGCGAGTCAAGATCAAAAGCTGCGGATACGGAGTGGTGAGTAGAGAAGCGGAAAAGAGGCCTTTCTCTAGATGACGGGAGCGACGACGAGGGAGAATATCCGCCGAGTAACGGCGCCTAATTGGCGACCGCGCGGTGTAGTAATTGTAATTAATACAGGGAGACGAGAGGAGAGGTATCGTGCTTGTGTGGCATTCATACGCGCTTTTGTCTAGTGATGAAATGAGAAAGATAGCGTCTGTGAGCGAAGCTGACTTGGATTCCTTGTGTGGATGGCGCACTGGAAATAGGTTTTGCATGCTGTGCTCCGTTCAGTACGCACACTTGCTAAGTAAATCACAGTAATAATTTAATTTGCGAGACATAGAGAAAAATCATCGCCCGCCGCGTCGAGCTCCAGAGTGTGATTAGACTAATGCATAGACCTGCAGACTTGCAACTCCGCTAGTTTACTTTCGACTCTTCCTGTGTTTCTGGACTCTGCTCTTCGATAATAACCATTAGCTATAATGCACAAAGCGATTTACCACAGAAGCATACGCATACTGCTGAATTTTAGCCGTTTGACACCGTTTGACTACATGAAAGATGAAAGGAATTCGCGCATATAAACCACGGAATTTTTCGTGAGAAACTCAGAGCCTACACGCGATCGGCTAATCTTGCATACGGGAAAGTAAACCGAACGCGAGCGCGCGAATGATCGATAATAGCGCGACTGGTTAATAATACACTCTTATATGCCCCGGCCCGTCGTTTTAGATGGAGAATAGCTCTGTGTGTAATGTGTAGTGCCAATAAAAATATCGTTTATTTTGCGAAACCTTGAATTTGATGTTGTCCCGGCTTGTTTACGACATTAACGCTCAATCGCGATTTAGAATTTCGTTATTTATTATTCCCTATGAACTCGTTTCGCTGCAGAAAGGTGAACCGACGTTTTTCCAATCGTATATGAGATTCTGGATATGCTGCTTGAGACTTTAGTCATGCGTTTTTTGCTTTCTTTTTTGAAGCTCGGTTAATTCAAACTTTTGCATCTGTACAAGATATATTGTGTTTCTTAATCTCGTGAAGGTTAACGTTCATCAGGCCAGTTAACACTCACTAATTCCTAATTTGTAAGTGACGATTAATCAGCTTAATTTGTGTGATTGATGATAATTTTAAATTTTTTGTGCAATCTTTTCTTTTTAAAATCCTTGATCTTAGTAAAATTGATTTACAGCTAAGTCACTAATAGAAATTAGTCGAAATTATCCTATCATTCTAATGACGACGTTTCTGATATGTATGACATCTTGCGAATTTGATTTGATGATTTACTATGAATATAATGACTGAAGTACTACTGATGTAATATAACTATGTATTATAATTGTGATTGAATTTTAGTAATGCGATAGAATGATGTATCATTAACTTCATGATGACACACTATCAATAAAATATAATGATGCTTTATAAAGGCAATTCCAGAATTACTTATATATTATTTAGTATTTCTACAAACTTCCATATGCTTTGGGATTGGAAAACGTTTTTTCCAAAATGAGAATTCACTGAAATATTTTTTTCTGATTTTTTGACACGAGAGAATATCATTAAACTTTTTTAATGTGACATACACCCAGATACTAATGAATATTTGTTAAATGGTGCCACGTTCTACGCTGAACGGTACAACTGACTGGTCACATTGACGTCGTATTTACCGTGAGGGTGATACTACGTCCACATACGGTACAGTCTACGTAGACTACGGCAAAACTCATTACTACCAGTCTACGCGAGCTAACGCTGATTGATTGCAAACACACTTATATAGAAAACTTAACTTCTAAATTGCTAGAAAGGCTTAGTTTTGAACCTTATAGTCGAATTGTGTGTTCTGGCTTAAAAAGGAGACTTCATTTTAATGTTCAAAAGCCTGCACGTAAGTGATCTCTTGACGATTACACCCTTATTCGATTGACATATGTCAATCGAGAAATAAACCGCCCTGAAGAACAGTGCATAAGAATCATCGCGAAGGACGAGAAGGTTTTATGCAGCTCGAAAGACGGGAAATAAATGTCATTTAAAAAAACTGAAATTTAAAAAAAAATATTTTCTGCATATAAATTCAGCTCTGCATTAAAAAAATGTAATTTTTAGGAAGATATATAGTTATTTATCCATAGCACCCGCTATCAGGTCCAAAACGTACTTCTCAAAAGGAAAGCGGAAGGCGCACCGCGGCGTACTGGGCCTGGGTATGCGCGCGGATGGACCAGGCGATATAGTTCTCATCGACAGATGACTCGATTCTCATCAATACATTGCTATTTGAAACGACGTCTTTTTTCCAAGTATCGATCAGAGATTATCCGATGAGGAACCCATCTACGTGATTAAAGATAATAGTCCAGTTTACACTGCGTGGATTGTACGAGAATGGTATCGAGAGCACCCACGTATAATAAGGCTCAACTACTCTCCGAATTCGCTGGATTTAAATTACATTGAGAATGTACGAGAAAATGGTGCGCGATTAAAGACCGCAGAAACGAGTAACAAATGATGAAATGTTGCATAAAAATGTTTTACGAAGCTGGAATACCCTCTTTAGAGAGCAACAGTTTTTTATAAATTAGGCTATGTCGATGCCAAAGTTTCATGTTTCATGTTCAAAATGATTCATGCTTATAATTAATAGAATATTCTTTTCTACTTCAGATTCCAAATCCATTTTTGTCAATTCCTTTATACATATTTCAAATTATGAAGTTAAAAAAATTACTGAATTTAATTCAAATTCAAATTAATAAGTTAAAACAATTACTAAGACATGAGATTATAAATTAAATTTAATATGATTCATAGCTTAATATTTAATGTAGCCTCCATTACGCTGTATTATATACTTCTTACAATCGTCTGCCCATAGCATTGAATTTGAATGAATGAATTTAAATTTTCCAGTAAACTGTACTACTATATATGGGGTGATGTGGTGAATATCGCCTCGAGAATGAATTCAACTGCTGTAGGCGGTGAAATACAATCTTCCAGTTATTGTCTCAATGTTACGGGAAGATACAATTACAAGCACAGAGCGCCCAAGTTTATCTAAAAGGCAAAGACAACATCATTGTATAACTGCTAAAGAGTTTAAACTAACGCAAGTTTTTTTTATTTATTTGTTTCAAGTCGCGTCCCCCCTTTGGGTATTGACGACTATGTCATAATACATTTGTACAAGTTAGTTACATAATTTCAAATACAGTTTCGTCGGATATTACATAGGTCTATGAATTTAATTACATTTGTACATTGAGTATAATCATTTAGTAGTTCATTTAGGTTTTTGTTCAGGTTGGTTTCTGTTCGGCCTTCTTGGTATCTTGGGTAGACTAGGATTATTTGCTTGATTGTTATGGGTATTTTGCATATTTCACAGATATTTGGCTTTTCTTTATTCAGTAGATGTAGGTGAGTTATTTTGCTGTGTCCGATACGAAGTCGTGTGAGTAAGATTTGGTCTCTTCTATTGAATTTGTTAACTGGGTTTGTTTCGAGAACATTAATTTTTATATTTTTAAGTTTGCTTTTGTTTGCTTTGCTGTTCTAACTTTTATTCAATTTTTTTTTTTTTGTTGATCAGATTGTAGGTGTCTTCTTTATGGTAGTGGTAGTGAGAATCTGCATATTGGAGGTTGCTGGCAGCTTTTGCTATTTCTTGAAGTTGTTTGAGTATTTCGTTTCGGGGTTCAGACTGACATAGCAAAATTTTTCCTTGTAATTTTGATATTTTTTCCATTATTTCATACTGAGGATTGTTGTGCCCTTCAGTGGTTGGTATAGGTTTCAGATATATAATAATTTTATCGTTCCGAAGATTGCTAGATTCTATTATTTTTTTGACTAGCGGTGTGCGAGTTTGTTCATTGCGGTAGTTTTAGGATAATATTTTCGTTTCCATTGACCGCTGCTACTGCTATTGTTAATGTTTTGATGATTGCTATTAATGTATAGATGTGTTGGTAGTTCCTATATTCGTCTAGTTTGTCGATTTCAGTTGGGTTTATACAGATTTTCTTGAATTTTTCTTGGTTATTAATATTTGTTATACGTTGAGAACGTTTTGATCTTTGTGATACCTATTTTGAATTTTCCGAAGTAGTCTCGAGTGCGTTGGTAGAATGGCTTTATTGAAGAGTTATTTTTTGGTTTCAGTTTCCTATTTAGTAAAGAATAGACTTGGTTTTTAGGTATAAAGGGTATATTGGTCGAGTATTTCATCGTAATTTTTATTCTTCTCAGTTCAAGCGGCATTAGTTCACTTTCCGATAGAATACAGTTTGTCGGGCTGGTTCTAAACGCTCCTGTAGCTATTCTTGCAGCGGTATCGAGTATTGGATCTAACTTAGGTAGGATATATTTTTTTGCTGAATTGTAGATTGTGCAGCCCTAGTTTAGTTTGAATTGTATTATTACCTTATAGGTGTTGACTATCATTTTATGACTTGATCCGCAGTTTTTACCGGCAAGCACTTAACTTCCGTCTGTTTGTGCATTGTGTTTTGAGGTATTGAACGTGTGATTTCCAATTTAGTTTCATGTCAAAAATTATTCCAATAATTTTTATTTCGTCGACAATTTCGATCTATTCGTTATCTAGTTTTAGTTCTAGTTTACTTTTTAAATTTTTATTTTTGCTGAATATAATTGCTTGAGTTTTTGTTTTGGAGATTTTAAATTCCGCTGTGTGGGAGAATTTTTTTCAATTCATTGAGAGTATTTTGAAGAAAGTATTGATTACCCATGCAAAAAAAGAAGTCTAATCCACAGCAGACTATGTATGGAATTGAACATACATAATTTATGTATAATCTGTGTATGTATATTCTGTATATTGCAGAAAAAAAATATTAGGTTTATGAATGTAAATTTTTGTCGAAAAAGGAGAAACATTTATGGTACATATATTTATTTATTTATTTATAATTATAAATGCAGCGATTTGAACAAACAGACAATACATAAATAGTTTAGAAGTATACAAATTTGTAAGGAATTTTTCATATGCTCATTCTTATAAATACATAGATATACAATTCTACACGTAGTTTGATGAAGACAGATCTGGTTTGAAATCTTCAAAGATGATATTTTGATGCAACTTGGGTCCTATACCTTATTCTAGAAAAGAAGAGCCAATACAGGTTAATACATGGTTTCGTGCATGGTCAATGATAGAGTGGATAGGGCATGGGAACCAAGTTGCTCAAAATATCATCTTCGAAGATTTCAACCTGGATCTGTCTTCATCAAACTACGTGTAGAATTGTATATCTGTATTCATAGTTGTTATTTGGTCTATGTATTTATAAGAATAAGTGTATGGAAAATTCCTTACAAATTTGTATATTTCTAAGCTATCTATGTATTGTCTGTTTGTTCAAATCGCTGTATTTATAATTATAAATAAATAAATATATCTACCATAAATTATATCGGAGTTCTGCGAGCTTGAGTTGATTGAGCCAGTTGAACAATTCTTTGCTAGGTGCCCTTCTAAATTACATACGAAGCATTTCAGATATTCGGAGCCAGCAAAGATAAAATAGTCGGTGTTATTATAGTTAATATTAAATAATTTGGGAATTTTTGTTCCGTTTTCTGTTCTGATGTAGACTTATCTTCTGAAGCTCGCAATGTGACCAAAGCCTTCTTTTGATATTGATGCCTTGAGTATGGTGACGGCTGACATACGTTTAAATTTAATTTGTTCAAGAATATTTTCTAAGACATAGTTCGGGATGTCGGGTGAAACGTTTGAGAATATGCTTCTTTTATTTTTAGAAATTAAAGGTCTGATATTTATTGATTTATCTTCTATATTGATAGTTTCGTACTAATTGGTTAATTCGGTTACTAGTTTCTTACTTGAGAGGTACATACAGATTCTGTTGTTGGATATTCTCGATGCATATTGGATGTTGGCTGGCTGCACAATTTCACCAATAGCACACACGTAGTCTGTGAGATTTAAGCCGTCGATGCAATCCAATATGATGCCTTGGTCCCTTTTTGGTTGTTTGTCTTGAGTGATGTTTGCGTAGCTGATTAGGCTTTTTATAACAAATGTTAGTATTAGTTTTAGCGTATATTGTGACTGTCGTTGAGTATTTTGAGCCATTTTCTGGCTGATAACATTCGCGCTATGCGAAGTTAAACGCAGGGTCTAGCTTATGGTTTCTCAATACATCGGAGCGTATTGTAAACACGTCTGTTCACTACGAGATCTTAATTAAGACTCTAACGTAATCAAGAATGCTTAGTAAAAGTGATAGACAAATTATGAAGGTATTATTAAATTTAAAAAAAAATATTTGTAATAAATCTCTTACGCATTGGTGTACTTTTAATATTTGTTTAAAGATTTCACCCACCGCAATAATTTTATGACTTTAATATATATTTTAGAGTACTTACTTGTAATTAGTTGTAAATAGTATACTTACTTTATAATTGAACAATAATAATAAATTCAATAAAATGAATTTGTTCAACTTTATTGTTCCTTAAATATATTTATTTCATTTATTACTAACATGTTATACAATATTTTTAATAACTTCTAATTAGTTATTAATGATTAAGGGGTTATGCCTGAGTTAAACCTGTAAAAAAGACATTAATAAGTAATAGGCTGAAAAAAATTATTTATTCATGGTATAAAAAAAATCTTTCTCCTACTTAAAATTTAGGTATTAAACATATTTTTAACTATTTTTAAAATATTATGTATCTATACTTACATTATAAACAATTACATGTATGAATCACTAATTTTCAGCACTTTTTTCCCTTTGCCGCAGGATATCTCAGCATCCAGATGATGAATTGACACCAGACAGGATGGAAAATCTTCTAAATATGTTTCTTCATGTCTTGAGCGGAAGACTTTTCTACAAAATATAAATTTTAAATATTTAGTAAGATGATTATATTAGTAATTATAGTGAATATTACATATATTCACATACGTATCATTGACTTTTACCTTGTATTAGTCAATTGTGCTCCACTCAAGCAGTGAAGAAACGTATTTAGAAG
The DNA here is from genome assembly GCA_018906965.1 of Philotrypesis tridentata. Lineage (NCBI taxonomy): Eukaryota > Metazoa > Arthropoda > Insecta > Hymenoptera > Pteromalidae > Philotrypesis > Philotrypesis tridentata. Next base: position 423,290 of record JACCIB010000049.1, read on the forward strand.
ATTTTCCATCCTTTCTGGTGTCAATTCATCATCTGGATGTTGAGATATCCTGCGGCAAAGGACCTAACATAATAAAAATGGCAAAACTGAGAAAAATGTATTTAAAGTTTATTGAGATACTTATGTATATTTAACTGGTAGTACTTACATGAACTTCTTGGCATATTATTTTTATATTTTGGCGTAGGATCCTATATATTAATGCATGTTCAGCATATTTTAGATGAATATAAATTTTGTCATTGCTCACCCATTACTTTATAGGATCATTAGCAATTACAGTAGACTTTGCGACCATCTAACACACAGGCATCTTCTCGTGCACATGATATTTATAGCCCATATACCTGAAACAATGAATACACTCACAAAGAACAGATTCTTCACAAATAATATGTTGTTTATAGTACAAAACACTTATCTAAAGTTGAACACTAGTGAGACTCAGAAGTTATCACAACAGCACAACATGCAGCTTGCACTAAACTACGGACAGCAGACGAAACAGCTGATGTCTGAATGCAAACTCGACTAGGTCGGTAAAACAGTGATTTCCTTTTCCATATGCTGAAAGGTGCAATGTTTATAGGCGGTAATTTAAATTTGTACGCATGTTTTTTTACCCCTTTATAAGTTTGATTAAAAATTACAACACTAAATTTAAATTATAAATTTATTTTATTTTGAACATTCAAAATAAAAAAAATCTACAATTTCATAAAAATTAGCTATTACAGTACGTAATGATTTAGTAAATAATTTGTGCTTTTATTTAAATAAAATTGCGTTTTCAAAAGGAATTTGTGAACACATTGAATGTTACATTTTCTATAAAAACGCAATTTTTTGAATAATCAAAAGCGCTATAAGACAAAATATGAATAATACGCAATGTTGAAAAATTGTATTTTTTGGTATTTTGCCTATAACTTTGTAACGGAATTTTTCGGGCAAAAAGGATTAAGACAGCTCATTTTACAGTAAATTTGCCTTAAAAAAATTAAATAAAAAATTTTTTATTTTTTAAATTTTAACTCAGGCATAACCCTTAATAGCATTTCGTGGTCGATCGCTGAGATGCGGACTATCAAAGATTGTAGGTATATAGAGTAGCAATCACGTCGCGCGCAGCGATGACCTAAACTGACACCCACGGTGAATACCATGCCATTTCACAAATATTCAAAGTTACATTTGTATCTGGGTGTATATATAGGGTGTATAAAAAATGGCTACTGCTTTCGTACGATTTGCTCAGCTCAACTCACTGAGATGAGTTTATTTTCCACAGTTGTAAGTGTGTAAAGACAGCAACGCTTTCATTTAATTTGAGAGTAAGAATGAATTTGTTTAATCGGATTCTTTCTTCTCTTATGCATTAAGAGAAGAAAGAATCCAGTCTGTAGCTTTCATTGTTTGCTTAATATTCATTTATCACCATCAAAAATCAAATCGGTAACTATTTACTATTATATAGGCTACCTCTGAACACAAAGTTTTTGTTGATTCAGTTTGTAAAAGTGATACTTTTGTGTTAGATAATAATGACCCACTTTGGGAGTACTTTTACTAATATAGATATTTCAAAGTTCAAAATGTGCGATGTAGCAATATAATTAGTGCTGCGTCGTGAACATTATTGCACGGCCAGCTGACTCACTCTCAGCGAGTTGAAGCTCCTGGAGCGGAGCCAGCGCTCGGTGGCGCTCGCAGGAGTTGCCTCTGACCGACCGCGTGCGGAGCGTAGGATGTGAGATCTCGAGTCACACCTGCGCAGAGCGTCGGCGCTCGGGAGGGGGCACGGCAGGAAGCGAGGTAGTGGCAAGCGCGCGCGGTCCCATGCATGAGAGTGTGTATGTGCGAGAGAGAGGGAGTTGACGCGCGGGAGAGAGAGGGAGTTGGCACGCGAGAGAGAGAGAGAGAGAGAGAGAGAGAGAAAGAGAGAGAGAGAGTGAGAGAGAGAGAGTCGGCCCGCGGGAGAGAGAAGATATGGCGAGAGTGGGAGTCAAGCGTGTGCGAGAGAGAGAGAGAGAGAGAGCGTGCGCTTGAGTGAGAGAGAGAGAGAGAGAGGAATATAGTGGTGCGAAGTTGATTGCGTTTGGGGCGCTCAGAGAGATTGTGAACGTATGATTCAGGCGTGTTGCGGTAGGGTTGACTTTATGTTGACTTCTGGACGTCATAAAGACATATACAGGTATGCATTGATTAGGATGATTGAGGCTTTTCAAATGTCGCGCGCCTGGTTAGTTATCCATAGGGGGAGCCACCTTGCGGCTATCATTATCGATTGATTGATCAAGATCAATAAAGGGGGCGCGGAATTTGCATATCGATAAATGATATAGAGGGCGATAATTGATTAGTCAGCCAATTGGAAAATTAGAAATAGAAAAAGAGGGTGCTGGGAAATTCATAGATAGATAACGAGTTAGTAGTGGTATTTAAATAGGCCAATTGTGGATTTTGGAGATTTTCAGGACCAATGGAAATTTGCCAGCCAGGAGGACGCTTCCGTGAAGAAGGAGGCAAGATGGGGAAATCGCGGCTCTTTCCTCGAGCGGAGCGTCGTCCTCGGGTACTCTGTTCCCGGACTCCTGGATAGCTAGTTGGTTTTTGCATTTTTGGTGGTATTTGTACTTAGAATATTATCCGGAAATTTGTGCGCATCCCGACGCCATTAGAGCTTGGAGGAGGTTGTTCCTGCCGACTGTTGGAATTCCGACTTGGATTTTTGTTAGAGGCTCCGTGGAGCTATTATTGGATTCTCTTTCGTTTTTTTGTGGAAATATAGTGGTGAGAAATTAATATAAATTTTTATACAAATTCTTTTCTGGCGATTCATAATTTGGTGAACATTAGGTAGTGGCGATTTTTCCCTTTTCAGGTCCAATTGATATTTTCGCTTTTCAGTTGGAAATTAGCCGTCGACCGTTTTTGATCTCACCAAAAATAGAGTCACCGTAGAGGAAGATTTCGCGGCCCTCTTATTTTAACTTTCAGTCTCACTGGATCTAGTAATCTGGCCGCTGGCCCATGAACTTACATCAAATTTCTAATTGTTTGCCAAACATTTGTATCAGGGGAAGGGGGTAATAGAATATATGTTAATTTTGTGCTCTACCCAAAATTATTGTGTTTTTCAGTTATTGTTCACCCTATAGCTACCATCTTTTCCCGCGCGTTTTCCGTTTTTTCTAGGATCTATTACCCGAGAAGAAGAGGCAGCCGGCGGTTTAAAAATACTTTGTACACTAACTGGAATCCTCGTGCGGGCGAGCAAAATTCCATGTTACAAATGTTTCACCTTCCATGCGTCTACGTACACTGAGAAAAATATATGAGTAAAATTTACCAAAATCTGGGTAAAGATTACTATAATCTATAGTAACTGGAGGAAAGAATTGTCAAAATATTAAAAATTGTTACGTCCACATAGTAATTTTTAATTTTTGGACTATAGAAATTTTTGCTATGAGAACATAGCAATTTCTATTTTCAGATTTATCATATGCAATGAAAAAAGTTAGTTTAGATTATTTAGAACGTTATTTTATACTTATTGCAATTCCGAATGAAGATGAAGAACCTGTACGGAAATTTTGATAGCAGCATCTGGAGAAACTGATATTTTTAATATGATTTAAAGCTAATTAAAACTTAGAGGATCTTGCAGTAACGCATCCCTATTCTAAAAGTATATCGCATCGCTCGCACGCAATAGTACAATCGATGTAGCGGATTACGATTTGCGCTTATATACTAATCGAAGTCTTATCCTAGCACTTGCGAGTTTCACCGCATGCCACGTCGCCACCTACATTCAAATTTGTAAGCTCATTGCATGACTTTCGGTGATCAAGTTAGAAGCTCTCCCTAGTCCCCACATGTTCACATGGTAAAAACAAAATCCAAGAAAACACCCAGCTCATATAAGCGACACATCAAAATAATGTGCTGGTGTAAGATTCTTGGAGCTCGGAGAAACAGCATGCGCGCGCGTGGAAGTGTCACGCGAACATTAGATATATTATGCCCTTCTTCCTCTATAACCTTACACGAACCCATATTTTGATGAGTCGCTTGTTATGAGCACAATGTTTTCTTGATGCTGCCAAACTGCCAACTTTTTTTTTTTAGTAGCATTCAGAGCTCTGACGCGTGGAAGCGTTCGCGCATGCGCACTACGAAAAGAGAGTGATTTTTACTATTTTTCATAGTAAAATATACTGTGGTTACAGCATTATGTAGAAAAATGATGGTAAAATCCCTCAGAATTCGTTTCTGTCACCCAGTTACTACAGATTATAGTAATTTTTAGCGGTATTTCGTTAATTTTTACTCCCACATTTTTCTCAGTGTATTTGAGCAATAGCTTCTAATCTTTTACTATAGTCTTTACTTTATTATTTAGAATAAAAATTTGTGAATATAATTTATTATAATAAAAGCAAACTAATCAAATGTTATTTATAACTACTTAAATATAACTATTTTTATGCAAAAAAGAGACTATCTAAAAATAAAAGGTTATCAAAAAATTATAAATGGTGTATAAAATTTGGCTACAAATTTTTGTTATAAATGGTGAAAAAATTTGGCTGAAAATTTTGAAAGTTTAGATGTATTCAAAACTATGAAAGTAATTCGAACATTTACTCGAAAGGGTAGACGCACGGAACATTTTGAAAAACTAGACCGAGAGCAGCGCGCTTCGCGCGCTCTAATTTTTCTTGCAGTTTGTTTATAATTTAATAGTACTCAAAAATACTTGAAATAATCGCAAAGTCGATTTTTATTTTGAAAATTTTGAAGAATTATTTCTCTTTTAAAAGATATTTTTTAAAGTACAGTTTATCCTGTTTATCTTTATATTTAAAAAGAACTTATCGAACTGTGCATAGGTATACCTATATATGAAGAGCTCATGAACCCATTGTCGATTCTATTGTGCATAAAATAAAGACAAATCTTTCTCAATTTCTTGTACCTGCGCTCTTCTTGCATGCAGATCTTTTGTGCTATTATATTAGGCTAGAATATTAGATCAACATCAGCGGGCTTCGCGCGCTCTAACCTGAAACTAACGCATTCACCGGAAACACATGAACCATGATACATGAACATATTGGCTCTTGAGTCTTGACGCACGCGCACAATATCAGCCAATCACAATTCGTCTTCAGCGGCTTCAAAACATCCGGTCATGACTTTTTATTAGTGGGATGACAATTTATCTCACAAATTCTAGCTTTGAAGAGCAAATTTTTTTAATTTTTAGTAGAATAAAAACAATAGTATTTTTCTATATAGTTATGCCATTAATCCTATAATTTGTTATACCCTACCCATGTGACTCTCTCGCTCCCCGAATTCGAACTCCGTAAAGGGCCCCTGCAGCACCGCAGTCTGGCTAGCGCGGCCGTGAGACTGAGCAGTTCCGCGCGCCGCCGCTAGGCGGCCAGCACCTTACTTTCGCGTATCCACCACAGAAGTAGCGCAGGAGAATGGATATAAGACCGAGCCAGACCGGGGCTAAAGGATCCTACTGACTGGTCTCAGTCTCATAGGTCGGTTCGTCCACGACTGCTGGCGACTCTCCCTACGAGCGACCAATAAACGTCAGCCCTGCTGAGAAATTAAATTATTCTTTGGATATTATTATTTCGACGCAACCCTTTCCCAAACAACAGCCCCTCTCGGGGCTACCGGCACTTATCAGCGCCAACTTTTTGTACGGCGTTTACGCCACCGGGTCCTTCTCGCAAGGTCCCTCCCAATCGGCACTTATAAGCGCCAGATTTTTGTACGGCGTTTACGCCACCGGGTCCTTCCTGCAAGGTGTCCCCCCCGATCGGCACTTTTCAGCGCCACATTTCGAAAGGCGCTCTGCGCCACCTGGTCCTTCTTGCAAAGTCCTCCTGAATCAGCACCTCTCGGAGCTATCACGAACTGCTCGGTCTCTCTCTCTTTCGTCAAGGAGATTCCGCCAAGACTCACGCCAGAGCCAACGTCGTGGATGCTGCCGTGCCCGTTCCTCCAATGTCAAAGCTACGCTCAGGGGTGATTGCATCGGAGAAGTCTCCCCGCCGCCAGCTGCCTCCGGTTCCAGCCACTCTCCGAGGAAGCGCCCCTGGATCACCGTCCGAGCGCTCTGTACATCAAAGGGTCTTCTCCAAGCCTCTCCGTTGCACCAGAGCGATCGTCCGATCAGGAGCGAACGCTCCGCTGCTCTCCCAAAGAGTCGCACTCCACGCTAGCAATCTCGCCCACGCCAACGTCGCTCGTCAGGGCCACCCCTTCCCAAAAAGATTGAGCGGGAGCCATCTCTCCGAGTCATCGCGCCCAGAGCGCTCCCTCACGACCAACCCGGAGAGGCTCCCTTATATCAAGTGGCGCCCAACGTGGGGCAACTTGCTCTGCAAACAGCTATCGGAGATAGCTAACGGACCTGCCGCTCTACCACGTACCGCTTGCCAGGCAAAGAACCCACAACTTCTAACAGCACACACCGATCGTCGAGACCAGCGTCCGCTAGAGACGGCGAACACCCATCTACAACAACCGCTCCACCTTGAGTTTGGACAACTCAAAAAATTCCACGATGGCGAAGTACCAAGGTCTACGTCACCACCTTGAGTGAGCTACCGCTAGGAGGCACAAGCCTCACGATGTCTTCGATCCAGACTAACATCGCTCAAAGAACCCCGCCGAGAGCACTCGGCGAACTACTTCTGGGAGTAGGAAAACACCCAGTGGCGCCCTTCACCAACCCATCGCTCCCCATGCTGCTCATGGCAGCATTCAGGCGGATCCTCGGCCACCTTCCCGTCTCAACAGACACTCCAGGGCGCTCGGCCAAGCACCCTCCCCTGCAGAAGCTGCGACCGAGCAGCTACCCCACCAGGCAACCACAAGGACGCCACGCATCTCGCCGCCCAGAAGGGCGACAGCACAGCTGGCTGGAGAGCCGGCGATTCCACGCATCTCGCCGCCCAGAAGGGCGACAGCACAGCTGGCTGGAGAGCCGGCGATTCCACGCATCTCGCCGCCCAGAAGGGCGACACCATAGCTGGCTGGAAAGCCGGCATCCCAATCGGCGCTCCTGCGCCTCACATCGCCCAGAAGGGCAACGCCTCAGCTGGCCAGACGGCTGGCCTCTCAGTAGGCAACTCCACGTCTCGCACCGCCCAGAGGAGCGACACCACAGCTGGCTGGAAAGCCGGCATCCTAATCGGCGCTCCCGCGCCTCACGCCGCCGAAAAGGGCGACACCTCAGCTAGCCAGACGGCTGGCATTTCAACAGGCGACTCCACGCCTCCCGCCGCCCAGGAGGGCGACACCTCAGCTGGCCAAAGAGCCGGCACTTCAACAGGCACCTCCACGCCTTTCGCCGCCCAGAGGGGCGACATCTCAGTTTGCCAGAGAGCCGGCGATCTAGCAGCCTTCAGCAACAACACCAGCCCTGATCATCGGGGCCAAGCAGCTCATCCCAGCAGCCCAGATGGACAGCGCTACAGCTTGCGGAAGCGGCAAAAGATAGATTATCGTCAGAAACGACACTATAAAAAGAGACACTCACCAAAGTGCATTAGTCGTTAAGAATATAGTAATTAAGCTAGGATAAGAGCGCATATGAATCAACTGGATTCATTCGTTTAACTTTTGTAAAAGCGTTAGATTTAAGTACCTTGTAAGATGGCCATCACACGTTACCTTATAAAATGCGATCAACCGGGAAAAAAGCAATTAAGATTAAGTACACGAAAACGATCACCACACACAAAGAACAATTGTAAAGCCAAGCAGTCGTCAGGAAAAAAACCCAGCTCGAGAGTCAACTATGTACGGAGGGAATTGTTATACCCTACCCATGTGACTCTCTCGCTCCCCGAATTCGAACTCCGTAAAGGGCCCCTGCAGCACCGCAGTCCGGCTAGCGCGGCCGAGAGACTGCGCAGTTCCGCGCGCCGCCGCTAGGCGACCGGCACCTTACTTTCGCGTATCCACCACAGGAGTAGCGCAGGAGAATGGATATAAGACCGAGCCAGACCGGGGCTAAAAGATCCTACTGACTGGTCTCAGTCTCATAGGTCGGTCTGTCCACGACTGCTGGCGACTCTCCCTACGAGCGACCAATAAACGTCAGCCCTGCTGAGAAATTAAATTATTCTTTGGATATTATTATTTCGACGCAACCCTTTCCCAAACAACAGCCCCTCTCGGGGCTACCGGCACTTATCAGCGCCAACTTTTTGTACGGCATTTACGCCACCGGGTCCTTCTCGCAAGGTCCCACCTAATCGGCACTTATCAGCGCCAACCCTTTGCAAGGCGTTCACGCCACCGGGTCCTTCCTGTAAGGTCCCCCCGATCGGCACTTTTCAGCGCCACATTTCGAAAGGCGCTCTGCGCCACCTGGTCCTTCCTGCAAGGTCCCCCCAATCAGCACCTCTCGGAGCTACCACGGACCGCTCGGTCTCTCTCTCTCTCTCTCTCTCTCTCTCGTCGAGATTCCGCCCAGACTTGCGCCAGAGCCAACGTCGTGGATGCTGCCGTGCCCGTTCCTGCAACGTGGAAGCTACGCTCAGGGGTGACTGCAGCGGAGAAGTCTCCACGACGCCAGCTGCCTCCGGTTCCAGCCACTCTCCGAGGAAGCGCCCCTGGATCATCGTCCGAGCGCTCTGTACGACATCAAAGGGTCCGCTCCAAGCCTTCCCGTTGTACCAGAGCGATCGTCCGATCAGGAGCGAGCGCTCCGCTGCTCTCCCAAGGAGTCGTACTCCACGCCAGCTATCTCGCCCCCACGAACGTCGCTCGTTAGGGTCGCTCCACCCCTTCCCAAAAAAAGATTGAGCGGGAGCCATCTCTCCGAGTCATCGCGCCCAGAGCGCCCCCTTTCGACCAAACCGGAGAGGCTCGCTTATATCAAATTTTTCCTGCGCGTTCGACATTGATAGAAATATTTCTATGCAACAGGTATTTATACGATAATTTGTCCGTAAAAAATAGGCGGTTCCACATAAATGAAAATTTTTACAATTTTGATTGCGTGCTTCGCAATACTTTAATTGAGTATGTTTAAATAATATGTATCAATGTAAAACTTTTTTATTCTAATACATCATTGTAATATTATATAGTAAGTATACGTGGGTAGGATCAGTAGGATATAAACGTTTGGTGAATGGATCTCGGAGTAGGTTATAATAGGTAGGTGCCTGAAAGAGTCACTGACTCAGTTCACCTGTTCACGTAAAAGGAATAAGAAGCACATATTTCGAAAACTTACGTCAGCAGAAGGAAAGATGGTGGAGGATGCACACGTCCCACGAGATTCTGTAATTATTCCATAATATTTACAGTTGGTTTAAACTAAAATTAGGTCACAAATATAAGATTCAATTTTCTCCTTCGATATCGGATAACGTTTCCATTCCTAAGTGACAAAAACTTTTCCACTGTGAGTTGTACACTTTATTATAGTGGTCCGGTTCTTTTTCTCCATCTTCCTGAAATACGTTTATTGCCGTTACGATCGAATAGCCGCAAAATTATCACTAAAGCAGTTAAGAAAAACAGGATAGGAAGAGGGAGATGCTTTACTCTATAGCTTCGATCCCATATCTACATTTGGCGAGAGTTGACTTTCGATTAAGTTATTCCGCTTCAAATGTACCTTCTATCATTATAAAAAATACGGTGAACGATATTGCGATAATATTGCTGGTTCGTTAAAACTGTCAGAGGGAGAGGAGTGAGAGAGATGGAAGAAAGAGGGGTAGGGGGGGGGGGAGAAAGCGAGACATCACATTATTTACGCTACAATGAGTGCACGAATTCCTTGGTATTTATTTATTTATACTCCCCGACGAAGCGAGAAATGGAGTGTATATCAGAGCGACCCCATAATGCATTATGTAAAGCGCGTATATGCCAGAGAGACCTAAGCTGCATGTTAGCCTGTGCATTATGCGTACATATACAACTGCGACTTTATAATATCTGTCCTCGGCAGAGAGCCGTCAGTGGGTCAGAGCCGCGAGAAGAAAGTGTGCGATCACATTCTGAAGCTGTGCATGTGCAAGAATACTTTTTTCCTCTTGTTGTACATACACTGATGCTGCATCATGGGTATGTACTCACGGGATCGAGCATTATTGCGAGAGATGTGGCTTTCTAGACGGGGACTTTCGATTTTTGCAGGAAGAGAGGTGGAGGTGCGAGAGATCGGTTGTCTAGGGATACATCTACATTCGCACACGGTCACTCTAGAACTGGCGCGCCCCTGCCGCCGAACCTCGGTCCTCCCCGAATCAGAAAATTTGTAAATGAAAAAGATAAAATTAACGATTTAATAATACGCGAGTCACATTTGGATTAAAAAAAAAATGTTCATAAGGTGTAACCAACAAAATAGTTACAAAAATTATTGCTTATATTGTAATATCCGTTCAGTCACCAATACTTTAAAAAATTGAAAATATCGATTTAAAAAATATTAATACAATTAAATGTCGACTTGAATATTGAAATTGAAACAATAATAATTTTTCTCTAACAATTTTAGAGAAAATCAGTTCTAGCATTAGACTATTACAAATCTGATGAATTATAGTACTTTGGGAGAAAATAATAATTTCAGTAATTCACCTGATCTCAACGTCAGATTGGACTTTCAAAGCTTTCAAAGCTTCAAAGCTTTCAAGAATTTCAAAGCTGTTATTACCAAGTAATTTTGAATTTTTTTTCAGTAAAATCGAGAGTATCAATTTTGTATAATTAATATATATAGTTATCTGTTTTATCAATCAATCAGAAAAAAAATCAAGGACAAAAAATATTTTTATATTGTACAAAGCTCAAGCTCTGCTCCCACATACTCGAGTCATCCCAACGTCAGGCTCAACGGTCGACTGAACACCGACAGTTTGGTATCGAAACTCGCAGAGCAAATCACCCCCACTGCAAGTAAGTGCACAAACACTAAGTCAGTTATGATTTTCGTGTTTGACTTTCAAATAACCCGCCGTCGCATGAGTCGAAGTAAATCCACAGCGTGAACAGAATTTTAATGAAGCAGAATATGTATAAGCGGCTTACGCGGATTTGATGTTTGTTCATTTTTTAATCAAACCTTGCATTTCTTTCAAATGTAGTATGCAATTCATTTATTTCGTTCGTGTAAAAAATTTTGCGTATTTATTTATTTTTCTTATATAAGATATAGACTTTTGACAAGATTTTACAACGAAATCATATGGTTCCAAATGAGGAATTCAAACATGAATATTCATAGAAATGTATATCTATTGATTATGTGGTTTCTATGTAAAAGCCACGTGGTTCTCTTATGAAAACTATGTACAGAAATCATTTGGAAATCATGTAGACTTTACATGGAAACCGATCGAATTTCAAGCAGTAATTGCAGTTTATTAGCAGTATTCCTGTTTATTAACTATTATTGAATTATGAATGAAATATTTATTGAATAAAGGTTACAAAGGTTAATACAGAATCTATGTGTCGAGAGATTCGTCTACTCGACACTAATTAGACCGGACACGGCTCGGATGCTTCGAGCGCAGCGAGTGTCGGTCTAAGACTGCTTCTGCTCCTGGCACTCGGCAGTACTTATACATAGGGCTGCATCCCTTCAGTATCTGCGAGGCTCAGGTAGCTAGAGGCAGCTGCGGAGGTGGCGAAGGCGGCGACGAGGAGCGGGCAGACCTTGGACAGACCCCTTTATCTCTTTATGGCACTGCCTGCAGTTTCCGCGCTCGTCGTCGCTAGAGCATCTTCGGATGCCCGAAAAACGCAGTTTTACAACTTAATCCTAAGACGAGGGGCGCTCGTCACGTCTCGCTCATTTAAGTCTATAATAAAACTAAGAAACAATATTCCGAGTTTTATGGAACTTCAACAACTATAATCAATTTTCTGGAAACTATGTGGTGTAGTACTGAAGTCCATGTGGTTTTCCGAGATTTCCATGTTAGAACTGCATGAAATCCACAATACAGTTTTAATTAATTGCATCTGTTTTCTGGAAAAGTTTCTTTTAAATCATGTGAGAACCATGTAGAATAAACTGAATACCTTCTGAATTCCTTCTGAATACCACTAGAATCTGGTCAAAATCCGATGAAATCTGACGAAACTACGGGGAAATTATATGGAATACACACTGTTACCATGTGCAGAAAATCATTTTTTTATTTTTTACGTATTGGTTATACATAAAATCATTTCTCAAAATACTTTGATCAAGAAGCTATGATCGTTATGCCTCGCGAACCATCATCATATTTTTACGACTACGACTTATCTCCGGGGCAAAGAGCAATAATTAAGTGCATGAAAAGGAAAAACTGAGAAGAATAATGAGTGGACACGAGTCGTGATTTCGCATGTCGTTTACATACCTATACGAGTTCATTAATGCTCGGGTATATAAGAAGGCAACTTGCGCTTCCATTCAAAAGTATAAAAAATAACGCCCAATGGCACGGATACAGTTTCTATTCACTCTCGGAGAGTATAAAGGCGCGCAGCTGCGGATTATCGGGAAAATGACTGTAATATCGTATCGTCGAACTGGGGAAAAGGCAGTCGGCGCGACAATCGATACGGAAAGATCGATAATTGAGATTTATCACGCTGCAGATAATACGGCTGTCCGTTAATGACACGGAAGACATTTATTTCGCGCGCTATTTAGCAGATTCTTCAAAGTGTCGAACAATACTAATTACGTAACGTAGAAATTTTAATGTGCAAAGGAAAATCAATCAAAGACATGCAAGGATATACACATATATTTCGTTAGAAATCAGTGCACTAGCAAGTTATCCGATGGTGCTGTTAAGGAGAGAGATTAATATGGTCCTAATTTTCAAAGCACTACGGGTATTTATGTAGACTTATATCAGAATTAAGAGTCGAGTGTCCAATCTTTTAAGAACCACATATGCCGAACATTGAAGAGTGAGTAACATAATTAAAAAACCATGACTGTATGTATATTCCGATGGTCGAGCTGTTCGGAAGGAGAGCTCAGATCCTAATCGTATCGCGGAAATCCTAATGGTTTCATAAAAGCAGGCTAAATTCAGTGGGATTATTTATTGTTTTAGACTCGGTATGTATCTAAGAAAATCTAGATGAGATCTGGCAGCACTGTGAGCCAATACTATTAAATAATGAACCACATATGCACGAATCCATTGACATTGAGTGGTAGAATTTGTTATGAGACTATATTTATTAAATATAAACCAGGGTGACTGTAGAGGAATTAATTGGTTAATGAGTATTAATAAACATAAGCGAAGTGTGATTAGAATGTAATTTAAGTACTAAGCGACTCGACATCTACTTAGGCGCATATATGGTGGAAAAGTACTGAGTACTCAAGCGACTACGCTAAGATTCAGGCAAATCGCTATGCCACTTTACACTAATATTTTAACTAATGGACTATAAATATCATAGTGAGCTATTATAACATTTACTATTGTTCCTACGGAAATTAGTAGAATTTAAAATCATATTAAATATTTATAAAATCGATAAACGTAATTAAGGAAACATGCGCGAAATCACACAAAATTGGTATGAATCTGAAACGCGATGAAATAAGTAGTAGTATAGTAGGTGCAGTGTTAAGTAACTGTATCTATACTTGTTTAGAATTTGGATAATGGCGAGTGTATACTGTATACATAGTCAATAGTACATGTCTATTTGAAGCTATTATTTGCGATGTTTCTTGAATTAAAAATTATCTTCTACACTATATTAATAATTTACATTTGCTGAAAAATATGGTGTAAATAATCCACCCTCCTGGCTATATGTTATATAAATATATATGTTCTATGCAATATATATATATATGGGAAAATCCGCCAAAATAATTCAGATAATTGCAGCGGAAATCGACCGAAAAAAAACCTTGTGAGACTCGTCTGGGGCAGCGTTTCTCTTGTTCTACAGGACCCCCAGAACACGAAAAAAATAGTGTTCCCGAGAAATCAAAAAAGTGTTTTTGGGTATTTAGATGTTTGTGTAAAAAATTACAAAAAAATTCGTTTTTTAAAGCGTTTTTTTTTCAATCCGAATTTAGAAGGAGAAGGAATTTTATTTTTACTGTCGCAAATATGCACAATACGTATGAATTTTTTTAAAAAACGTACGTATTCTTTGAGTAATTTTAAGCATTTTTTATTCTACAACATTTTTTTGTTAAGGTGATATTTCCCGAGAAAAAAAATCATGTTTAACATCACGCTCACAACAAAGTTTAACATCACGCTGTTTCACAAAAACCGCCGTCATTTTGTTAAAAAAAAATCATAGACAAAAAAGCTTGACTAATTTGAAAAGCTCAGAAAATTTGTGAACTTTTGTGCATATTTGCGACGGTAAAAATAAAATTCCTTCTCCCTCTAAATTCGGATTGAAAAAAAAACGCTTTAAAAAACGAATTTTTTTTGTAATTTTTTACACAAACATCTAAATACCCAAAAACACTTTTTCGATTTCGCGGGAACACTATTTTTTTCGTGTTATAGGGGTCCTGTAGAACAAGAAAAACGCTGCCCCAGACGAGTCTCACGAGGTTTTTTTTCGGTCGATTTCCGCTGCAATTATCTGAATTATTTTGGCGGATTTTCCCATATATATATCGATTCGTCTTGAGACAACGCTTCGATTGGTATGCATAAACGTTATGCAAGCCGATCGTTTTCTAAAGTTGTGGACTGATAAGGTTAGGCATAAAAAGACCGACCGACGCCGCACAAACATCGTACGAATATCGTACGCATGGATTATTTTTTAAAACATAAAAAGTGGTTCGTGGCAAGCTCATTTTTTTAGAAATAAGATTTTTCAGATAAACAAAAAGATAACACAACGCATAGAAAAACTTTTATTTTGAGTGGGTTTATTTATATAATTAAATTAAAAAATCGATTTCTGTGATAGCACGATGGAATTAGGATCTCCCGCAAGATGTCATTTCGATATGGTGTCCAGAAGAGACGCCAAAATTCATTTTAAAACCATTATAAAATCAGTGCACTCAGTTTTCTATTTTTTAGATTATACTGTGGGAAGGATCGGGGTATGCGGCCGGGATAACACAGAGAAGCAATACTTGGTACAATCTCATTTAAGCCATTTATTCACTGTCAACACTAGATACTCTTACAACGCTCTCACTCTCTTCGTAGTTCTGCTCAATCTGCCCGCTCCGCCGTTGATCCGTCGCTTATAAGGGCTGGAGAAGTACCGCTACCCGGCGTGCACTTCTCCCGCTCAAAGTGACGTCTGCGCCCTCTTTTCCCTGACTAGAGGTGCGCTCGCCAGGGCTCGGCGTTGACGACGGCCAATGACGACGCAGGCACCGGGTTTTCCCCCTCAGCCTAATGGCACACGTCATTAGCCGTTGCCGCCGCCACATCGTCCGTTCGGGAACTTTCCATCCCCACAATACTGTTAATGAAATTGGTTTTAAATGAATATTATATAAAATACTATCGATATCAACCTTAAACTCAAAATCTTAAATTAATGTACTGTGCCTTATGTTTTTAGCAATAATTTATCAAATTAAAAATACATATGTAGAATTGAAAACATTCACATCTCTATTTTAAGGTTTGATTTAACCGATATTAAATATTTCTTAGCAGTTAAGAAAATGCCATTTGTTACAAAAGCTAAGAAAAGTTAATTTTCAAATAATCATGTCTTATCCTCAGGCATTTTCTGCTACCAATGTAAGCAACATTCCAACAGAGCAACGAGTTCGACAAACCAGATCTAGAAAATACTGCCCATGACCATTCGGTGAACACACGACAACAACAACAATTGTGTGATTAAACAGAGCAAGTCCGATGTAATTGTCGTAGTCGTCGACTCGAGATTTCGATCACCCGCTAATTGATTATCCTGTTAAGACACGTCAAGCCGAGCATTCAGCGTAATCTATTGCGCAATGTCTCTATACACGACGGATACAGGCAGTTTTTCTTTACTTGTTTAAAAAATCATTCCACGGGATCACAATAATCGGCATAGGATAATATTTCTGGGGAAAACTATAAACTATACACGCTCGCTTGAGATATATACGAGCTATAAAATTTTCGAACTGCATTGAAGATATTGCAGCAATAAGTGTACGTGGGCGTTGTTCGTTCATTGAAAGAGTCCTAATGTATGATATAACATTAGAATACGAGCAATGTCGACCGGTCTCATGACTCACTATCATGACTTACAAGTCTCGGCTTCGTAGCCTAAGTCGAGAACGCCATATATATTTGTAACGTTAAATTTTGAAGAATATGCTAATCCATATAGAGTATTTGAACTACGGGTGAACCCGTTTTTAATCAACACGTCGATCAAATTCGGATTTGAGAACTCGACCTTCGCTCTCTCGCAAAATCCTGATAGACGACACGTCGAAAGTGAAATTAGAATAACCGGTATACCTACGCAGAAATTCGCTTGAACCATCAGCGAAGAAGACACATTTGATAGATAAAGGAGATTACTGGAGTAGTGATTGAATTTCAATATCAAACCATGACTTAATTTCAATATCAAACCATGACTAAAAAATTTCTTTGATCAATCGTATTGACTATATATAAAATATAAAAATTTAAACGTTCAATAATATTTCGTGTTACATATAAACATAAAATTTAACTATTTCTATTTCATTTGTTTCTGATAGGAACATTTATCCTCAGAATTTTTTGTTATTTTTTTTTTTAATTACCAGACGCTTTAAACTTTCCTGGTACGGTGATGGAGATTTCGTATCAAAAGGCAGTAAATATCAATTTATTCTTCAGCTGATGAAACAACACAACCATGAAATTTTTTACTTTACTAATCTAATATACCAACATGTTATTTGTTTTATAGCTTAACTGTAATAAAAGCAACAACAACAACTACTACTACTACTGATACATTGTGGATATGTTACATATTAGTAAAATGACATTTTTTGTAATTAGGTACAAAAACAAGTAAACTTATGAAACATACATTGAAACCATTTTTTATGACGAATCTAGTAATATGATTCTTTTGGCTACACTATCTCAATTAGCTAGAAAAAGAAGATAGAGAATAAATGAAAGTGCTTAACCGTCAAAATGGTCCTTTCTGATGAATGAGTTTTACAAAAAAGCATGGTAACTTTTGTTGATTCACTTAAAAAGTGTAACTCAGTATTTAAAGTGTAACTTTTAATACGTACTCAAGAAAAGTTTAATTCTGAAAGAATGTTTATTAATTTTTCTTTTAATTAATTAATTAATAAGATTACTTCATGAATTCACTTTCATAAAATGTACTTTTCTCCAGTCTGTGTTATTTCTTGTTCCAAAGGTTGATGCACTATACTATGTAACTTTATTCCAGTAATATATAAATAAATAAATAAACGTGTATGAGTACATATGAGAACAAATTTAGACTCGACAATAACTCTTAAACTTTTGCATAAATTAATGAGTCAATACTTAGCATAGATCTCAGGTGTCCTAACTCAAATGATGGATTCGATTCCAAGTAGCCATTACACAACATATGTGATACTGAGAATTGCCACTTTATTTAGCGAGTATACGTTATCCTTACTCAGATGTTCCAGGCTACCTTCCAGCAAAAGTAAAAATTCCTCGTATACATAAAACCGTGTACAGGTGTGCACGATAAGCCCACTAATCAGCTTATGATCTCGCACTAATTATCAAGCCAGAATCTTGAAAGTGCGTGCAGTACAGCCCCTTATAGGAAAACATCCGATTCCGCGTCCGTTAATCAAGTTCACCAAACTCTCGGTAAAACATTTATAATCAGCAGCCGAGTATACACAGACACTCCATCTTCCATCCCGGCATAGTATCCCTTTACAGCAAATATCCCCCCCCTCTCTCTCTCTCTCTCGCTTTACACGTAAATAATTACGAATCTACAAGCGCAAACTAGCCCCGTGCGCATATCCAATCGGCCGCTTTGCTCACGACGACAATAAATTACTCAGCCGATTAAATCCCTCGCGCTCGTCCTGCCGATCTCTAGTTTCCATCGAGAGTCTCTCTCTCTCTCTCTCTCTCTCTCTCTCTCTCTCTCTCTCTCTCTCTCTCGCATCCTCCTAATCCACGGCGTCATCGGCATTCCGCGAACGCGCTCGTTTTCGCGCGGGAATGCGTGCCGCCGAGAAAAATGAAAAGCAGACCGGAGAGTCTTGCGTAACTGGCTCGTTGCTTGTACGTTGGGTTAACACTGTAAATAAATTGATGTACGCTCGCTTTCAGTGGCGATCGACGATGCGTTTTATTTTTCTTGGTAGCTCAGTATTTTTGAGAGTGTGGAGTCTGTAGACATGGAAACGGCTATCATGTGATCGGCGTACAATTACACTTGATGAAATTTCAATTTGAATCTCTTCCGAGAAAGTGACCGCATGTCAAAGCCGGTCGTTAACTTCTGCGGGGCACGACGATCAAGTGAGAGACATGTTTCCGTCATGTATGCACGTAATTTAATTACGTCGACGCGTCGTTCAGTACATATGGTGTACACTGAGATAACTGCTGCAAGAAAAATGACTGCTTAAGGTGCTTTATAATTCATTTTACTCTATATCACAAAGTAAATTTTTGGAGCAAATTTTCGCACGAGTCTTTTATTTAATACAAATTTACGATTACTAGACAATGCATCTTATTAAATCTCACCGAGGTATTAGCTAATTTATCATTAGGTTTCTATCAACGAGTTTACTCCTTTAAAATGTTAAAAAATGAAAAATTGAATTTTATTTTTTTATTAACTTGACATTATTTAAATAATGTTTTATAGAATGACATTAGCTTATAAATGATGTTAGCAATGTAAAACAATTTTTATATATGCCATATTGGAGGTACAACATGTCTTGGAAGGCCAAAATCTGAGAGCACTCTGGCAGGTCCAGATCTGCTTTAAAAGCATTTAGTTTCACACTCATCTGAAAACTACATGTTTTTAAAGCAGATCTGTAACTGCGAGAGAGCTCTCCGTTGCCCAGATTCAACTAAAGTCTGCGGTGAATGAGAAAAATGGAATTTATGGATTTTGGCCTTCGAAGACATGTTGTACCTGGAATATGGCATATATAAAAATTGTTTTATATTTATAACGTAATATATAAGCTAATACCATTATATAAAGCATTATTTAAACAATTTGTATATACGGAAAACGGAAAAAATTGTGTAATCATTTTTCCCTACAAATTGCCTCGGAGAGATCGATAGAGTCTTCTCACACAAGTTATTTAAACAATATCATGTTAATAAAAAATAAAATTCAATTTTTCATTATTTAAAATTTTAAAGGTGTATCAGCCCCTTTAACTTAATGAAACAAGCTTTTTACTAATAATTAATTAATTTATCGTTGCAAGCTTGAATCAGGTTTCTTCAATTAATAAGGGTGGACAGATTCTCATGTGTAACCGGGTTAAATGATTTAAATCATGATATTAAAATTTACTTTTATTTCAATTACCAAGTATGCCATATTGTCACTACCATAAATAATAATTTTGACTGAACAAATAGTTAGACTTTTACCATGACAGTTTTCTCAGTGTCCACAGTTAGAAAAAAAGCTCAGATCTCCATCAGGCGACGACAATAATCTTCCGGGAGAATCGGTATTCATTATGCAGTGACATTCCTGCCGGCGCTGAATCTTCCGGGGATCGTCTCTCTCTCTCTCTCTCTCTCTCTCTCTCTCTCTCTCTCTCTTTCGCATATACGCGCCGATAAAATCGCACGTACGGTGGCCGCAGGCGAACTTTTCTCTTTTGGTCAGAGAAAGGGAAGATACTTTTTTTCAAGCGACCAGTTCAACTTTTCTCTTTACACTCTGGCTTTTCTTTCGCTCTCGGCTATTGCGTGGAGGAGGATCTCAGAATCCATTGAATTATGTAAGAGCAGACGTGCTGTTTTATACAGGGCGAAGGGAGGGGGGCTTTGATGGATAAACAAGGAAGAGGACTTAATTAACATTAGATAATAAAACAGCTCGATAATTCCCCATTGAATTGTTAAATTATGGGGAGCGAAGTGCCATACGTATGCAAACGCGCGAAAAAGATTTATAGAAGCTTGGACCGTGGTATTCAAACGTCAATTATCCGTAGCTGAGAGTGAGCTGATCATACGTATTTTCTATGTAAGCTAATTAATAGTGTATCCAACGCCGCCAGGTGAATTGCATTGTAATAATGAAATTCGCCAAATCTTTGATCCTTTTCTTTGGCAATTTCACCTTTTTTCCTGACTATTCAACAACTGTTCCAAAATGTTTCCTTCTGACACAATCAGCTGTGAATCGTCAATATTTTGAATTCATGTACGAATATGGAACAAACAATTTTCTTTTCGGCAAGCTTATGCAACGGCTTAAAATTATCAAACAACTTTCGAATTACTTGCGCACCTAAGCAGGATGCCTGTCTGAATATTTTTTCAAAGGATATTCCAAGACTTTATATCGTTACGATAAATGTTTTCCGTCTTAAAAGTCCATTAAAATACAAAATATATTACACAATGAACTTTCTCGGCTAATTACGAAAAACACTGGACTATACCGTTTTGCTGTACGTATACGTTATATATTAGCCGAACAGAATCGCAGTTTTATTGAAGTAAGCTTTTGGCGGGAACTTTAACTGTGAATGTAATGGCTTAATATTACAATTCTAGCGAGCTCAAAAAATCATCGTAAGTTTACCGCTTAATAGCAGCGCTTAAGATCACATTATCATCGTTGGTTGATCGTCGACTCGTGAAAATTGCGTATCTCAGGTGTTCCATACAATAGGCCCAGCAAGCTGCGATAAATAATCCGCGCGAGCGATTTATCGAATTCAATGATCGCGCCGAGCCACAAATTCTCAAGCTCGACTCGGTAAGTATTAGTTCGGTAGCTAATTTCTCCTGTATAGATCTGCAAAAATCCGCATTATGCACAGAAAGGAGATTGGAAAATTCGCGATCGCAATCGGCGAGGCTTGCTTTTTTTTGACAACGCGTGTATATACGTGACCACGAAACCGGCGAAGGCTCTAAAGCCTCTCCTTTAACACATAAAACTGCTTTCAGAATCGTGCGTACAACACGTGGGCCGAGCCAGTGTCGCCGGATAAAGCGCGTAGGCTGGTTACAAGAGACATGCACCCTGGACGTGCGACGATATACACCGCACGAAACGGTCTACCGATCGCGCGAGAGTCGAAGGTGGCATAAATTATACATTATAGGCGATCTGAGAGCTAGTTTCACGCCCCGAACAAAAATCCAACTGGCCAAATTGCCCGATGAGATTTAGGGCATTGATAGTGTGCGTGAGTGTGTATTTTTGCGCGCACGCGAATATATTATGTGCGTGTGTGACAGAGAAATTACGACGATGGATCATCGGTGTCGTTGTTTAGGAAAGTTTTCGCATCGGGACTTCCCGACTCCTATCCGTATTCGCAAGAGTGGCAGGACCGTAGTTCGTATACAAACCCGAGCTACCCCCCTCCACTCGTATCCTCCTTCCGACACGCGTCTATAAGGCAACTGGCAAGGTTACCGTCACGCCCCTTACCCTAGTATGTCTATGCGCCTAGCGCCTTATTGATGAGTTCCGACGGTAACCTAGGACGAAACGCACTACCTTACCGACCTTCCCTTTTCCACCACTCAATCACACGGAGTTCGCTAATTGGCTGCCGCACCAAGCGCCAAAGATACATGAGGAGCGTTATCAGAAAAAGAGAACGACTCGTATTTTAGAAATGTTTATCATGAAATATATTATGTGATTTCTATAATGTCTGCAATTTTTTATCATTAACATTTTCTTGCTAATATATTAATTTAATTTTTTTCTATCCCCTGGGCGAAAGTACATTGTTTCGCCGTCTGCTTAGACAAGAAAAAGGAGTACTTTTACCTATTGATAAATCGATGACGATCGCGCTGTGAAAGTAGCGCCAATTTCAAAGCGTCGTACTATATTTTCGCTCTATGGTCGAGTCACATCAAAACAAGCGAGTCAAATCACATCGTATCAAAGCTGAGAGCTTATGCAGCACGAAGTTAAGTCTTAAAAACTTGCTACGAGTAATCAAAAAAGTACAGTATGGCTAACACAAATATAACATCTGATGACGATAGTAATATGAAAATTGTACTTTTCATGGTAACATTGTAAATAATTTTTATTCATGTGAAAATTGCAATAAATAGATTATTATTTTTATCTGAAAAAAATTTGCTACTTTGAATCTTCTAATCATCAATTTATCAATATTGTCTTTCTCTTCTTTTATATTGCTTTTTATTTAAGCAATTTACAATAATCTGCTTGTTTATGTATTTTCGATGCCCGCCCCGACCAGCAGCACTCGCTTCGCTCGTGCTGCAAATGTCGGGCGGGCATCGACAGTCCTTAAACGCGCATAACCTACAAGCAATCTGATAGATTTCGTTTTTTAAATGAATCAATGTACTTTCGACCGGGGATAGAAAAAAATACTATTTCTTACATGGGGGTAAAATGTAATTCCTGCACGCACGTTTATGACGGCCTCGGCTTCGCCTCGGCCGTCATACCACGTGCGTGCGGAAATTACATTTTCTCCCCTTGTAAGAAAATCTACTATTTCTATGATTATTAAACAAAAATGATGAAATTAAAATTTTTTGATGACAAAGAAAAGCGAACTTGGATCTCTATTATGACGATTAAACATATGAGCATTGATGTGTGATAAATGGTTATTTATATGATAAAAGACAAAGACTCTATCGCTCGATATTAATTTTAATATAATTCTGAATTTATCTGTCTCTTCGAGACAAAAAAAAGTTATTTATATGATTCATTGATGTGACATTTTTTTGAGTTTTCATAAGCATTCATGTAAAGATCGATATAAGTAAAATTTCATTTCTTACTCTTAAGCTTCTGTGGTATAAAGTATGGTTAAAATATAATTCATATACATAAAAAGATTTTCAGCTCACATGACTAATCTGACTAGCTTGGCTATAGAACTAAATATGTTGCATGAACTGAATAGTCATTATGCTTCATACCTTTGTGACGTCTCTACGACCACGGGCTTGATTGAACCGTGATCGGCACGAACACCAACCATTTAAGCGCTCCTCATACCATCCACCCTCTCCCGCAACACCTTCTAACATGGTCAAATTTTGAAAAAACCATCGTCATAACTTGTGTATTAAAATGTATTATTATTCTAACACTTCCTTATGTGGACGTTTTCTTATACGTGTCTTAAAAAAGAATAGAGCGCTGTTTGAACAACAATGAGGTTTTTAAAAACACAGATTATCTATCAAGCGGTACCATAATAGAGAGAGAGAGAGAGAGAGAGAGAGAGAGAGAGAGAGAGAGAGAGAGAGAGACGAAAGAATCGCAGAAGAGAAAATGAAAGGCGGAACACAGCGGTGCTGTGTGGTTGAGGGATATATGGAGAAGGCGAAGGAGAGACAGACAAAACGAGGAAGAGAGAAAAACGGGGAGATCAGAGATAAGGGAGTCGAGCGAGAAACTAACGAGGAAACTCGTAGTAATAGCGAACGAGAAAAGCTGTACATCTAGAGTACATTAGGCAAAGTGCGAGTAAAGGAGGATAGAATGGCAACACGCTGAGCGCGCAATCCTCGAGTAGATCATTGTTCGCGCGAGAGGGGAATAAACAGTTGCTTCCTCAAATTGCTTCTCTCATATCGAAAGCTGCTTTTTCATTTTCTCAATTTTTCCTCCGTTCAACATGAGAATGCAACTCGTATACGGAGGAGAGCTGACTTCGTGCCAAGTCCAAAATAGAGAAAAAGCACTTGAAGCCTATCTTACCTTTCTCGGCTCGGCTCTGCTGCAGAAAAAATAATTACCGCGCTTGTACTTCCGCCCTTTAGCACACAATGTGATGCGTCGCGGCACACCTGAGCGACCCAGAACTTAAACAGCAGCAGCAGCGAGATAAGACTAGTGCTTTTTTAGCTTCCCTGGAAACCTTTTCTCTGCACGCTCTCCGCGGCGCGAATAGCCGGCAAAGATGTTTGAATAAGGAAATAGGATGCCGTGCTCTCCCTACATACGTATGAGCCTTTTATTCGAGCGAAACTGCTCGAGATCTCTGGCTTGCATCCTACTTCCCCTACGATAAAATAAAACAGCCATCTAGCGTCCTCGTGGAACTATTGAATTTTCCAGATGGTTTGCGTCAGTAATGCCGACGTAAAGGCTTTCATCTATACGCAAATTCGAAGAAAATTTGCGATAACTGTCGGATCGTACAGCACACATTCCCTCAAGTGTGTGCTCAAAAGAAAGGGAAACCGGTTTTCTCGCTCTCTTCTCTTTTTTCCGGTCTGCGTCCCCGAGGATGCGATATATACACATACGCATACGTAGAGAGAGAGAGAGAGAGAGAGAGAGAGAGAGAGAGAGAGAGAGAGAGAGAGAGAGAGAGAGAAGCCTGCGCGTCTCCGTGAGACGAGATGTTCTGGCCGATACGTAAAGAAAACTGTAACAAATTACGTTTTGAGATGTGATTACTTTGCGTGTATGTAGCTACGGTCGCCTGCACAAGGACTTAATTCCGATGGGAGTGTGTAGCGAATAAATTTATCGTGCGTAGAGTGCGATTGAAGAAAAACTTTTTATCTGAAGTCAGGACTGTTTATATTTGCATTGATACAAGTGCTATGGAAACGACAGCGGGGGTCGAGGGTAAAAATCTTGGGAGCGCTCTAAGATTTCTCGTGATCGTGATGGAAACTAACATGATTATCAAAATTGTTTCCTGAAAATTTTACGTCTGAGTGCCAGACAATAATCAGGAGTAATGAATAATTATGGAGCTTCTTAGTAGAGACTTTTACCGCACGAACCTCCCTGCAAATGTCATAACTATTTACACAAGTATTTATAAATTTACGAAACCAGAATTTCTCTAATCTCACGACGCTCCAAGTCAAAAACTATTATATTAATATTATAAAGCTGACTTGATAAAGAAAGGAATGGATATACAATTTGAATAACAACTTGTTTTGCTCTCTATACAATGAGTCATATTTTTTATATAAATTGTATACATACACTTACTTTTTATCAAGCTGTTTTTATAACATTTGTACATGATTTATCATTTGGGATGTATGATGAGGCATCTGCAAACTTCTGATAAAAATATGCTAACCACAGGATTAATCTGATTAGTTATAACCGAAGAATTATTTAGAAAACGAAAAGAACTCCTTTTTAGAACAAGTTATTAGTAATTTTTAACAAAATGATAAGTATATAAATAGAACATCGATAAACAATAATCTGTTTTCAAATTTGGTGATTGCCCGATAATCAAAATCTGTTCTGAATCGAAAAGTATTCTGACAACACAAAAACAAGTATAATGACAAGTATAAAAGTCGAAGCAATTCAGAATAGTTTCTATAAGTAGAGTACATTTTGACTACAAGGAAATATATTATGCAGCACAAAAAAGAATCAAAAGCATCCCTCCGAAGAATGAATCAATCAACAAGCCCAACTCACGCATAAAAGCGCATCAAGACTCAAAGTCAGCTTTTCATTATCTCGATCCACATTCCTGGATATTGAAAAACTGCAATCATCTTAGTAGAGCTTTTATTTACAGTAAAAGAAACCGAAAAAACTTCACTAATAACGAACCCATTAGGAAACTATACTTACACCAAGCCTGAATTATTACTTCTTCTTATATTCTAAGTGATAGTTTAACCATAATGCCTTAATATCTTAAATTTGTGACAATCACTTAATTTCAACTTATACATTTAATTTGAACTATAATTATTATGTAATAGTTTATTGTGTATTAATCTTTCGTTCAGGAAAATCAGTAGAATATCTTCACAATCAGAACTCGTAATCTACTCGTAAACTCCAATTCGTAACCTAGTGAAAACAAGCTGTGCATTCAGTCAATTCTTGAGACCGAATGCCCAAAACCATCCAATTACCGCGTAGACCCTCAACGGTACCAACCAGCAATTCATCCCAACACCGTTATGCTCTTATCCCCTATTGCCCTTTCAAATACACCATTCCCTCTCCATCAGCATAATAAAAATCCCAACAACAACCCGGTAGCTCCTTTCTTCTCCGTCCCTGTCTTTTAAAGCTCTCGGCTACACGAGAAGAAGCCTGCACACGTATCGAAGCAAAGGGTTCAGGGGCACTCGCACGCGACCTCGGCCGTGATCTTGGCGCCTCTTCCGTCTTCTTTCAGCACTCATGTCTCTCTCTCTCTCTCTCTCTACCTCTCTCTCTCTCTCTCTCTCTCTCTCTCTCTCTCTCTCTTTGCCATTAGGCAGCACGCGCCCATTATAATTGCTCCCCGGCGGTGCAACGAGAGCACGATCTCCGTCACGATCAATCGCTACCCTCAACCTTCTTCTCTCGGATATATTCTCTTTTCAAGATCTTGTTTCTCCCGTAGTTTTGCGCATTTCTAGCTTTCCAACTCCATGTGATTGCACGAAGAACAAACAGCGCAGTCTTGTTAGCAGGTCTAACAGGATACGCTGATTATTGGGAAGGAGCAAAAGTCTATTGTTTTTCCAACAGACGGAAGACGGTAATGCGAAAAGTGGAGGATTTTAGCTTTTTGTGCGACCATTTTCGTTTTGCAATACAGCCTATTCAGCCAGGTGAGTATAAGTGGTGTATTGCGATATTGGACAACATCGCAATACACCAGTCCTGGGTACTGCAATTTCTGATGAGGTAGAAAGTTAAATTGTAAAATATAACGATTTATTCTGGACGATACGATCTTTCATTAACATACTCGACCATACGTCGCATGTATATCTATTTATAGAAATGACCGGATGTCATCGCATTAAATTATCCGCGCAATTGAACGCTAAATTAGTGTGTACAGAGAGTGTGTATCACATTATCGAGGCGATTATGGATTTGGATCGAATTCTAATGATTACTTTACGAACATATATCTGAATAACCAAGTGACATAACTACATCGTAACAACAGCCTATCGTAAAGCCAGAGTCAGTACACACACACACACACACACACACACACACACACACACACACACTTCCTTTCCATTTCCAGCTGGACAAATCATTAACATTGGCAATCAAGATTATAACACTCTTCTGTCAACATGGCACCATCTGCAGCAAGAAGCCCAGTCCTTAAATCACGCATGAAAGTAAAAACCTTGAAAAATCCATCCACATAACTTGGTAATCGTGCAATTACGAGAGCCCGCATTCTCGAACGGAATTTAAAATATGCAAATTCGAAGCGTACAGAGTCGCAATGGTGAAAGTAAAAGCTTGCTTTTGTCGGTCACCGCTCTAATTGCTTTTTAATTTTCGGCAGAATATCGCGCGAGAACTCCAACTGCAAGCCCCACTTTATCCATGCATATATACACTGCAACATGAAGACACGTGACTGCACGATTCACTTAAACGCGTGCAGATACGAGCCGACTGATGCGTTAAGTGCCGGCTTGTGGCGTCGATTCTCTTCGTCTTTTCGCTACGGGATCAATCATCGTTTCTCGCGGATATTTATTACGCTACTCACGCGGCTGCAGTGAACCTCATTATCCCTCCTGGCTTTACCAAAAAACTCAATAATTATTTGAGGAAACATCGCAGTTTAGGATTTCGGCGATGCGTACACCTATTTGAATTCCTTTTCCACGGGGAAAGAGAGGGAGGGAGAGAAAGAAAGAGAGAGAGAGAGAGAGAGAGAGAGAGAGAAGAGAGAGAGAGAAAGGAATGGGATTGATGAAGCGAGCTTGTGCCAGGGGTTTCTTTTTTTTATTTAGATGCGTCTGGAATGGAGAAAATTATTAATTACAAGTACGCGTGACGAGACATCAAGATGCAGCTTCGAGACGTGCAATTTATATAACTGCGTAACCGAGATATATTTGCAAAAGTAATAGACTGCACCGAGAGCCCGCTGATATTATTAATTACGGGATATTTATAAACGGCGTTTCTGTTGTCCAGAGTCCGCTGATTGATTCTTCGAAAGAGTAAAAGTGTAATTTCGGTGTGTGTTGAGGTCTTCTCCTAACGCAGTGAAGCTGTATGTTATGCAGATATGTGTATATAGCAAACGAGGAAAAGAGTACCGGATCTTTCAACAGACGGTTTGCTTAAATGAAATTGAAGACATGCTTTGCGCGGTGGGGGAGTTATTAATCAGAAAGGTAGACATTTAGACGGGTAATTTTTCGAAACAAAGAAAAAGTAAACTCGACTATTTTTCCAAGTCGCATACCTTTCAGACGAAAAATAATGTTCATTATTTATATGCTTAAAATAATTCGTGTAGCTCCGATTTCGAGTTACAACAATTACGCAATTATTAATGGTGCAATTTTTTACATTAATAATTATTGCTAATATTATGCGTGTACAATTAATATTTATACTAATTACATCAAACTTATAAAATCCCAAGAACCCCATTGAAAAATATATTTTCAATTTTATAACACGTAATACGAATTTAAAAGTAATTTTACAAATGGTATTATAAAGGCAAATTATACTGCTCACGTGAAAAATTAACAATATTTCATAATGTATGATAACGTAGAATGGTCGAATGTATATTTTAATTAATTTTACGTAATAGATCCGTTTTCTTCCCTGTACATTTTACTATATTTTTATTTACATTAAGATTTCACAATAATTCTTTTATGATATTACTATTATTATTATTATTATTTATTATTTTTTCATAATTTTCTAATAAATTACTTCGAGTTGTCTTTACAAAACTAAATCTTTGTGAAGTATTCAGAATTTTTCATGAAACTTACTGAAAAACAATGCACAGTAATTTTTTTAACGAGTATCTTTATTTCAATTACAAAGACTACTACTTTCCTCGTTTACTATATAGATTGGTATGGCGCATAGATTCGCAGGGAGGAACATTAAGAGCTTGTAAAACTTTTTCCCAAAAAAAGAAAAAAAAATAGAAGTACTAATAGGTATTGAGAATCCATAAGGAAAAGCACGAAGACCGAGATCGAGCGGCTAATTAAATGGTTCCGTACTCGTCGTCAGTATCGATCTCGTATACCTACGCACATTCGACAGACACGTTTTTCTTGTGTCTTCGTTTTAAACACGTTTTACACGAACTACCGCTGCTTATTCCGGTCTATGACGCTGTAGCAACGTTTAATAATTGCAAGACTACTCTTATCCATCTTTAAATAAACTCACATTAAGTGTGTAACAAAAGAAAAGTTGAGAAAATCGTATATGATCATTGAGGGTATAAAGACGATGGCCTAATAGTTAATGAATAGTTAATGCACATTAGAAATGCATGAGCTTTAAAGTCATTTAACATATTAGGATTTGATGAAAATGTTTTAAAATGTACTATAAAACATTAGCTATATTTAATTTTCCCAGCAAAGTTTAAAAAACTGTTACTTTAACCTTTATTTTTTGTTTTCGGATAACAATTTTGCAATTATTGAATAAAGTAGCGCTGCATCTATCTCGTGCAATTTCGAGGTCAAAGATTTATTTCTTTAACGTTTACAAGCTTACAATTATATATAGCTCTACTAACAGTGTGCCAACTTGGCGTGTTGACTACATGTAAATGATGCATTTGATTCAAATCAATCCTTTTATCACTTATTTCTCAACGTACAATATCGATAACTAATGTAGGACAAAATCCCACTCGTTCTACAGTTACGTACTGCAACAAAATTCATACAATACACTGAGAAAACAGTCGTAGTAAAATTTAATATATGTGCAAATCCACGAAATAGAGGAAATTTTTATTGAAGGCACACCTACCAGACCTGTTTTTTCTTTGATGAATTTTAAGACATTTTTGTTTTAATGAAATTTTTATAAAAGCCATGGTTTTCTAAAAAAAAATCTATGAATTCTGTTTTTATTAATTATTTCTCATTTTTCGAGTCATTTTTGCTCCGGAAAAAGGTTGTGACGAGTATCGTCACGCCGCATGCTATTTATTAAATACCTATGTTTGTATATATTTGCATGTGAGGTTCTTTCAGATGTTCCCGCGCACCAGAGCTGTACGAGAGCTGATGGGATTGTGAACGCGTCGCCTGGTGAGAGAGTGCGTGAGAGAGATAAGAAGCTTATCTAGCGTAACGTTAGGTTAGACGTTAGATTCGATTCGAGCATCGAGCGCGCGAGCCGTGAAGCAAAGGAGCGGTCTTCTCGAAATTAATAACATTGTTGCTTGGCATTTATTGTATAAAGATTGCGATCACGCGTGTTAGTGCCACTGTTTTTCGTCGAGAGAGCGTACCGCATACGAGATAGCTGGACCGAAGCGAGACCGCAGTCTACGGCTAATTATTGTAGTAGCGTCCTTCGCATTACTGTAAGTATCAGCTTCTCTCTCTCACTCTCACCAGCGCGTTCAACAATATCAGCTTCCGACTGACCGCGAGATTGTGCGCTAACAAAGCACATTTGTACTTTTACTCTGTTACAATTTTTGGATAATATAAGCAGTAGCCTTTTACCTAACGTCACGTGTGTATTTCATTTGTGAGTTTATGGTTTTCCCTGTTCCCCTTTCTCTAAAACCCACGGAGAATTTAAGTAGAGTAAATCTACATTTAACGTGGACAAACCCCGTTACAAGGTATACCCTACAATTGACCGATTACCCGAGTTTTTTTCTTTCAGAATCCCCTAGGAAACGAGAAAGAAACAGGTCTGGTAGGTATATATTATATATGCCTTCAACAAAAATTTTTGAGTTGAGGGTGAGTTGTTTCGACTATTTCGTGGATTTGCACATATATTAACGAAAAATTACTATTTAAAGGGGTGTGATAGCCACTAATGATCCGTCGCCGAGGGCACGATAGAAAAGTGCTTGAATCTCAATAAATATAATAAATTGCGCAAATTCCAGAAATAGTTGCTCTGCGCCTCGGCATTGTCTATCAATATGCTAAGTTTGAAATCATAATATTCAGGTATCGAAAAGAACGATTGTAGCAATAATCAGTAGCCCGTCAGCGTACGATGGTTAGTCAGGTTACGTCTAAGTACTGATTTTCGTTCCAATCGTTCGTTTCGATGTACAGGAATATGTCAAACTTTGCATATTGATAGATGAAACGCAGTTCAACTACCTCTTGAATTTGCGTAAAATTCATTATTATTATTTTGTTATTAACAATTTAAAAATTTTGTTTGTTTATCTGTTTTTACCCTTGTAGAAGATTTTTATTTGTTAATTGTCATTCATATTTATGAAATTGGAACATAGAAATTAAATTTTTTTGGTGCGAGATTCGGGACTGCAGTGAGGAGCGCGAACTACTCACCTAAACAGAATTCTTGCGCGTAAAACTTTGGATCGAATTTATAAATCCAACGTATTTATAATTAAACAAATAATGAATAACAATAATTACTAAATAAGAGAGCTCATAAACATATTGTATAATTTCATAATATCCGATAAGTTAATTAAAAGTATAAACTACTCGTTATAAGTCGCACAACCTCAAATTTAAAATTTATTTTAAAAATAATTTTTACTAAATAATATAGTAACTTTTATTATCCAGCATAATAATAATTAATATACTATATAGTAAAAATTGTCATATAGCTGCAAGTATAGCAGGCGGTTACTGTTCTAGATAGTTTTTCGTAAATATATATTAAATTTGACTGCGACTGTTTTCTCAGTGTACTGAAAAATCTATAATCGAAAAGAAGAAAAAAGCGCATTTATCGATCTCTTTAGCAATAGGCGCTCGAAGCACGCAAAATAGACCCATCACGAGCGCGAAATTGAAAGATAAGGCTTATTGCCTTGCTCGCGCTCGGCGGACGTTCCAAAAAGATAAGCATCTCTAGGGCTCGATGAGCGACGACTCAATAAGTGCGAGCTATACAGCGACTCGCCTTGGAAAAAAGCCGGGAGAAAAAGCCGAGGGAAGAAGAGTCGAGTCTCCGCGATTGTCACTCGGGCGGAGATTAGAGCAGCGACATCAATTTGTCTATATCTATGGCGATCGCGGTATTCGACATATAAATTATCGCCCGGTTGACCCGCGGCAGAAGGTGTTCCGACGACGAGTCGAGAAGAGGCATCTCTCTCGTGGTATCTGTGCAGTTCAGACCGCAGGCGATTTTCCATCGCACCCGATGCTTCCGGGATGAAGGTGAACAGGTGAATAGTGTCTTTGATTTATAATTTTGGAGAACTGAATTAGCTCCATGATTTACTTAATGATCGTCGAGAGAAAGCTGCTCTTTCGCAGTGAGAAAACTGTCCTAATTCTAATAATCACTCTTTATGCGATAAAAATTGCTGCGCATGATTGTAATGGCACGACATTCTTTAACTTACTATGTTGTACAACAGTTTTCAATTTTATTACATTTATTGGGTCTTATTGCTTATAATTAATTTTTATACAATGAATATTAAAGCCGCACTTAAAATGAATAGTAAAGATGAACAATAATTAAGAAATAATGGCAGAGTTATGCGATGTCAGTTGTATAGTAGGGAGTAGCCCTTTATAACTGCCATCACATAATTACTTCAAATCCAAATTTCATATTAAAATCATTTATACAATTGTGGGATCAGGTGAGGTAGTAGGATGTTAATGCAAGATGCTGACGTTGGTAGAAATGTATATATTGTTGAAGCACGATGTCAAACAAATAGAAATACAATGGAATACGCGGAGATACTTTAGCTAGATGCTATAGGCTGAGGGAGGCTCCCTCCCTTAGACTGGCTCGGGCCCCACGCTCGGCCCCCCCCCCCCTGTCACTCTCGTCTTCGACAATGCATACATCACTCATTCGCGGCGCATGATGCATACATGTTCTCTCAGTCTCTCTTTCTCTCTCTAATGTTATAATGTTGCGCACTCTGATGAATGAGAATGCTAGTTAACGAATTTTGCATTATTATACTGTAATATTATATTTTTAAGCGTATGATTACATATATGTAATTAGAATTACTATAGTTTTAATCCGTATTTCATATTCTTTAATGTTCTGTATTGCTACTCTTGCCAGATGGGAGGAAATCTCCCATGGCAAAAAATAAATTTCTTTAAATCTTTAAATCTCTCTCTCTCTCTCTCTCTCTCTCTTTTGTACTCTCTAGCGTCGCAGCGCATTCACGCACTCACACACGCGTACATACACATACATACACAATATACGCATACATGCATCGTGCAGCCTGCTCTCACTCTAGCGTCGCTGCGCGTTTATACTTATATACGCATATTTATTCACACATACACAGTTATACACTCGCTCTCAGCCCCACACAATTGTTTTCAGTATTAGATGCATGGAAAATTATATTTTTGTATCGTTATAGTTTTGTTAATTAACCAGATCATGCTTATAAACAATGTGTTGGATATTCTAATATACAAAATTAAAATATATTGGAATTTCTTTCTTAGAAAATAGTTCTTAGGCTTATTTGTGTTTGTAGCGATAGCTCTAATTTCGGTATGGTGTCAAATGCTGCGGCGCAAGCGCTGACCGGATACTCCGTATGGGGCCTTGCCTTTAGGGCTGTATGCGGCGCATACAGGGCTCATTGTTTCATTTTGTTTATAAATGCGTTTCGTATACTGACAATATGCTTTAGCAAGTCAGTCGAAGTCTAGCTCGAGAATAAGAAAGACGTGTTCCTTTGCTCTGCTGCTCAGAATAAATTCATATAGAAAAAGAGAAATATTCTGAGTTAAATATATTATTGATACCCATTTCCAATTCAATGTTTCTGCTAGAAGTTTATAGATGGCATTGTTCTGAAGAAGATATGTATAATAACTATTCTTGTTCTCTACGTATTACGAATCGTATGTTTCATAGAATTTTAAAGCGCTATCAGCAACGTAATATAGACGTAGATTGTGTGTATTCATGGAATTAATAAAATCCAATACATATTTTAAAATTATTTAAAATTCGGTTTTTTGAGATTTCAGGATATTAACATATGAATTGCATTATATAATGTAATAACATCAAACAATTTTTAGCGTGTTAATAGAGCTTTAAGATGATAATTGTCTCCCAGTGCACTAGTATCCTAGTTTAATAACAGGGGAATTAAAAACCGTATAATACACATTCATATCTAGACAGGAAATAGAGGTGTTGATTACTCTCAGACCGTTAAGCACTAGTATTTGCATCCCGCATTTCTTCGCACAGTCAACAATGAGGCTCTTACATTTTCTAACGCCAGTGATGAAATAATGCAACGGTTTAATCGACCGAGCGTAACGAACCTCACGGCTGTGTAATGTCATCCCAAACTTTCACACAGCTCTCATAACCGAGAGTATTATAGTAATTATGAGCTTCGATATATTGGAGACACCGAGAGTTCAAAGATTTGATTTACATTGTACCCCTTTCCAATCCAGGCAAAATCTCACGAGCGCACGAGGCAATTAAGATTTATATCATCGTAATCGTGCATTACATCTTTTCTCCGCGCGATATCGAACGCACACGCGGTTGGACAATCAAATATATGTATATATGTGTACATGTAACAAATCACACGCGAGCGCGACCTTTCTAATTGAACCTCGTAGTGCAAATACTTCCTACTTTCATTTTCTATTGGTGTATAAAATCACAGCGTCACCTCTGAAAGCCCAGCGTCGCATTATCAGCCCACATGTCGAGGGAGAAAAAAATGGTACACTTCCTACATTAGCTTATCAAAGCGCGAATTCCAAAATCAACACTCCACCCATGCAGCTCCTCACCTCCAAGTATCAACAGCTTTACTTACCGTTTCGTTCGCGAAGAAACTAGAGAAAAAGCTGAGCCCGAGAAATAAATCACGAGGAGAGAGGAGGGGGGGGGGAGGTGGTCGTGCGCACGCGGAGGATCTCAGAGCGCTTCCTCCTCCCCGCCCTCGGCCCTTTTGTTTTCTCTTGCAGCGTCGCGATGCTCCCGTCGTATTTCATTCTAATCGGTTTGTGCTTTGTCATTACTGCGCGCGTGTTGCGGACGCTTCGCCGATTTATTTAGCCCGCGGCTCCGGTCTTGAACTTACGGTACATTTGCTGCGAGAGAGAGAGAGAGAGAGAGAGAGAGAGAGAGAGAGAGAGAGAGAGAGAGGGTTGAGAGAAAAAAGGGAGTATATGGAAGCTGCGTGGAAAATTTCGCGAGGAGTGGGTGGACATTGAATATTTGAAAGGAGTTGGATAGTGTAGGGAAGGCTGGAGGATAATTGAAAAGTTCCAGTCTGGAGTTAACTTGGGAATTCGGGGTGTGAATCTTTTAGGCTCGTCAGAGTCAGAAATGGAGAATTCACCAGATGGTCTAGCGTCTGCAGGGGTAGGATATATCACTCTGTCCGAAAGACGAATGAATATTTTAATTTCAAACAAGAATAAAGTGCTTTAAAAAAACATAAATTTTCATGCAGAATTAAATATATACTATTTTTTTGTTTGTGATTAATTTTACAATTATGCACAATTAGTTTGTTGAAACGATTTGTAGTATAGCACCTCAAATTTTCCCCATAATGTATTAAGGGTTTGGCTTTTCTTCATGAATACTTGTTCAATATTCCTTTGGAGCAGAATTGTTTACAATTAATCAGCTAATTTGTTATTCGCAAAGAAATTAACCTAAGCCGGGTAATGAAGTTAGCTAATTTATTCTAGACTTTGACAAGGAAACTAGAATTCAATAAAATATACCCTGTTTTAATAATTATAACTCATTTTCGTACGAATTGGTCGATTCATGCAAAAATTAGCTAATTTATACAGCTAAGCATATCTAAAACCGTCTACTAAAGCTGATATCGATGAAAATTTGCATAATTTTTAAATAATTAAACTGCGAATGAATTGCCGTTCAACAAAGTAAAATTTACTGTACTGTCTTTGAATATTGATGTAACGATACTATGTAACAACTTGCAATCAGCAGAGATATTCAACATCTGCATGCAATACTCATTTAGTAAATTACCATAAATTTAGCAAAGTTTAAAATTCATATTAAAATATCTGGCTGACCGCTGGCATTCGAATCACGTGATTTCAACAGCTGATCATTTAAATGCAGTCCGTGAAATATCAATACACAAGTTTTAGCTCTGGATAAAATAGTAAATCAGGCAGTGACGCGAAATTTGTATTTTCATTCGAGTTTCGGGCCAGCTCAACGCTGACGTAACGGTTTCCTTCACATGACTGTCGCTTCTCCACTCGCGTAAGCGAAAGTAAACGGCACCGCTCACAGTTCATCGAACGACAGTGTACGCATGATCTGTACGATACGACGATCGCCTACTCTTGGCAATTCGACGCACAGCTCATTAGAACCAGATTTTATTCAACTTGCTTTCCCACAAACGACGCGAAGGTCAATAATCAGAGCGTGGGTGCGCTTACTTGGTTCTCTCATCCGGTTGCGTCACGTAGGATCGCAAAGCCCACTTGCTAGCGATTCACGCGTCAGAAGTACGTCATGACACGCTGCACTGGGACCCACCTGAAACAGAATAAAAGACGAATTCCGATTAAAAGAACTGTCAGGAGGCGCAGAGTACCGTTAACGTTCAGTCTGCGCAGGAAAAATCGTAAAAGGCCGCCGCATCCGATCCATCGGCCGTGACTTCGCAATAGCTCAGCTCTCGGTCTATCTCCCCACTGGCAC
Organism: Philotrypesis tridentata; assembly: GCA_018906965.1. Lineage (NCBI taxonomy): Eukaryota > Metazoa > Arthropoda > Insecta > Hymenoptera > Pteromalidae > Philotrypesis > Philotrypesis tridentata. Next base: position 460,184 of record JACCIB010000049.1, read on the forward strand.
ATTTGCATGCCGATAGCCGCAGCCCTCCCCCCCTCCCTTCTTCCCCACTCTCTCCCTCTCTCTTTCTCTTTCTCGTGACGTTTCTATCGCGGAGCTACTTAAATGTTAATGCCGCGGAGCAGCGAGTGCATAGCTCAGCTGCAGCTTGCACACATGCGCACAGTACAGGCTGCACGGGGCACGGACGCACACATACAGCTTTGGAGGGGACCTTGGGGGAAGAAAATGCAAAGAGACCGAGAGTTGCTGCTGCGCTCGTGGGTGGTCGCGAGTGCGGATCTCTCTCTCTCTCTCAGTTCTCGATGAGGGGGGCGACCCTTGCGTGCACATAGCCGTTGCGATGGACGCTGCTATACGCCAACGCAATGGTGTATTATGCGCGAGTTTATGGGGAAAAATTTTACGGAGGCTTTCTTGGGAGTCTAGCATTTTTTACGAGAGGAGAGGAGGTATAGAGAGGCTGCTCCACAGGCTCGTGACTGAGGAGTTGGACCTGTTGATCGAGAGGCCGAGAGAAGGAGAGGGAGTAGGGGGTATGTTATAGGTGCGTATAGTCGTAGAGTCGTCGACGATTGTAAAGGCGTCCTTTTCCTTGCTTTCATCACAGATAATTGTTCCCACTAACAGAACAATTGACTGCAGTAAATTGCAAGCAAAAATTAGCAGCGTTATTTGTTCCGTTGACTCAGCTGGAGAAAAAAGTCAGGAAATGGAATCCCTTTTGACAAGCGAGCTTTTCTTTCGCTTCAAAAAGATGATTTCAGCTCTCAGTGCAATACTCGTGATTAATCCTCTTCAGTGCCGGTACTGCCTGCTACAGAGATCATAGCGGTTGTTTATATGAACAATTTATATATTTACCTCGACGACTATGAGACTCCGCGCTCGGGCAGACTGCGCTAATTACGAAAAAAGACAGGCCACTTCCCCCCCCCCCCCCGGACTTTCCGCAATAGTATTTCCATAAAGCAGCTGGCAACTCGCGATTCATTAGAGCTCGGTTTTTTGCTCGCACACCCGCGCTCCCTTGCTCCTTCTCTCTCACTCGCGTCCTCTTACTGCAGCCGATACAACCCGAGGCACAACGCAATCACGCGCGTATTAAGTACGCACACACGCGCGCATCGTAAAATCGTATCACACTCGAGCGGACGCTGCTGCTGCTGCTGCAAGCAGACGCATAATTCATCCGCGCGAATATAGAAAAAGGATCGAGGAAGTTCACGCTGGCCGCGCGTAATTACAAGTTCTCCGCGGCGCATCGTCTTCCAAATAAAGAATTATTTACGCTAGCCTGCGCGCGGTGTCATACTTGGCTTATCGTGAGAAAAGAGTCTGATTATTTCTCAGTCGACGAGAGAGAGAGAGAAAGAGAGAGCGAAGGGGAAGAAAAAACGGCGATATGCCCCGAGACGAATCAGTAGTAACATCGATGCCACGATATTTTTCGTCAAGAGGGACTTCCTCGACGGAGCAAACAACGCGCGCAATCACAGATCATGAATCCTAATCTGACGTTTGGAAAAATTAACCGACGATTCCATTTACAACGAGCAGAGCAAACCGAGCGAAACGCAAAAAGCTATATCATTCTCCCGGGCAATTCGAATAATAAAAGCGCAAGGTCACGTCGAGCAAATAACAAATTAACCCCTCTCTCTCTCTCTCTCTCTCTCTCTCTCTTCTCCTTCGTTCGACCTACACTACCATACACTCGCGAACAATTCTAATCCGAGTGCGGAGTCGAATCTCACGATGAGCCGCTCGCTATCCCGTGCTGCGTGTAGAGGGAGAGAGTCTATCGAAGCGAAACAGGGTACTCGGTGTATACCTGCACTTAAGCTCTTCGCGTGCGGGTCCACTGAGAGAAATAACATAATTAATTTTACTTATTTCCAAGAACGATTATCACCAAATCTTTTCTTTATTCATTAAATATTGCGGCATTGATGTTTGAACAGGATTGTGTTAAATAAAAAAAAACAACATTTGGATAAACAATAATTATTATATTAACTCACGCTGGGGGTCAGCCTCATCCCTCTCAAGCACTCAGGGTGCATTCATGCCTGCGTTCTCTCTCCCACGCATACACTCCCACAATGTTATAAAAACTTTGATTTGCTTCGCAAACGTTTGTGGGCGTGGTTAATTCTGAAAAAGATTTAGAATTCTCTTGATTCTCACTGCAGAAATTTGTGCTCCAATTTCTATGGAATTTAGCTGATTTTGCCATGAGTTCGTAAAAAAATTATCGTATAAACAATGGACTAATTATTAGGTTTACTTAATCTCATTAATTACGGTATAGAATCATAATAGTAAATTAGCTAATTTATGGCAAACTTAACAATAAATTAGATAAGTGTTGATAGAACCCTCGTTTCGTCGGATTCATTCTTTGGTAAAAGCTTAACGAGTTAGGTGATTAATAGCTAAGCGTTCACCGAAGATAAACTTAACTAAATAAATTAAAGAAAAAGCACCGATCCAACGGGAAATGAGGGGTCCGAAAAATCTTTTACGATGGTGATAATCAAGATATTTTCACACAGAAAAGTTTGCAGATTCGTATGAGAAATATATAAAGAAAGGCGATTGGTATAGCAGTAAACTACTATAAAGAATTATTAAAATCCAACGAAGTACATGTTGTGCAAATTGGCGACTTTCTAATGAATCCCATAAAAAACTGCAGATTATTGCAAATTTTTCAGAACTACTGTATTAAATTTCACTCCTAGTAATTCAAGCTACCGATATCTGTATAGCTTAAACTATTCCCATGTAGAGGACAAAAGAGTGTTTACATAAGACGCGATGTAATTGCTGATAGTACAAGATACTCCTATAATGAAAATCTAATGTTAGCATTGCAGATTCGATTAAATACTTTTGAAAATCATACCGCAACGAATTTAACTTTTGTACTTTGCATAATAGTGTGGGATATTTACGGGGAAGAGATAAAATGAGACTTAACTCTCGTTTTAACCGAATAAAAATATATTAAGTAAAACATTAGAAAAACATATATTCGTATCGCATCATTCTCTCGAAACACAACTCAGTCGATCCGCACTCGTCGGTGGCAGGCATCGATCTGCCGAACCTCTCGATCGTCATTCAGCTCATCACCTTCCCTCGGCTACCTGGTCCTTCTCGACTTACCCTCATTCAAAACATTTCCACTCGCGCTCTCACCACGTGCTACACACATTTTTCCTTCCACGCCGTCTTTCTGTTATAAAATAATAAAATCACACCTCCTGCATACTTTAATCTCTTTCGCTCTTCAAACGCACGTACAACTTCTCTAATTCTCAATTGCTAGTCGGTTCATTCATCTTGATGACACCAGGGAACCCTGTGTCCGTCTCATCCCTCGCCTAAGCTTTTTACAATCATACGACCATACCTGTATACACATTTACATCTATCTCTCGATCCCTCGCTCTCTCTCTCTCTCTCTCTCTCTCTCTCTCTCTCTCTCCCTCTCTTTCTCTCTCTCTCTCGCTTTCTCTCTCTTTCTCTCTTACTGCTACATTTACACCTACAATAGTTAAAAATACCACTAACTTTAGTTTAAAAGATTTCTCGAGACAAAAGAGCATTTACATAAGGCACGACGTTACTATAGACCAAGTGAGTTAATATCCAAATGAAAATCCGATTACCATACTCTTTGGGATTCACAAGTCAAGTCAGCAGTAGGCCCCAAGAAAAAGCCCGCCGCACCGACAAGGCTCTAAGCTTTCGATACAAAATGCTTTACGTTATGTAAAGGGGAAGAGTGTAACACATCGAAAACGCCTATTTTTCTTACATAACCGTGTTGGGAAGAGATAAAAAAAATCCACCATGAACTACCCATTTGAGCTGGTGCTGCATAATTGCAAGCCAAAACCGATAATTACAGGATCGGCAAGCTTGGAAAAAAGTCCTACAACTCCGAGCGCGCTTTTTCGTGCTCGAAGTCCTATTTGACAATATTTCCAACACAATACGCTGCACATTGCACATGCTGCGAAATCGGAATACTTCAAGCGCACGTTCCAACGTAAACAAATGCAGTGCGTGACGCAACCTTTCACTCTCCAGTCTCCCCACATCAAAGTCCCACATACGTCAGCTCGGCGTATATTGAGTCGATCGCCGGCGCGTTGTTGTGAATGAACGTCACATCGCGTCGCTCATGTAACTCGCCTGGCGTATATGGCCTGCGCGCAAGCAGTTTAGAGAGGAGGTTTGAAATATATCTGTGCTGCGCTGCGTGTCTGTAATACTGCGCTCTCTCTCTCTCTCTCTCTCTCTCTCTCTCTCGGTTGGCTATTTATGTGCCTTTCGATTATTTGTCACATTCGCGTCCGAGCATTCGTCCGCGAGGGATATCGGGAATCGCCGCTCTATGCGCGCTCATGTTCAACTCAAACTGCGTCTGATGATTTTGCGTGTTTATAAGGGGTTTTGGTATGCGGCCTTGTTCCGAGCGCCCGAGGCGGTTAGATGGGAGTACTGGAGGTTCGAGAGATGTGTGAGTTATGCTGATGTATGTGGAATCGGTGAACGTACTACACTGCTAGGAACTTTAAGGATGTCTTCAATCGTCATGTTGCTGAATTCCGAAGCTAAACTGGCACTTTCATACTGCCAGACTATAAGACATAATAATAACGCGAAATAATGTAGCAGATGGAAAAAATTATGATAAATCGCTGTGATTTTACTTCTGCTATCAATAACAAATAAATTAGTACACAAGAAATTAATTGAGCCATGAAAAAAATGCTTCCTTTACTCAAACGATAAAGATTGTGTATACCGCAAAGGACTACAGCCTATAAATGGGATGCCATAACCTTAATAGCTTCGTTGTAGGTCTAATATTTTGAGATTTACAGAGCATTAAACTCAAGATATTTACAAGTATTTTGTATGAAAATATACCTGAAAGCGAGCCTGAAAGCTACCCAATACGGTGGATAAAAAAAAAACAACTATACTAGCTGGTATGACGCGAAATTCACAGTTTTTTTCAACGACCGTCAATTAGACTAGACCCCACAATTGATTCTGGAAGTGAACCTACATGAGATTCGCGAGAACTGACTGATGATGGTTATACAATCGATGAAGAGTAGATTATTTAGGTTAAGCAACAATAAAGCGGTGCAATGTACTCGAGGAACGTAATGACTATCGAAACGCGAACGGTAACATGATGGCTTTAATTAGACCATGACGTTTTACGAGCTTATTTTGTACAACAGCTAATTCGACGAGAGAATGTTGATCAATACACATTTCTAAAGCTTGCGCAGAAAAAAATCGTAATTCACTTGTGTCCAGACTTTGCAAACGAGTGAGTTATAGGATGACGCGACGCTTCGTCGTCGAATCTTTTCTATAGTGCATGTAATACCGCGAGAAAAGATTTTGTAGGCGAAACTAGCAAACAGCTCCTATAAATACAGATTCCTTTGTCAAGTTATGAGCATAAATTTATCCTCCGGATAGCATATAATTTCTAATGATCAGCTGATCTAATGCTCAGCTTCGGATAAGACTGATGTGACACTTTGAGAGTCTCAAGATTTACAATACACTGAAAATACATACTTCGCTTTCGTTTCTTCATATAGTCTGTAATATACCTGACGGTGAAAGATAAACACAGTACATCAACCCTTGAGTCCATTGCTCGAGAGATTGATATAATTTTAACTTCAAACGACCCATTTAAAAATGCACGCTATGTCTACGATCGCAACGAAACACTGACAAAAGAATTATTTAAATAAATGATATTAATAATATAAAATAAAAATAAATCATGCTATACTTATCCTCTACTGTTATGCAGTAATAAAATTTTCGAGTTTATAGTTTATTTATAATTCAAACCGATTCGTTTCAGTAAATTTAATATTTATGTCAAAGCTCGGGTTGTTCATTCAATGGTGTACATAAATGTTTAACAGAAATAATAATAAAACAAATATTGCTATGATTTATACAATGGATCCTTGTACCATCCAAATAAAGCAATTTCGTAGTTGAATTATCAATTAAATTGAGGCAAAGCAATAATTGATTAAAATTGACATATTTATTCTATTGTTTAATACTTCATTATTATTATTTAGTGCTGCATTAAATAATGTATATGCACTCAAATAAAAATGCACATACATTTCCATGGGTATATCTTGAGAAACATAATAAGAATTAATTGTTCTTTTGCGCATAAATCAAATAGAAAAGAGAAGAGATTGTTCAATACTTACTTATTTAATTATTTTTCCGAGTGTACAGACCGCGGCGGGACAGCTGAGGGAATGGAATTATCGGCGAGGAAAAACCGCGGCTGCGCAAAACAGTTTGTTTGCCGCAATAATATAACCAGCTCTGGAAAAAGCAGCGGCGAAAAACTTGTCAGGCCTGTCCGGAAAAAAGTCTGAAATTCCGCGAGTTGGGGGAACGGCGGAGTAGACACAGATCGCGAGGATGCAGCTTCGCGTTTGGGGCTATGCAGCCTCGTCGCCGAGGCTAACGGTGAAACAAAAGAGACGGAGAGATATTAACGCGGCGGCGGCGGCGGCGGCGACTCGCCATTAGAGCGAACTGGATCTCAGCACACTTTTGCTATATTCCGCGAAGAGCTATCATTGTCTCGGCTGCAGCGAGTATAGTCGTCGCTGTTCTTTTTACAGTTAAGACTCCCGCGAGTGTTGTACGCGCGTTGCATCGCTCGTTCCTCTGTTTACAAAGAGCAGGTGTTTCAGAGTCGATTCAGGCTCCGGAAGCTCTATATAAAGCTCTTGTACGCGCGAGTTTATTGTGCGGGAGAGAGAAAAATGGGCCAGGACGACGAAGAAGTCATTAGTGGATTATTATGATGGAGGTGAAGACGCGGCTGCTGAAAAATGAGACTTGCTCGAGGTTACAGAATTACCGTTTATATTTTTGAAAACTTGACTGCACGTGCAGTACTGGTAAATTATGGTGCTAAAGTGAGGAAGAAAAATGCTGCTTCCATAGTGATGATAATTTAATTTTAAAAATGTATTATTGTATATAGTTTTGAGCTGTTTATTAGATTTTAAGTGCACTTTAAAGTTCTTTCATTATTTGATATATGAAAAGTGAAACTGGCAAAACTTTGCAGAATGACAGGCTTATGTCGTGTTCAGAAATATGCAAGGTGATCATTACATAACAGATAAATATTTGACGACTATTCATTATTTTCCTTGTTCATTGTTGTAGTAATGCAAAAATTGAATCTTTTTGACTGACAAAAAGAGGACGTTGATTCCAAAGAATCGTTTCAGAGCAAGATCAAATTAAAAATCATGTTCCGCCTTTATCATTTTACTTATACGAGGTAAAATTGCTTATACTACCGCATGATTATATTATAAAGATTTTCTTTCAAAAATTATTTCAATTCTTTTATTCTCGACTTGTTTTGCTTTCTTCGGAAATGATTACTTTTTCGGAATGTAACGTAAAACGATCTTAATGAAAAATGTTTTGGTGATATTGAGCCAAGATGCGATTTGCATTATTAGATTTGCGATGTAAATTTACCAATGCAGATTTTTGAATCAAGCATCTGTCACAAATAACAAGCTTTGAAGGAACTAAAGTGTTATTATTGCCTCCGCTGAAACAATAATAGCACAGAATTACTGAAGAATCAGAGAGAATTTAGCACGTGCTCAAATAGGATTGTGTACTTGAACCGCATTAACGAGCTATCAACGTCGCTTGTTTTACTTACCGCCCGTTTCAACTTTTTTGTGGAGCTCGTGGTTTCCCTCGGTTTAATTTTATTGAAAGACAGAAAAATGTACAAAAATGCGTAAAAATACATAAAAATATATAAATTGTACAAATCCTAGTGTAAAATGTATATAAACTGCACATAAGAGACGCGATAATAAGGTAATAAACAAGTATAAACATAATGTGAAGCAAATAAATGTAGGTGTACAGCGATTGGATGCGAACTGAGGAGAGCGTTGAAAGCAAGCTCGCTCAATGCCATTAGCCCTGAATCGCGGGGTAGAATCGCAGCGCGGATCAGAGTTCGAACAAGCGATCGACCCCGCGATGAGAACTGACCGCGACGAGCTGACGACCCGCGATATCCGCGTCAAGCGCACGAAGCTCCTGCGCATAGCTCTCGCAATCCTCTTATCAATCCGAAGCGGGGGAAGAGTCAGGGTCGTCGCGCGGGAAGATCGATGCTGACTCGGCGTAGGACTTACCATTACAGCACATCACACCGGCGAACGACTCGAGCCGACGTCTCTCTTGCTCTCGAGCAGAGCTCGGCTCGGACAGACGCCGTCGAGCGAGACGTTGCGTTTGAAAGAACGGTGAGATTGCATTGCAATGGCAGATCCGACGACGGAAATTGGAATGTGAGACGAACCGTGTACGGAGCGAATGCCCGCCTGCACCGGTTGCTCTATGTGTGTTTGCTTCTTTGGAAGGTAAGGAACAATTGTTCGCACTGTACGCCACTTGTTCTTATCAATTTTTCCTTTCGACTACTGGCTGCGCAGGAGGTCTTGTGAGAAGGAAATGTTGAATTGAATTCTTGCAAACAATTGTCTGATAAATTCATCATTTTAACTCCATTGCGTTTCCAGCAATTTTTCGGACTTCAAAATATATACTTTCCTAGGACGAAATTCCAAGGAATGATAGCTGTAATAATGCGATAATTATTTGTGAATATTGCAGGAAGACAATCTGAACGGTTGTTTTCAGCACAGTCGATTTTCAGCGAGGAAGCCAACAGCCAAGAGATCCCAGCGGAAAGAAAAAGCACACACACGGAAATCCCTCGTGGTATTTCGAATGCAGGAAAAGCAGCAGCGGCGCAAGAGAGCATAGCCCCGCAGTTTAAGCAGTAACGCCCAAGCGCTGTAGAGGAAAAATGCTCGAGGTGTTTTTCGGTTGACAAACAGTTCTCAGGCTCGCGGTGAACGCGCGCACGAGACAACTGCAACGAGCCGGAAGAAAGCAGATTCGACGACCGATAGACGAGGAGAAGGTAAAAGAGGAGGCGGGAACATCGCGGCGTTGCGTAATCGCCACGGTTATTACGATTGCCGATCCTTATCTCGATCACTTTCATACGCGAGAGAACGAAGTATTTCGTTGCGAAATCGCAACTTTTGCCGCCGCTCGCCACCTCTTTTTCCTCCTTCATTTTCTTCTGCACTCGAGCTTCGCAGGAAACATTCGTTCTGATTCATTAGCCAGGTAAGGACGTGGAAAAATAACGAATGCAAAATTAACGAAGCGTAATTCTGAGAAGCAATCAGACGGCGCGGCGCATCACGCGTATATTAATAGCAAAGAAAATCACGGCAGGGAAAATTTTGCGTGTCGTAGCACCGGCCGCTATTACAATGAGCAGCGCCGGCTTCTGCGCATTTACCACGTAAACCCTATTCGGACTCGAGCTCTGCGCTCACTTCATCCCCATGTACAAACACTATACCGGCGCATCTTTAACACTGCACATATCCTTCATGTAATTTATACTTTTATTTTCATTTGATCACTAATTTTTAGTGAAACTATTTTCAGACACAGTGTACACAGTAGAGTTCTATATTTTAACCGAGACTAAAATGTACTTTTTGATTCTAACACATGCACGTATAATATATGTATACGTATGGGTGATTCTCATTATAATTCAAAATTATATTTTTTCTAAAAGTTATTGGTAGCTTATCGGGAGCGATTCTACCAGGAATAGCTGATTTTGGGAAAATATACATTTTACTTGAAAAATGCGTGATAATTCTTTTAGGTTGTAAATAAATTAACTCAACTCAATTGTCTTCAGTATAAAATATTGAATGTTTAATTCCTCGAATAGATTTGTCATTTCTGTATCGCACAAAGTTAAAAACTGAATTTTTTTGAAACTGAACACTTTTATAGGGTCAAGCGTTGATTAAAATCAGCAGAACTTGACGTCCATAAAAAGAGAAAGAGAAAGAGAAAGAGAAAGAGAAAGAGAGGGAGAGTCAATCAAAGACCATCAGAGCAGATTGCATTTCCAGGAGATATTAAAATGCGACTGTATGAGGATTACGAAAGCAAACGGCGCGCGCATCACTTGCCCTAACCGAGAAACGCTCGTCGAACGCCGGAGAAATTTTCCAGCCAGATTCCGCGCATCCAGCATTAATCGGAGCATTAAAAGCGCGCAACGCACGTGAGAAACGGTACATTTTACAACGAGCTATGTTTATACATACGGGAATTATCATCAGCCGAGCGCATATTGCGCACTTTTACTTCCAGTCCAGAAACACACGAACTCGCGGCTAAACTTTTTCAAAGTCGTTTGATTTATATTGACAGAGCCATACCTCGATGTAAGAATCGCTCGCTACGCGACAGTGCAACTGTATTTCTTGGCGTACTTTTACACTCGAAATTCAGACTGCATCGGATTAATTAGCGAGGTGTTTTATTCATAAATTAGCATGGAATTGTAAATTCAAAAAGTATTAGGAAAACGTATGGTTAATTAGGCGGAGTATAAATATTTAGTTATTGCGTGATACAATCGCAGTATTTTCTAGAAAATCCAAAAGGTGGTAGAAAGACATAACCACATTACTGTACCATCACTTTCTATTATACGCCCTATAGAATATGGTTTTGGTAATAACCACTGTTTTAATATAATATTCGAAAAACATATTACTACTTAATTATACTAATTAATTATTGTATTACAACAGCTGGAATATTGTATTAATTTTTTGAATTATGCCAAATGAGAATCCACAGCAGCGAAAATAATTTTGATTTGAAATTTAAATTATATTTAGAATGCGATTTATTTGGCTTACTTTGCAGTGCTTATGGTTCCTATTATTTGTTAATTATTATTTATTTCGTGCACAAAATGTTAGTTTCTTTGATACATGTAAATCATTAATAGTAAGAAGAAACGATGCCTAGCAGATGTGCGAAAATGACTATATACCTGTACAATATATTAATCGATGGCCTCAACAAGGAAAAGCCGATGAATACATATCATCCGCACGCATAAGTGCAAACAAGTCTCAAGAATCTGTGCACATGGATATCGACAAAATTCTCCGCTGCACTAGAAACTGTGTCCATTCAAAGTCCGCGCCACAAAAGCATGGGACAGCTTAGCTTCCTGGTCTGTAAGAGTATGGACTTTTCGTGTTTAGCAAGCATAACCGCGACACAGACTCTCGCTCGCCCTTTCGCGACTTTCCTCTCGGAACTCTGCGCTGCATGTACGAGTGAAAGCGTCCGCGGCTGGCCCTAATTCTAATTAATTATATCGATAACGTAACGGTGAATTACCGAGGTATTCGCGGGCTGCTCTTGCTGCGCCCACATGAAGTTTTCCCAAGCGTGCACACTTCGAGCGTGAGACGCAGAGGCTAATTCGGTATATGGAGAGAGAAAGAGAGAAATCCGCCGACGATACACGCTTACTATACTCGTTCGAGTAAATTTTTATGCTAAATTTTTATCAAACTTTCAGTAACCTCATAGAAATGCTACCGGAAACCTCGCTCTATATATAGTTATTTATTTTGAATCATTTAAACACTGCACTCTAAACGTTTGTGTTCTACCACCGACTTAAGACGACGAAACAAATAAAAATTCCTTGTAGAATAGCTGTTAACTATAAATCAAAGCTAAATCATAAACTACCTATGTTTTTTCGGACTGTTTCGTTACTTTATTTCCTCATCGGGAATACACGAATCAGCGCTGTTTTAATTAATTTAGCTTATTTTTTTATTGTATTCATTGATACGAGGTAAACTCAGGTAAATGCTGTAGAGAAAATCATTGTATTCATAACAATGTTTGTCACGCGATTTTTATAAAATTTACAATAGCTATAGCAAAAATTATTATTATTATTATAAAACATAGAAAAATTTTAGCAAACTACAAATGTAGTAAATTTACTTGCATTGATTATAACCTTTCTCGCAGTGCGCGCCTAGCCATTTGAGAGTAAACTTTGATGACTTTGTTAAATACAAATTATTAATTGATAAGAAGAAAACCAAGACGACGTTGCTTTAAATATTTTTACGGGATTCTCATATGCTGAATGGAGGTCTGGCGAAAATTGCAATTCAGAACAATCGCAAGGAAATGGTAACGGAAGTGAAGGGCCCCAAATAATGGTTGTACATTGGAAATTCACATATTAGCGCTAGCCGAGATATCGCCGAAATATCGCAGAATCCTCCGAAAATTCGCGGTAGAAGTTGGAGCAACTTTTTGCAGAGCACACGGTGCAAATACGAGATTCGAGCTGCGCTCGCGACGAGGAAAAAAATGGAGGTTATCGCTCCCCGGCGCGACGTAATGTCCCTTCGGAGAATGAGCTGGGGGGGAGAGCTGGGAGGGTAAAAAGTCGCGCGCCATGATAACCGTTGGCACCGTTACAAAGCCCGAGCGGCGGCCAGCGAGCGGCGACACACTAGTATATAGAGACTAGACCGGTCGAGGCGCCTTCGAGCGATCGGAAAGGTACTCATCTTCGACTTGCGCTCTCGCGGCTGTATTTATGACTGTCGCTTTGCATTGAACGTAGCGAATGTTTGTTGTGTCATCCTGCCCGTAGGCCAGTGTACTTATAGAATACGGAGTTGAGCTGCTGTAATGACCGGGAATTACGCGCGTTTCAAAGGTTAAGCGAACACGGATGGCAAGGTTTCAGGAAGACTTTCTGTTACGTGGCTTTAACCAATCGGCTGACCAGATTTTGTCAAAATTAGTAAATATCAATAAGCATACATAGCGAACATTCAAATCTCCAAGCTCAACACTCTGAGGTATGCACGGATCGGCAGAAAAAGTAGCCAGAGAATCATTGAGCTCGTGATCTCGCTGCGGCAAGCAGGATAAAACCGCGTAACATCAGTTAGGCGCGTAACTCCGCGCGAGAAATTTAATCGCCGTCTTCGGATAAATTCCAGCTTCCACGCGATTCTCCACACCTCGCCGTCCGGCACATCGGAAAAGCCAGTCCACACACGCACACATTGCATACATTCGCGTTACACCCTAAAAGTCACCTGTAAATTTCACGCAGCTACTCGCAATATTTACGAAGCCTCGCGACGTAAATCAGCTGCTCCCGCGCGATAAATAACTGTACACGCTCGCGCTCGTGTACATATATATATAAGGATCGTCGGCAAGGTCACGACGTAAGGTGCCGCGCGCGCGCTCGCGCCAAGCCAGGATAATAATTTGACTTTTAATAAATTATTATCTAATGCCTTGATATATGTGATTGCTTTCGGTAATTTTTCTAACGGTACATCGCTGGCTCGCTTGTGCGGGAGAGAGAAAGAGAGAAAAGAGAGAAGCTCGCGCTAGAGAGTGAAATAGACATTGTTGTGCGCTGTACCGCTAGGGAGATATCGTTGAGCTGCATCGCGAGAGACGACGGCTGATCATAGTGTTTGATCAACTTTTTCCGCGGCGCGAATGAATGGAGCCCGGCTTTAAGTACTGGCTTATTACACTGCTTAGCCGAGTCTTTAGTTGTTCGACTGTGGACGTGTGCACGTCTTTATAACTCAACAGTGCGGTGTAGAAGCAGAGAGAGAGAGAGAGAGAGAGAGAGAGAGAGAAGAGAGAGAGAGAGAGAGAGAGGGGAGGGGGAAAGAGAATCTCGAGGTGAAAGAATTCGAAAAAGTCTGGGCCGCAGCCGCTATTACGCGGACGACGCGTCCATATCGCAACTCGTGAGATTCAGGAAGTCGCGGATCGAGCGACGAGTCGAAGCTAATTAAGAATTTAATGACAACGGTCTCTCGCGCGCCTTAAGGGAGTGGAATGCCACTGACGCCGGGACGTTAAATTTTTTTCCCAATTACGCGACTCTACTGGCCGTATGCATGAGTACCTGCGTGTGTATACATATATATATATACATATATATATCTGTATATAGACGACGCGTCTCTTCCTCTCGCTCGTAAAGGACTCGGCCGGTGAGCCGGAATGGATCGCCGGCTCGCTGAACGTAAATTTGAGTCTTGCGAAATCACGACTCTATCCAAAGCTAAGGGGATCTAACTACTTTTCGTCTTTTCGGTTATCTCAATAGGAGACAAAATACCAAAAGCCAAAGCTCACTCTTCTCTATTGGTAAAATGCTGCGACTGTCTCACATTCAACTCCAGTAAATTACCTCTTATTTAAGCATCATAAAACTCATACTCTTAAACTTTCAAAGTCGCATATAGCTCCTAAACTCCTAACTGACTTATGCAAAGAGTTTAAATACTTTTCATTTTCAGATAAATGCAGGAATTTCGATTTGAATCCTCGCGAAAGCTATTTTAGCTATAAGTAAAGTAGTAAAACTGAAAAATTCTATTCTCTTAACAATAACAAATTATCTGGAATGTTGTAAACAGTACAAAAATCCATGAACCCGACTGCAGTAGGACAATTTAAATACAGATATATGAATTACTTTAAATTTCTTGCATATTTTAAAGAAATAAATAAAATAGAGTATGAAATTTTGTAAGAATTTAAGGTGGTTTCTAGAGCCCCTTAAAATCGTTGGCCGCGTCGATCGTGTCTTACACTCGACTCACTGCGGATTAATTATAAGTAGTATTATAGAGCTCCTACGGATAGCACGCAGCAATGCCACGCAATCTCGCGCGTGCGAGCTTGATGCGATACGGTTTCTTACTTCACAGGGCTCGAATGTCTCGGGTACAATGACTCGGTTTTATACTTCTGTTTATGTCGTGCATGCGTTGGAAGTTGCTCTCGGAACGAGGGCGTCGATGAGGCGATTAAAAATACGGATACTGCATTTCAGAATGGAAAGTGCGTGTGCTTTTTCACTCATAATCTAATGGAACACTATATTCAAAATGCAATTTCAAGGTTAATTCAACGAAAGGCGTTGAAATTCTTTGCAATGGCTTTTTAAGATGGCTAGATTTGCGGTTGCAATCGGGCGAGCATTTAAAGAAAATGTATTTTTTTACGTTTGCTTTGTTTCGGACTTAGGAAAATCGTAGGACAGGTTGTTGAAATAAATGTTCCACACAGTAAGTAAAATATTTAACTCTACTTGAAAATGTATTGCTTCTAATGGATACATAGGCTACGCACAAGACATCCGTATGGTTTCGGAGCTTGTTCGACACTGAGTAAGAGTATTTTTTTAAAGACAATTCAATACGTACGTATGCAACGAGTATTCCTATACAATACAACCTGATACACATTTCTGTGGTATTGGCGGTGTACACATTGAGCAGTAAAAGCTCATCTTAGTGCTTCCGCTGTAACATCGGGTTATCGAACTGTCAAAACGTCGCGGATGCGTGACTTTGAAAAAGAACGCGTATCATCATCAGTCGTAGAGGAAATTGTTAAAAACGCATTGCACTAGAGCCTTGCGCTCAGACACAACAGGAACAATTATAGCGACACGTCGTCACTATGACGTTTCTCATTTCCTGGTACTTTTTTTCATCTTCAGGTCAAGCGAGAGAGAGAGAGAGAGAGAGAGAGAGAGAGAGAGAGAGAGAGAGAGAGAGAGAAGTAACGCGAAAGGTAAGTGCGAACGCTATGCGAATTAGTTTTTGATTTTTTCAGAGATTTCTGTCTGAAAACAGAACTGTGTTTCCTGTTACAATAACAAAAATAGAATCTTAATTTGCAATTAGAATTATACACTGAGAGAAATAGGCATTACTTTTTCAAACCTTCAGTACGAAAAGTTACAAGAAATTATAGTAAATCATGCACAGACTTCCCAAACACTAACTTTTACAATCCAATATAGTAATTTTTATTTTGGTTCAAATAATTTAAAAATTTATTTATCTTTTGTTTATCTGTTTTTAACTTTGTAGAACATTATTGTTTTATGAGTATTATCATTATTTATTGATTATTCATTGAATTAAATCGAAATATGCAAATTAAAAATTTTCGACTTGGGCTGGATTCGAACCCGGACCTACGGGACCGCAGTCAGGAGCGCTAACCACTCGCCTAAACAGAACTCTTACGCGTAAAACTTTGGATCTAATATATAAATTGAACGTATTCATAACCTTAAACTCAAATCATTTTTACCATTTTATATAGTAAATTTTAATACAAATAATTTTTACTATGAGAAATATAGTAATTTTTTCTACAGCGACTTGTAATATTCGATATTAAAATAGTGAATATCAGCATAATAGCAGTAAAAATTCTCATAATGGCAGTCTGTGCACAGATTACTATAATTTCTTGTACTTTTTCGTACTTACAGTTGTAAAAATTACTGCTTTTTTTTCTCAGTGTAGTAAAATAAGTTTGAAAATGTCAGGTCAAATTGGTTTCGGGAAAGAAATATTTTACTTGAAAAGAAGTGAATGATTCTGGAGCAAAATTTATTATTGTGCCACATAGTAGTACATAAAAAATAAATGAATAATAAATTGATTATAGTGAGATTGGTGGTTTCTCAGTGGTTTCTAAAAACGTTTTTACCAAAATTACCCATTCATAAAATATATTTTTCCCAACAATTTATAATCTACTATATGAATCTATTCTATGAATATAATTCTAATTAAAAACATTTAAAAAGCGTAAGGTACTGTCACACGAAATTCGAATTTTTTTTAAACTGCTTTCAATTATCAGAAGACTGTGAATTCTCCGATGAGAAGAATTCTCATTTTAAGAATTTATATTTATCCGATAAAAGCGATGTATTTTTAAATCTCAAAATACTTCACATGCATTTATATACGTTTGTGCTTTTCATTCTTCGCATTACATAAAATTAATCAATAAACTTCATTTATTTATTTTTTTATTTGATTCTTATCCGAAATTATATATTCTTCCTAAAAAAATACTACAACACTTCTAACTGATATTAAATTTTAAATCTTATACAACCCGGCTTCTCTTTCAGTTAACCAAATAGAATTGCCAAATGCTTCACAATATCCGACCATCACTTTATTACGTAAAACCAAGATTTTGTTTCAATACAAATGAAGTGCATGTAAATCGATTGATTTCCCCAAATAGTATTCCATTTTCGTAAGTTTACATGTAAAAACGCGATAAACCATGGTGAAAACGAGCCGGAAACGCGCCGTATAAACTGCTCGATGATGCAACCGTTCCGTTCATCAGCGGTACTTTGTCGTGCAGATTTGTGATAAACTCGCGTCGTACATGAAATCATATATATTACGCGCTGAATCTAGGTATAGCGCAATGTCAGGAGCAGCTTGCCTTGTGTAATCATTGTTTTGGACTTGGCGAATGAGCTAATGATTGTGTCATACTGAAGTTTGTGCTATCTTTATTATTAAAAAAAAAAAAAAAAAAAAAATGAAAATCCATTAATTTTAATCGTCTTGGCTTTATGTTGATTTATGCTTTAATTAATATTGCTTGTGTATTCATGAATTGCAGCATTGTGGGATATTAATGGTCAAATAAAAAAAAGAATTTTTTCTCATTGTGCGAGGGACGCTTCGACGAGTATCCTCTGTTTCTCGCACGTATATTATACGGTTCATGAAAATCATCATCAGTTGGATACCGTTAATTATACTGCAATCAGTGATCAATTTATTCTTCTGTCGGAAACGTACTCCGGGATTGTCAATAATTATATGGACTGTTGTTCCTATTTCCGAAGTGTGCATGAAATTATTGAAAAATTAATCGCAATTTAATAGCTGTAAGAATTAACACTTTAATTTTTATACAATAAATAATAAAAGTAAAATTTGGAAAAAGTAATAGACACAAAAAGACGATCCGTCATTTTGGAATTACTTTTCGTTTTATTCGAATAATCTGTTAAACAATTTATTTTGATGATGCACAAAATGCAACAAGTCTCTCTTCGCGACGGCCACGACATTTTTACAGCGTCTGCGTACACGAGCAAGATAATAATTTCTACACGGATAATGATTAGCCTTTACACACGGTATGAGCAGACTAGACAAACCAGGTCGTCACACGAACTTTTTTTGTTCGAGCCCCTTCTTTTGTATACACCACAGAACAGTAACTCCAAGGTATACATCACGTTGTCGGGTGTCGACGAGTTATATTCTCCAAAGAGGACGAGTTTATTTCCTCTTGGCCGAAGCTGTCGAAAGAAATTTATGCTGCTCTGATTTTTTATCATCCCCACAACGGTCCCTGCTATTGTTGATTAGCAATAAATTTTAATATCGACTACAGCACATTTGAAAAAAAGCGCCAACTCAGGCGAAAGAACTTTTTAAAAAAGCAGTTTTTCAGCGGAAAATCATAGAATTTCTAGAATTTAATTAATCCCGGAATAAACCTTGAAACGATATTAAACGCAAAAAGTGCACGACGAAATCTTCCGGAACGTAATTAACGAAATATTACCTCTTCGCGTTTAAGTTTGTCGCGTGGGTATAAAAAAGGGATTTAACCATAGCAGAGAGATAAATTCGCTGCATAATCCGATCGTGACTGCCGAAGTAATTCAACTTAATTCGTACGGATCTTAGGGAAGGATAAATTTCTTGCTCTGAATTCACATGAATATTTTTTGTCTCAACGTGTAGTATTGCAAGTGACATAAAAAGAAATAAATTTTTGCAATACCAGCAAAATCCAAATTTTCAAGGCGATAATCTTATTTCAGTACAGTCAGTTACATTTTATAGTTATTATTCTGTTTAAAAACATTAAATTTGAAATTTATAAAAGTATTTCTTTTGTTTTACAAAATCCAACAAAGGAAATAACAGTAATATTTATTATTAAACCGTTTATTTCTGGTACTTCTGAATTTCCAACTTTTTGGAATTAAAAATTTTACGAAGCATCGTTTTAGCGAACATCAATTACTTAAAGAATCAGCTATATATACGGTGAAATGATTTTGACACTATAACTCTTGGAATACATTGCTATTCTAGTAAGAATTGCCGAGACTGTCCTCATGAGTCATTACTGATTCTGTACAGTTAGAAAATATAATGTCGCCCAATAAAGGTAAACAATTTTTAATGTATTTGCCCTATTTAAATTGGAGATACAAAATTTCGTTTCAGGGGTACAGCGATGTTGAGCCAGTAAAGTTTGTTAAAACTGCGCCAGCATTAGAAAAAGGTATTGGCCTAATAAAATGTGCCAGATTCAAGTCGAAATTGAATGTTACAATGTTAAGTATTAATAATAGTACAAATGAAAAATGTATTATTAGCAAGTAAAAAACTTCTCATATGCAGTGAAATTATTCAAATATTTTAAAAAAATTTTTAATGCCAATAATTTTGATAGAATTTATTAAAATTTGAAACAGAACAAAAATTATTAAAAATCAATTGAACTGCACCTCGATCGATTGCACGTTATATTCAGTTTTCGATAAGTTTTAAATGGAAATGTCTCTCGCGAAGTCAGATAACGTGTTGAAATCAAGCCAGCGAGTAATTATTTTATCTCTCCGCTCCATGACATATCAAGTTCAAGCTCGAATACAATATTTCACATCGACTCGATAGAATATAATCATGATGGCGCAATTCGCTGTGCGAAATTCCAATTTTCCGTGTGCACACAAAGCATTTCAGATACGTAAAGTTGAGAATTTGACAGTAGTGAGCGACGACCGAGAGAAAGAGAAATTCCAAGTGATTCGTCGAGGCTTGGACGGAATAAAATAATGCAAATCGGTATGGGAACCGTCGATCAACCCGCCCACGTCTGCAACTTGTGAAATCTCTGTCCCTACCTGTTCTACGTTAAGCTAACTAGACCTCTTTCCTATCAGTCTCAAAAGTAAAAGCCTTCGCTCGAGCGATTTCATTTCCATTGATATCTTGCGACTGGTCGGGGCTTTGAAGATTTGGGTGTGCGCATTAATTCGGAAACATATCTTATTTTATTTTACTTTATATTTATTTGCATGGCGCTTAAAACTTATAATAAGTTAGATTTCCTTCTACGAATAACTTCATCGATCAGTTGATTTTTTACTTGTATCATTATAATTAATTATATTGATTAATAATATTATTTGTATTTTTTATTTATTAAATTTTGTAATAAAATTCAATTTTTGTAAAAAAAATTAAATTTTATTACAAATTACACTTTATTACAAATACATTAAATTTTGTAAAAAAATTATTTTAAAAAAAAACTGTAAATTAATGCATTGGCAAACCTTTTAGAATCATTTTCTATTCCACTGCAGAAAAAAAATGTCCATTTAGATTAATACCTTTATTAAGCACCACGCCGTCGCGCTATTCATTCAAATTATGCTTTAAATATTCGCAGCGCGAAAGTCCTCCTCCGCAAAATTTACGCTCCGACATGAGAGAAGCGACAGTCGGGCTAAAAACGGTGGTAATTTTTAATAAATTCACTAGTGCGCCTCGGCTGCGCTGCTACCGTTGCCGCGCTACCGCTGCTGAGTAAAGGAGGCCTGCATGCTCCCAACGACGTAATTATCATCCTCATCTAGTCGTAAATGTAAACGAGACCGACGGCGCGTGCGAGCCCTGTCGAGATGAGGTACAATATTTGCGCGCGGACTCGCGGAGTAACGTTTGTTGCTTGGGCCTTCGTTAGAGGCGTCCTCAGGAGAAATTATAACTATCTCGTATTAATAAAGTTTAACGGGAGGGGCCGGCGGGCAAAGAAATTACAATTAATTTCATTTATAACGTATAATAAAAATCAATAGATTGTAATAAACGATAAAATAGTTGTCCTCGCTCCTCGGCGATAGTTTATTAATTTATTAAGTTTGAATAGTGTGATTTTTTGAAAGTCACTTAAAATGTTTAATATAATAACAGTAGTATAGAAGAAGATAAAAAGCATCGTTAATTTGCATGACGAGTCAATGGAAATCAGTTATATTGTAGATCTCGAGATGTGTACAAAATTTATTATTTTATATTTATATTATATTTAACATAGTGACAGAGCCAAAGTGTCCTTGTGCAGGTTACAATCAACAGGATCTTAATCACATTATTTGGAATTGCGATATGTATACGAAACACAAAGGAAAGGTTTAATGCAGAAATTAGCAAAATTGAGACTATTTCCACCATTTGCAATTGCACCGCATTATTAGCGACAATATGCATACAAGCATACCAAAAATCATGTGCGACTTCCTCCAGCAATGTGGGTTGAAAATTTGAAAAAATTAACTTGTATAATATAATAATTATCTGTTACGTATGTGTTTATATAATCAATTATTCTTATGTATAAGGCAAGGTATGTTTTGAGGATCATATGGGCCTCTTCAGAGACTTTTTAATATAGGTAGACTTTTTAATAAAAAAAAATTTATATAATTTAAAGTATTTTTTTCAGATTTGGAAATATAAACTTGAAAATGACCGATTACATCGTGGCTATTATTATAATTTGATTTACTATGGCGCAAAATAAGCATTCTTAATTTATTCAAACTTTATTTATCCAGAGAATATTAATTTTGAATAGTGGAAAGTGATATAAAGAAAGGAGCATATAAAGACAGGAAACTATCGAGTGGCTTACAATTTAGATTTCCATTATACTTATGATTTAAGCGGCAAATCAATAGCCTTTTTTACCTTCTAATACACAGTAGCGCGAAATTTGAATTTCCGAAGCTCCCTAAACTTTATTATCCCAGAATATTGAAAACAGTAAACAAATACTCTCTCGAATTTCGTAATGAACCTGCAAAGCGGTGCCCACATAAATATTTGTTGGCATCTCCAAAAAAAATGCTAAACGCTCACCGTCTCTCAGTGCAGTGCACTATGTACACCGATAGCGGCAAGTGAAAAAATCCCTCAAGCTTGCGCATTGAAATTCCGTAACTGCGCAGGTGCAATTCCTCAATTCCTCAACAAGCATCCAAAGGTCGCAAGCTAATTATCATAACGCGAGTACAGTCGAGAACACTAAATCGCCGCTCCCCCAAAGACGAGTTCGACGACGCCGTGCGCAATTAACGACCGCGCGACCGGCACATCGCCAGCGGCGACGTCAACGTCATACACACGCATACAGGCATAAGTATAGAGAGCCGCCAGCGGGTATGCATGCTACATATATTTATATACGTACACACACATTGCGAATTGATCGCTCGTTTCGAGTTACTGGCTGCGAGGCGCATTTCAGCGGGGACGAGTTGAGTTTTCGTTGCGTGAATTATGGATAGCTAACCGGCGCGACCGCGCTCGGATCAGAGGATGCGCGCCAAGGCTGTTTTGAAATACGCGAGATCAGCTACGACACCTGGTGGAAAAGTCTCGTGTTTCGCAACGCCTCGAGTTCACAGAGAGAATCTATAGTTTTACCGCAGAGAGATAAACAAAATTCTGCATTTGCCATAAGCGCCACTAATTTTGTCACGATAAACAAATTCTTTCAGAACCAACATGACAATTCGAACGTGATAAACAATTATTTGAATTCGACAAATTTACTTTTATCTATATAGATGTGATAGTGAATCAGATAGACTTTAATAGTACTCAGAAAAACATTGATTAAAGTCAATAAATGATTACTTAAAATGAAATGATTTATTCTCTGTTTTCAACAATGATTGCACTATCACTATTTGCACTGAGAAAATTTTTTTCTTGGATTCACGTAAAAGTAATTTTCGTAAGTATCAGCAAACTTTCTTTGAACTAAGACAATATTCCCTATAAGCGTAGGCAAAGTAAAAAATGTTTAGAATAAAATAATTCTTTCCTTGTCTCATGCAATGTTTTTCCACACTAAGGAGAAAAAACTATTGAATTTACGTAAAAGTACACCAAGTATATCTTTAGTAAATAGTATATTTAATTTTACAAAATTTCGTAGAAATCGGCAAACTTTCTTTGAACTAAAGTAATATTTTCTAAGCGAACGACATGCAGTAAAAAAATACAATGGATTTACTAAAAAATTTCTACCCTGAGAGAAAAATGTTACGCTAAAGTAATAAATGCAGGAATATAAGAAAAAATATCTCTCAATCGAGTCTATTCTTGCTTTACTAAACCATATCGCAAATTTTTAATTAATTGAACAAATTGTTTTTTTCAATGCGGAGATTCTCAATAGAGAGAGAGAGAGAGAGAGAGAGAGAGAGAGAGAGAGAGAGAGAGAGAGAGAGAGAGAGAGACTAAAGGAAAAAAAAGAATGATGTCACTGTACATATAACTATTATCTCTAAGAGGAAATATTTTAACCAGCAGAGAACTTACGGGTATAAGCATTGTATTATTGCAATAGACATGAAATGAAAAAAAAATGATTTCGATGAAAATAAGTTTTGTTAAACGAGCACTTTTAAATACTAAGTTTATCGTACTATGGTTAAGGAGGTGTTGCAAATATACAATTGAAAAATCACGAAATCAGTATGCAAGCAAGCATGACTTTTTTAAGAAAACGGATTCTCGCGGCGTTCGCGTGCGAGAAATATGAAATTCGCTCTGACTTTCTAAATTTCTTGGTATAATTTTCCAGATTCTATGCCTTCACCGCAACAAAAGACTGTAACAAGCCGCTAATTATTTAGTTCAGATATAAATTTGCAGGCAGGAATTTGCGGACAGGAGCTGAAAATCGCTGGTAAAGCAGTTCAATATTCATAAAATAAATAAAAAAGTAAAATGTAAACTTATCCAGTCAATAAAATTTCACCAGTTTAGTTGCGGTAAAAATGTGGACCAGTGTGAGTGCTCGTAACGTCAATGTAACAAATAACGTGAAATCGAGTTTTCGGTTGAAATAAATGCGAGATTTTTCATTTTTGAAAAATACGTCCGCGAAAAGCTACACTTTAAAAAAAAATATTAATTAACGATTCACTTGTATTTGAAAAAAAACACCAATTTACTTATGCATATAAAACAATAAATAAAAACCAATGCACAATCGAAATTTAAATCTAAAAACAAGAACAGAACATAAAATGAAAACGCCTGTCAAGACAATATGCAAAGCACTACTTTCCTAATGAATAAACTATGTCGAACACGGAAAAAGTACAAAAACTAATGCGATTAAAATCCAAGTAAAAAAAACACTCGCGAAATATAGAAAAAAATCACTACTCGAACACTCAAACTTGGCGCAAATTCTTGTCTGAGCGGCAGCTTCAGTTTCAGCTCCGAAGTGATGTGACGGGATCCCAGCTTCTCTCTCTGGCAATCGAAAAGTGAATGAGCTTGACGTACGCTGACGACGGCTCTCGGCTCCTCTCGGCGACATTTAGCTGACGGCATTTGTTTCTAGTTGTGCGCAGTGAACCCAACCCACGCCACCGAAGGCTACGCTTCACGAGGACGTAACATAATATGCCGAGTATCGGCGATAAGGAGCCGCGAGGGAGCACCTGCACTCTTCTGTATGCGCAGACACTTTGTAGAGAGGGAATGAGATATGGAGTGTGTAGAATTAGTCAAAATTATTTATTTCGTTCTTTGTAAATAATTGTTGAAGTATTGAATTTTTAAATTTTAGCACCATGTATATGGTGAAATGAAATTACGTTTTTTAAAGCTTATAGAGGCCATTATTTTTTAAGAGAGCAAAAACTCTTAAAAAATGTTATAAGCTACAGGAATAATCGAACATACTCATGCGAAAATCACAGGAATTGACGGCAAAGTAATATGTATAATGCACACCCCTATTACAATACACATCCATGTCTACGTGAGAATCTCGCTCTAAAACTATATCAATTAATTAATTAATAAAACAAATACCGCAGCAATTGCAAATGCAAGAATTTTAATACACATAAAGTATTGTATTGATAGGCAAGTTTTTTTTAATCATATAATTTATTGCTGTCATTAGTTTTTATATCTTGCAGGCAATTAAAAATCACTGATTAATTAAAATAAATATCGACTTAATTCTATCAAATTTTCATTCTCTGTATGCGTAGCAATTTTTATACTTCATTGTCTCAATAGGAGTTTATTTGGAAGGAGTAACTTTTTTTTCTCAGTGTAGTATACAAATAATTATATACAAGCAGGTAACATTTTCTTGATTTTTGCATTGATTCCAGTTCTCTGGACTGGTGAAAGACGGTACTAAAGCAAGATAAATTCGATGCGAAAACTTGATGCAAGAGCGAATAGAAGAGAGAACTGGAAGGCCGAAGCTTATCATTTCTGGAACGAGTAGAGTAACGGCCAATAGGTAATTCAATATATGAATTCTCGGAGATTCGACTGGATACGATCTTATCTGAGAACTTTTGTTTATTTCTCGAGCTCTCGCGTGAAAGAACCTCTTGCTATACATCCGTTGACGTTCGATAAATATATTAAACAATAAATGAGACAAAATTTTTTATAGTGCATACGTGACTTGAACCCATTTTATATATCCGAAAAAATGCACTTCCGTGAGGTGCAGATTCAACAAAAATTGTTTTAGACCAATTAAAATAAACAAGATTTTATCCTCTTGGAAGATCTAGCTTTGAAAAAATTTCTTCGATTCTCGGTCTCACAGAAAGGCATTTTTTTCAGAATTCAACTATAAAACAGGTCAATGAAAAGAAGTCGTCCTTCGTGAGGAGGAGAAACGCCTGGAAGACAGAGTGAAGAGATCAGTGCGGTTCACAGCTGCAAGAGAAGAATCAAACTCAGAGTCAACATCCGCCAGAAAAAGAGGTAATCAAGTACACAAAGCAATTCATTGAAAACCATAGGCAAATACAATGACCCAAGCATTTTAAAAGCTCGAAGAGTCTGCAAAAACCCAGAGAAACGTGCAACGCGTCTCTGCGCGTGTGTACACTGCATTTCACTACGAAATCGGCGCGGAAGCCGGTGATTTTACGCGCGCCCGTGGATGTGTGTCAGCAGCGCCGTCCGAAGAAAAGCCGTAAAAATGAGACGGCGCTCGTGCGAGATGAATTTCGTATGCCTCGGTAAAACCGCCCTGCGGTTATTTCGCCGCTGCTCTGCGCTGCGCAGCCTCGTAAAACTCGGCGAGAGAGAGAGAGAGAGAGAGAGAGAGAGAGAGAGAGAGAGAGGAGAGAGAGAATATTAAAATCTTTGGAATTTCGCCGGCGCGAAATGAGCTTTCTAGTGTAGGGCAGAGAGCTGTGCAGCCAAACGAAAAATTTTCCGCTGCTGAGTGAGAGCAAATACACTTGGACTAGCGAGAAATTCAACACCAGCTGAAAGATCGGTTAACACATATCCTATAGACGTTCCTCGAAATTAAAGGAGATTGATTGTAAACCGTGAAAGAAATGTTACAATCAAAATCTTTGTAAAACTATCAGAAATATTGTTACAGCAATTTACAGAAAAAGTGTCATTATTGTGAGATAACATTTGTCGAATCTACTATTTTCCAATGAAAAATTGAAAACTTTATAAGCATAAGTGTGGGAGTGCACGTGTACGACTAGTGAGTGTATACGAGAGAGAGAGAGAGAGAGAGAGAGAGAGAGAGAGAGAGAGAGAGAAGCAAACCGAGAGTACGAACGAACCACAATAAAAGGCCTCCCAAGGTATCGAGAGGGATGAATCAGGCCCCGAGAGCCAGTCCCAGAGTGACCTCGAACGAATGAGCATCTAACGAGTACACCAAGCGAGGTATGTACCAAGCAACCTTCTTTGTTATTTCCGTAGATTATTCATAGTTATTCAGTTATTTGATTTACAGTACGAGTTTCTATATTACTAAAACCCCTGCTTAACCTTTCAATCCCACATAAGTTTTCTTGAAACAATAACAAGAATTGAGTAAAGTATGTATAGATAAGCAAAACGCTTAATCTATTTTTAACTTTATTCCTCGGTGGTATTCGTTTTGTAATAAGATTATTTGAGAACTCAATGGTGAAGGCAAAAATAATGGGAAACCTTCTTCACTACCTTCTACGACGTTTCGACAAACAATATTACCGTTATAAAAAAAAAAGAAAAAAAAGAATTAAAACTTTCTCATTTCTTTGATGTAAACTAATAAACATGCCAAGTTAAAAGCATAAAAATAATAAATTAAAATTTTCTCTAATCATTTCGCTCAGTGTATGTATTTATGCATGAAAAGAGCGCCGTCTACATCGTATTTTTCGCCTTCAATACATACACACGCGATTTTGCGGCGGGCCAGCTTGCAAATCGTACTAGCGGGAGATTAATTGCCAGCCATTGAGAAAAGTGGAGCCCGATTATCCGCGTTATGTTTTCATTCCGCGAGCGGGTTCTTTCGACAAAGCCTTCGCGGGATTAATCAAACTCGCTGTAAGGCTTATTGGTCGTTAAGGTCCGCCTGACCTTTTTTTCGATGTTGCGAGAGGAGCGATTTTGTTGTTCTAATGTGAAATATCGGAGGCGGTTTATATTATTTTTTGGCTCGTACTCTACTCGCATTAAGACATCAACGTGTACGTATACCCTTCGGAAAAATGCTTTAACCCATTTATAATTTTAATGTCCTTGATTACACGGATAAAAACGACTGGACACTCGACTGCCAGATGTAGAAAACAAGCTCTGTGATTTATGTGTACGTCTCGATTTGTCGTGAAAAGAATAAATTAAGACGCTTTGGGAAAAGTCGAAGCTCTGAAGTTATATTCGAGAAGTCAGCGACCCCTCGCTGCTGCAGTTTGCATTTACACTATTTTATATGGTAGGCGAATATTATTGTGTGTGTTAAAAAAATATGGAGACGGGAAAATTAAAACGTTCACGATGCTTTATTATATTAAAAGGAAAATTATTTGAGAGAATCTCATGGACTTGTGCATCGCATTTAATTTTATGATTCTGTTTTCGATTATTCCTTACCTTCAAAAGTATGTAATAATAAGGTTAAAAAATAAAAAGAAAGTTACGACTCTCTATCGTTTGGATATTATCACATCAATTGAAACTTCGTTAAATTGTACAGAATTGTATAACCAAGGCTGCAAGGACGTTGTATTTTATAAATTGTTTTAACCTAATTAGTTAAATTTTTCTCCTCTAAATTGTGACCTCTAGATTCTCTAGATTGTATCCTCTAGATCCTCAAAATTCGCCCATATTCATTAATTCAACTCGAGCAATTTCCCAGGAACTGTTAAAAGTTCTAAAATTATAGAGGTGATTTACGCGCAATTTTCACGTCCGAAACAAATGTATTGTGGGGGAAATTCCTTTACCCCCTTCCAGCATCGAGAGGAATGCAGCAGACCCAAGCAGCCAGTCCCAGAGCTACCTCGAATAAGTGCAGAGTGCAGACCTGTGTGCAAGAAGCACTAGACAACCGAGTAGTGTATGAGCAATTATTGTTTTCATTAATACAGTTTATTTGCTATCAATTCGTGTTTAGCCCTTATTTCAATACAATCTTGTAAGACCACGAATCCCACAGTATCAATTAATTCAACGACTCCATATTCGACTTATTCGAGAATACCCGTCAAATCGAATTGACGGTCTCAGAAAAACTCTTAGTTCGCGAAGCAGTTCATCTCCATTTCTCCGCGATAACACAAAAAGCCAAGGAGCTTTACTCACCGAGTGGAAAATCAATCTCTCAGCTAGCGGTCGGCTGCAGCCTCTCACGAACAAGCACACGCCAGTGGTACACAACCAAAGCAACAGATAAGTAAGCTGAATTAGATGCAGCAAGCTACGTGCGGCATTTTCCATTTATAAGAATTGCAGCTATTGTCAGTGATTTCGCTAAGCTGAATGACAAACGAGAGTCTTATGTTTTTTTATTATTATTATTATTATTATTTTGGCCTGTCAAACCGTACATGGCTTACAATACAATGCATATTATATAGATTATAGTGGAATGTAGTTACATAACTATATTCGCAGATTAAAGTTATTTAGGAACGTTATGATATGTTTACAGGCATTTACATGTGGTTTTTTAATTAGTTTTTCTATGTCATGAGGTGGTTTGAGACTAAGTGCGAGGAGTTCCCTGAGTAGGTCTCCTCTGAAATTTTCATAGAGCTTGCAGTGCCATAGAACATGATTTATATCTTCGATGCTTTTAGTGCATTTACAAGGACTATTGTTTACAATGTTGATCCTAGCGAGAGATAAGGCTAAATTATAGTGATTTGCGCGAATCCTGTTGATAGTAACTATGAAATTTCTTGTTAGATTTTTGGCTTTGAACCATGGATCTCGACTATCGCTGTAATACTTTTCGAACTAGTTTTTCCTGGTAGATATACTTTTGAGCTTTAATCTGAAGTAAAGTTTTCGATTTCGCTTCGTTTTTGATAACTGGGAGAAAGTCGGTGGCGGGAATTGAATATCAGGTTTGATGAAGAGTGTGGCTTCTTTCGCGTATTTGTCTGCTAGTTCGTTGCCTAATATTCCGTTGTGTGACGGGATCCAATAGAATTTAATGTCGTTTCTTGACGAATTTTTGTTGAAGTGATAATCTTTTTTTTAATTTCAAGGCTGATTTTATTTGATTTTCTAAATGTTTTTTTAGACGCAAGAGATTGAAGTACACTTAAAGAGTCGGTACATATAGCTGTTTCGGTTTTTGTATTTAATATGCAAGAGAGATAGCGTCTCTTAAAGTGATGCACTCGGCAGTCTATACGGAGGCGTTGGTGTTTAATGTACATTGTATGACTGAGTCTGTTTATGGACAGTAGCAAGCTGAGCCTACGCCTTCTGGGGATTTGCTGCCATCGGTATACATTGCAAGTGCGTCGCTTTTTACAAGGTGTTCGTAGAAAATTGAGTCGCGGTTTTTTGAGTTGGCTATCGAGTGGCCAAGTTTTATATCGAACTGTTCAGTTGAACAGGAAGTTGGATAGTTGTGACTGTAGTTGGGGTGTTTTTGACTGGAGTGGAGTATTGGGAGGAATTTTGTATTGATAGGACACATTGAAGATGCTATTGTTTTTCGGTTCGAAGTTTTTGGCATTGCGGAAATATTTTTGCACTAGGTTGGAAGTATCGCAGCTTGAGATGGAAAGAGCTTTGACTAGAAAGGACGATCCAAGTTGTTTGGTTCGTTCTTTAAGAGTGGTAAGATTGGATTCTGCTAGTAATATGTTTTTGGGGGTACTTATTCGATAACCAAGAGCGGCTCTGATAGCTGTGTGCTGTATATTTTTTATTTTTTTGATGAGAGAGCTATTTGAGGGAAAATAAATAAGGCTCTAGTATAGATCTTGTATAGCTTTTGTAAATGAGAAGTAAAGTTTCAGGATTGGCTCCCAACCACGCGCGGCAAAGAAATTTGACCATATTGAGAGTTTTATTGCATTTAATGATGATTGCGTCGATATGGGTTTTGAATGAGAGCTTAAAATCAAAACTTAGACCTAAGAATCTTGCAGAGTGGGAGGATTTGATGCGACAATTTTTGACTTGAATTTCTATATTTCCCGGTTTAATGTTTTTTTTTTTTTTTTTTTTTTGAAGTGGACTATTTTGGTTTTATGTGGAGCCAGTTCAAGGCCAAGTTCTAGAAGATGGGAGTCGATAGTTTTGAGTGAGCTATCAATAGCTTTAATGCCTCTTATTGGGGTGCGAAATCTAGTTTAAATGGAAATGGAAGCGGGCTGAGTATATCACCCTGTGGTACCCCTTTGTAAATTGCTCTTGGTTCGTTTGGTAAGTAGTTGGAGTGAATGAAGCGTTTGTGCACGAGAAAATGTATAAAACTGATTAAGGAGCGTGGACACCCGATGTTGGCAAGTTTAGTTAGAAGTAGGTCGATGCATTGTCGAATGCTCCTTGCACATCAAGAAAAGCAACTATAACTTCTGCTTTACCACGAAAAGCTTCTTTAATGAATAGGTATAGGTTTGTGAGGTTATTCATGCAGGACTTTCCTTTACGAAATCCGCTTTCATTATTAAGTAAGTAATCATTATTTTCTATCCACCACTGAAATCTATTTTTGATCACGGTTTCAAATAGTTTGCAAGGGCATGAGGTGAGAGCTATGGGACGCTGACTGTAGCCGTCCGGTTTGGTTGCAAGATGGATATAGGAGTGCTTCCACGACTCAGGGTAGCTGTTCATTGAAAACATTTCGTTAAAAATGTCAAGTAATATTAATTTATATTTGTTGGGAAGGGTTTGAAGTATTTGATAACCAATGCCATCGAGACCTGGTGCTGAATTGGGATTCTTTTAAACAAGTGTCTTATAAATACCAATGAAGAAAAATTCAAATTTAAGGGGTTATGCCTGAGTTAAAATTCAAAAAAATCAAAAATTTTTTTATTTGATTTTTTAAAGGCAAATTTAATGTAGAATACGCTGCTGAAGTCCTTTTTGTCCGAAAAAATATAGCAAAAAAACAAAATTTTTTTCATATATGAACGGATATAATGATTTTTTACAGAGAAACCAAGGCCTCTGACATTCTGGGTCTTTCGCAGACTTTTTTGAATTGAAATAAGGTATCTTCATGAATTTTTTGGTTATGATCCGGATGATCGAACTTTCCTAAAACTTGATTTTAAAGCTTAAATGACTTATAACTTTTTTAAAACATATATTTACGACATCAAAACTATTTTCTTTTAAAGTTTAGAAAATTTGCAGAAAAAAATGTTATATATCTCTATAGTGAAAAATGCTTCCCTGAGGCTCTATAAATTAATGAAAGTATCCAGAAAAAGCAAAAAAACATGATTTCATCAACTTTGACCCTCTGTAACTCGAAGATACTTGATGCAAAAAATCTGAAAAAATTCAGGGCTACTCATGTGTCTCTTAGGAACATTTTAAAAATTTTTTTCGATAGGGTCAAAAAATCGACCGCTCGATTTGTCAGAGAACCACCCATATATATATATATATATATAACACAACGCACACGCACACACACACACTTCTCACACTTATCGTGTACATTAACTACTTACATAAAAAATAAAACGTTAGTTCTATATAGACTTGAAATCAAGGATATCCTCTATTTATACATACAGAAAAAGTAAAAAAAATTCACTACTAAGTTCACAATTTCAATTAGTGAAAATTAGAGAATTTTTACCGTCTCAATAGTAAAATAAAGTTTGCAATTTTGAAAATGTCACATTTACACTTCTATGCTATAAACAATGAAATTTCATTATTTGAAATTAAGAGAGTCGGAAAATGAAAATGAATCTGCAGTCAGGGTAAATCAGCCGCTTGAAGAAAAGAAAAGACGCAAACAAATAAACATTTCGGCACGCTTGACCTTGCAAACGACCGCATCGCGTAATTACGCTCGAAGAGAGATCACGGTCAAACTGCATTGGAACGAAATTAAAATCGATGAAGAACGTTGTAAATCCGCGATAAGCATCGAAAATTTAACGCTGAAAAGGAGAAAAAATATCGCTCTCCACTAGCCAGGTAAGGACAGCGGCGTTTAAGTTTTACGGCTACGGCATCACTTTCAATTACTCGCGTGTTACACGCATATCCAAAAAGTCTGTGGTCCTCGATCGCATCAATTCTCATCATATTTACGATGCAAGTGAAGTTACTCTTAACAAGTCACATACGAGTCATTATCTGCATACGATTGCTTTTACAACCAAAACATGTTTTGGACTCTCTAAATCTGAAAATTTGATCAATCACAATTTTGTAGTTTAGATATAATCGACACATCTGCGTAATTTTTATAATAATCCTGTCATGAAATACATAACGAAAATATTAAAAATATAAATTAATTATAACTAAAATACGTATAATAGTTTACAATATCACGTAGTATTAATAAAAAATGCGCTTCGAAGGATTCTGCGTAGTACAAATTAATATTAAACATTAGCAACTACTGATTCTTAGCTCACAACAAGTACTCGTATAAATAATCATTTCCGAGACAACAGGTGCGGCATATCAAATTCGAGAAAAAATGAAATATTTTCTAAATTCTTAGTCAGCTTATTAGTGACTTCTCAGTACATATTATGTACAAGACTCGGGACAGGATACGAATGAATGAAAAGAAAAATATAAAGATAGAGTGCGAGAAGCTGATTTTGCACGGGACGCGATAATTTGTTTGCTGGCACGGTTTTGTACTTTTACTTTCACCTGGACGTCTCATCCGAAACTCCTCCCACCTTCCACCCACACAATCCAGTAGCTTCGATTAAGCGGCTTGAGTTCTTTATGCTTTGCACTGTCTCTCGTGCGAATGATGCTCGCTTTTAATCGGATACGTTTTAATTAAGAATGTATGTATAAATGCAGCTTTACGTGCTAGGGAAAGAGCGTTTTTCGAGAGGTAGATTATGTGTTTTTAATTAATAGAAGTAACGAGTGCGATTAATTTGCTAATCCTGAACTTTTATTGAGGACTTTATCGGTTAAGCTTGTTGTTTGTTTATAAGAGCGTCTAGCGTTTCCACTTTCTAAGCTTAATGAAAATGATGAGGATTAGAAAATTCGAAAATAAAAAAAAACGAGTTTCTACACCGAGAAAACTCTCGTACTAAAAATTGCTAACAAGATAGTATCGATAAAACTTGGATATAAAATAGAGTCAATTTTTGTATTCAATAAATGCTTTCTCAATAAAGTTTCTTTAATTAAAATACAAATTTTAAGTATAACTATTACTCAATGAAACTAATCCTTGATAAAAATTTATAGCACTTTTAAGAATCAGGATATGAGTAATTTCACGGGATATTGGAAACTTCTGGGCGTCTGGAAGTCGAAAAAATTTTCGCGAGGGCACACTTACCAGACCTATTTTTTCTGGTTTCTGGAACCCCTCTCAATAAGAAACCGTGCGAGTTACTTGATTACAGGTTGCCACCCGGCTTTCCGATCGAAAAAATCCAAAAAC
Source organism: Philotrypesis tridentata (assembly GCA_018906965.1). NCBI lineage: Eukaryota > Metazoa > Arthropoda > Insecta > Hymenoptera > Pteromalidae > Philotrypesis > Philotrypesis tridentata. The sequence goes on from JACCIB010000049.1 coordinate 494,102, forward strand.
GTTGATACATTTTCTTTTGTATTTTTGCTGTCGAGCGTATTATTTGTATATTGTGAATTTTATGGGTCTTGGCGCTAAACTTGTTGTATATAGAAAGAAAGTGCAGCTCAAGAGCTTTAAATTGAGCCGAAAATTTTTGAAATCAGATGCACAGGTTACGAGCTACGCATGTTTCAATACAGTTAATTACTTATAGGGCTCGCGAGATTTTCACTTTTTTTTCAAATTCTCGTTACTTTTCATCAAGTCACTCGATTTTAGAGTTTAATATCTTAAATTAAAGCTCTTTTTCTCTACCTTTTTACTTACAAGTCTAAATATTTTTAGTGATATATATATATATGCTTTCAAAAAATCGATCTGCTTTCAAGGATATACACACACACACACACATTTTTTAAAACAATCTTAATTTGTATACAGAGTTTAGAAGCAGAAAATGATTTCAATATTGATCAAAATTAAAATTCGAGATTATCATTAAAAATTATTTGCACTGTTTAAAATACATTTACTCTCTGGTGCAATATAATCTTGAATATAGAATACAGTAATTTTAAGAATATATATCTCATTCAAATTATTACTCTTTGACGCTTTTATAAATTTTCTAGCCAATTCTGATGCGGCTGTTTCCTGACAGAAATCCATAAATTACGAGGCTAAAATGTAAAGCGCAACACTTTTCTCAAACGCCTTGTGCAATTCGTAATGTGCTAAAAAGTTTTATAGTCACTAGGGCATTCGCGAAACAAGCATTGCTTCGTGCCTTATTTATCATATTATTTGTTTGCGATTCAAGTGATTAGCCAAAGACGGAAGTACTCTACTGGGAACACTTTGCATCGATAAATAAGATATCTGCGTCGACTTTTGAATTTCTATTTCATGACAAAACAGTAATATCAGCGTAAAATTTGTTGTGAAATTCTGTGATTACGTACATCCGTTAGACTAATGAAAAATTAAATGAAAAAGTATAAAAAGATCACTGACTCTCCGTGCGTGCAACGGAATAAATGGAGCCGAAACGCAGCAGAATTTCACTTTCGAATTAATAAAATATACCTCACGCGTAAAAGCCCGTAGTGGATACTACATACGCTGCCGATGACCATATGTGAGACTGAATCTCCAGAGGGATGAGACAATTTATTGCCAGCTACTCACATTGCACACTCAGCGAGTAACCGTCAGTTTTAGTTCAGGCGACAGCAGGGTTTCTGTAGCCGATGAATGTCATTGCATAACCCAGATTATTACTTATGCTACCTGCTGAATACGAAATTCGAGGTTCAAAATCAGTAATTTTATATCTATAAGATACAATCTTCAACTACATAATTTAGAGTATCAGTTACACCTTTCGTTTCGTTTCGTTTGTGTGTTGTAAGTCGCATCCCCTGTCGGTATTAGCGACTCTCACTCCCTGCGTTTTTGCCAGTCCTCAATTAGTGCATTGAGTCCATTATTGAGAAATTTGCAAATCCGCAAGGGAACGAGGACCTACAGTTTTATGTACAGTGAAATATACACTTATGTAAACAAAGAAGTGTCCCCAAAATCGTCAAGAGTCAGGCTTGAACCCAGGACCTCTGCATTTCTAGCCTGATACTCTACCGATTGAGCCATCGTCGCTCTTCCAAGTTACACCTTTATTACACCATTTATACCAGACCAATTACCGCTTCACGCGCTCTCATTTAATTTTTGTCACAATTTGTTTAGAATTCAATAATTTTAAAAAATATTGCTTATTAATCCATTTTTATTTTGAAAATGTTAAATAATTATTACTCTTTTAAAATTTAATTACCTGAATTCCAAAGTTATTCTAATAATAAATAATTTTAGAATTATATTGAAAACTTTTATTGAAAGTAAAGTTTATATTTATATGTAAAAAAAACTTATTGAACTGTATACAGGTACCTATACATGAAGAGCTGAAACAACTGTCGATTCTGTTGTGCATAAAATTTTTATAAAATATAATAAAATGGATAAAAAATAATATAGACACACTTTACTCGATTTGTCTTTTTCTTAATTCGTTACGAAGAGACCTGCGCTCTGATTGCACGGAGATCTTTTCTGCTGTTATGTTAGGTTATGCATGAGCAAAGATTGAATTATATGACCGAAGTGTATGTATGATGTTTTGTAACAGTCACCAAACTGAAAACCTTGTATTCATCCTCTTTTTTACTTTCAATATAAAAATATAATATTCTCACACTTAACTTTTCAATATAAAGTAAAATGCGAAATCACAATTATATTATACCTAGATTTAAACTGAGCTACAAAATAGTTTAACATAATTGAAGCGGATGTATATGACTATGGTTCTCGACCAACCTCGACGCATGCGCAGAACATGAGCTAATTAGAAACAGTCTTCAGATGTTTCAAAACATCCGGTCATGACATTTTTATATGGGGATTTCAAAGCTTATCAAAGTCCTCTTTGCGAGTTTTATACGGCTCTTCCCACTGCCCGATACCAAACAATGGTACGGGCCCTCGTGCCGGCCAGTGAGGTTCCCTATAGTCAGGATGCATGTGCACCTCATCGGAATGCACCCCGCGTGCATCTCAACTAGATCTACAGTTCAGTTAGACAAAGCATCCATAGATTGTGTACAGTGGAATCCGAATGACTGGAGTTTCGATGTTATAAGACCCTTAAATATATACATACAGGTGTGCGGAAACATAGAAATGTGCCAATTACAGAAAAACGGAGAGTCGGGCTTGACCCCCCCCCCCCCCCAGAACCTCTGGGTTACGAGCTGTTTCCACTCACACAGTTTTTTTTTAATTAAAAGAAATTTATATTTGTAATGAATCAAGTAATTGTCATCTCAAAATATAAGATTGAAATATTAGCCTCTTGTATCTTACTCACTGACGACCTATAATATAAGTTGACACGTGACGATTTACCTCTTACTTTTAATTTTTTCAATACTGTAAATTGTGGATGGAAAAGGCCCTAATCTAAGGACGAAACGTCGCCCTATCAAGATGGAATCAGGTTATTTTATTATTAACCAAGGCTGCCTCCCTCTTTTGAAGTTCAAAATTTATTAACAACATGATGAGGATGGATCATAATATAATATTAAAACTAGCAAGTAAACGCTCGCTTCACTCCTATATTAGAAAATCATGTCTTTTTGCGATATGGCTTAAAAAAATTTTAACATGTAAAGTTTTTAATATATTTTAATATTATATTTCAATATCATATAAAAACTTAAACTTAATATTATAAAAAAATGCAATATTTATAAATAAAATAAAATGCAGAATTCAAACTTAACACTACAGTTTAATAGCTTTGTTGTTAGAGAAAGACCTAGTAAAATATGAATACTAATATAATTTACGCGAGACTTTGTTTATCACGAAAAATTTATGCTCACCGTAGTATACTGATTATTTCGTATGAAGAATAATAATTGCAAGCGCAGACCTCATCGTTTTAAAAATAAGTTTCTTGATACTATTTATAAATTATTTACATTGGTTTCATAATTATTTTAAAATAATCATTTTATTTTTTCATTATCACAATCTTGGTTGAAATCTTAGTTAATTAGAAGCGCTGAAGAAATAACGCAATATATTACTGACTATTTATTTTATTATTATTATTATTATTATTATTATTATTATTATTATTATTCAGAAAAAAAGCCTTTGATACAATATTTTTTTATAACCTGGACTTTCCTTCTTAAAAAGTAAGTAGATTAAATTATAAGCAGACTAAATAATACTCCTATTACACTTAAAAAATAAAATCACAAATAAAATTAGATCAATCTCTCCGAGGCCGTGGTTACGAAAGGGTTTAAGAAAACAAAATCCCTTTCTTAAAAAACGACGTTTCGGCGATCATTGTCGCCCTCATCAGGAAAATATTGGAGCAGATATGATTTGTGTGCATCTCGATAATCCTTTCCCCCGGCTAGTTAACAGCGGCGGAAGAGAGAGGCCGAGTGACACATCTATTGTTTATGCGGCTTTGTCAGCTACTGTCTCGGAAGTCCACTACCTGGGAGAGATCGATATAAGTCAACAAAAGAATATTAAAAAACTACCGAGGGATAAAATCATATTAGATCGTGTACACACATTCATCTAAATACATAAAATTAGGATTATTATGCAGAGAGGTAATCAAGAATTTGGACCATACCATATAGGCACACTGCTTTGACTTTGACATCACTTACCGTAAGTTTTCAGACTAACAAATTGGTTTAGAGACTTGGGAAAAAGAGAAAATATTTTTAAAATTTGTTTTTCTAATGTAAATGTAGGGATTTTGTATGACATAGGACATAAACGTATGAAAATTATCTCGCATAAATGAAAAAACTTTCTAAAACATTTTCCATTTAGTCCCAAGCACTGGAACCCATTTGCTAATCTGAAATCTTACGGTAAGCGAAGTCGAAGTCAACGCAGTGTGATTATATGGTACGATCCAAATTCAATTTTGAAGACAGAACATTAAATATTATCTACTTTTAGAAAAAGCTATGTATTATCTCTACAGAATAATTTTTATTTTATTTGTAATTTAATTTTTTGAGGTAATAGGGTTGTTTTGTCCCCTCAATTATGTTCATCAAAAAAATCAATTAAACACTATTTTAGAATGAATATTTTTTTTCAATTATTACAGAAAAAATTATAGAAAACCTATTTTCGACTGAATTTTGAAGTAAGTTTTTATTTGTGCATAAATAATAATAAAAATATTTTTTTTGATTAATTAATTTATATTTCAACACGTATTTTAACATGATTAGATTAAGTTGCCTTGAGATTGTTTGCAAAAAAGCTATACAGTTTTTCCAAAATGTAAATTGTATTTTTTGTTGTATTAAAATGAAAATAAATTTATGTAGACAGTTTTATGACCTAAAGATAAGATAAGCAAGCAGTTAAAAGAAAAATTTGCAATATAAGGGAACTGAAATCTTAAAAGGTAGCACGCAGTATTAAAAAAAAATGACTTGGTCACCTGCCAACTATACAAGTGCTTGTTCGCAAAGTTCTTTAGCAAATTCTTGTCAACCAGGAATTTTAACTCTCCTAGCTTTCATTACCAATCATTTAAGTGGTTCACACGATACTCTTTTCACTCAAGCAAAAGAGGATAGCACAGGCGGAGAGAAAAACCCGTATGATTTCATTATCGTAGGTGCTGGTAGTGCTGGATGTGTTGCGGCAAATCGATTAAGTGAAGTACATAACTGGAAGGTGAAACATGCTATTTATATATTTTACATTTCTTTTAGTTTATAAATTAAAGAATTAATTTACATTGCAGGTTTTATTATTAGAAGCAGGCGACGAAGAACCTCTTGTTGCCGATATTCCTGCACTAAGGTACCATGCATTACAGAGTACTGCTGACTATGCCTATCGAACTCAACCAGATCTAATGAGCTTGATTCTGATCTTTTGCAAAAGTCTGTTCCCAGTCCTGAAAAAATTCAAAATGATATTGCGTATTGGCTGTCTACTCATGAAGGACCACTTTCTGACATTGGCCCTACAACTATAATAACATTCCAGCAATCCTCGTTAGAAAAATGACCAGGTGTGATTGATCTACAATTATACATTGCTGGTGGCATCAGAGAAAAATCCAATCAATTTACAACTTTTAATTTCCTTCCCTCGATCTTTTATGATTTTATTATAGGTGCGGTATCTGTAGTACAACCGAAAAGTCGAGGGTATGTAAAACCAAATACAACAGATCCCTTTGGAGGTACACCTATTATTTAACTAAACTTATTATCACATCTTGATGATATGAAAATTCTGGTTGAAGAGTTGCGATTTGTGAGAAAATTTGGCGACACAAATGCTGTGAAAAACAAAGGACTAAAGGATTTGAAAAATCCAGTAGATGCTTGTAAAAGTTCATTCAGAATATATAGTATTTATGACTTTCTCAGAATATGCGAAGAACGAACTGCACAAAAATCTCTGGATTTTCTTAGTAAACCTAAAATGAAACTGTCCAGGCAAAAAACAACACACAAATCGCCACTATACGTAGAGCAGCGGAGCGACACAGCCGGAGAAGGAGATTTCAGGCAATTTGAGAGCTCACGTGCGTACATCCCGAAGCAGAAGAAACAACATCCACATCAGCAGCAGATAGAAGAGAAAGGACGCGCGCATCAGACGAGCAAAACGAAAAGGACGATCCTAGCGCACGTAGCAAAGCGAGTGCGCTAACGGTAATTCCTTTAGACCTGCAGCAGAGAGAAAGAGGTACCGCAAGGAGACAGAGCTCTCCACGTTTTCCCCTCTCGCGTATATACCTATGCTTGAGCACACGCGAGAGTAAAGGAGTTCCTTCTGTCGTCCCTGAGTACAGAGGAATTCTTATCGGGAGCTCCTGCGCGGCTCTATTTAGTCGTCGATAATTGGATTCGTCCGTGGAGGGGGTGGTGGAGCTTTCGAATTTGCTGAGTGACTTGTGGCTTTGAGGAAAGTGTCCTTGCTTTTTCACCATCTTCTCGTATGTCAGAAGGTCGACAAGCTATTGCTTTTTGAAATTTCAAAGTAGATCTTACTTTTATGGACTATTCGAGAATTGTATTGCGCGCCTCTTCCTCATGATCACCATGAAGTACTCCTACTCTCCACCGAGGTCGCCACATTTTTTAAAGCTTCCGATTTCAAAAACAATCGGCGGCTCGCTGGCAGCGAGCTCTTGTCCATTCTCGCTTCTCTTCATTCTTTCGCTTTGTGCCGAACTAGCCACATAAGTGCCAGTACAGCAGTCAGTGTTACATCTAATTAGTGCTATAAAATAAATAGTGCTAGAAAATCAACGAAATGGGACACAAAAAGAAAAGATCTTATTCATCGGACAGCTCAGAAGAATTTTTATTGCTTCAAATGATATATTTTTCCCTAACGGACGAAAAGTAACCCATGGTTTATTGTAATTTGATTGTTATTATTAAATACATAAGCACATTAATTGATTTATTTTCTTCGATTTTATGGCTCGAAATAATTTAAAATATAGCAAAGTCGAGTGTACCGTTGTCGAGTTAAATTCCCAACTCCAAATTCCTCTGCTACTTTATTGCGACCTTAGCTACATCAGCCGCTCGTAAATCCAAGCTGCAGCAGCAAATCCGATCGTTCAATATTTCATAACAATCATTGCGGGATTCTGTCATCGAAAAACGCAACCGTAGACTCCACCCATTCCAAAGTAATAGTAATGTCCTACAGGCAGAGCATTCTCGAAAATCCTATGAAAAAGCAGGCTTATCTCCCATCTGCTGAAATCATATTGACTCTGCGAAAAACAAACGCACATCTGTACAGCTTTTATGTCAGTCAGACGGTATACATGTTCAGCGAACTATATAGATTCGTGACTCGACCTATTTACGATTGCTCAGCTCTCGAGCTATCGTTTTGCAAAAGTAACGGTCGATACGAAACCACCGACGACTCGCCGCCGAAGTGTAATTCCAGTGTCAAGCCCCCTCCGAATTCAGCGAGTTTTATTAACGGAAATTCGTATCAAGCAATATGGTACAATAACACCGCGCGGCAAGTGAGCCTCGATACTCTACGAACAATAATCCATTGGAAAGAATCTCGCTTAAGGTTCGTGTCGTCGTTGCGCGGGTGGAATCCTGTTCTGATTGAACTTAGTTTAGTCTCTGAATAGGCCGCGGACACGATCTGTAGCGGTAATTTCAGGTGATAATTACTCCTAACTGCGTTTCGCAATATCGCGAAAGAGATAGAGCTGCCGCTAAATTAGTTAATAATGACGAAGCAATAGTAGCACACAGGCTGCAATTAAAATATTTCAGATTCAGTTCTATACGAGCGCAGCGAGAGGGAGAGAGCAATTTCTGATTTAATTCTGCGGCTGTAGAGCGAACGCTCGTCGCAAATGAAAATAAAGAGCGAGCAGTAACAATTGCTGCACCGTTAGCACTTAAAACGCGATTAGACGTCAAAGAGATTCTTCGGAATATCGTTTTCTACCAACACATTCGGAGATAGGCTGTATAATAAAATTATACAACAAACGCATAAATCATTATTGATGTATATTATATATGCATTAAACATACTCTCATTTTCAACAATTTGAATTTTAGTTCAACTGATTTCTCGATTAGTATGTAATCAAGTGGTTTTCACTAACTATATCCTGCATATTAGTGATGTTTAATCCTTACTTTTGTTTGAATGTTATATACTAAGTATGACATAAATATTATATGAATACTTATCATGAGTAAGATATGGATATCATGAACACTTTAGAGTATCATATGCTCGCTTAAAAATTTTGCGCAAATCCTCATAAGGATTCAAGTTAGTACTCGCGAGTCTCACATGAATGGTAAGATAAAGATAAATATTCACAAGTACCCATATATGCATACTTACGCACCTCGCAGGTAATTATAGGAACATCATGTAAATACTCACACAAATTTAAAAACGTAAGGTCTCAAATTCCGTATTTTTAGTAAAAAAATACGATCAACAATAATAAGGCAAGTGTAACAAAGTCATAAAAAGTGAATACCAAATAATTGAATACCAGCAATTGAAGCTCTTAAAATTTTAGACTTGACAAATCATACTAAAACATCGCAAAAACTACTAAAACAGTAAACTTTCTAATACCATTCTCTGATGTGCAGCTATGAAGCATCCCTAGCCCGGAGGGGAAGAGTAGCAGTGCAACGTCTCTTCGAACTGACTAAGTGGCATCGCGATTTCCTCTCTCTCTCTCTCTCTCTCTCTCTCTCTCTCTCTCTCCCCTCGCTCCCCTCGCTCCCTCTTCGTCTCCCACGAGAGGAGCAGTGACTCGGGCGCTGTGTGTAACTGTGCATTAATTATGTAACCTGTCGGTAATTCAAACGGAAGGGCTCCGGAATGCGCCGTAGAAAAGAGGGAGAGATAGAGAAGGTATATACATAAGGTAGACTATGCTATTACTCGCGACGCGTGTGTACGAGAAGGTCGAAGACACTGCAGCGTCTCACTGTAGCACGTGCTTCATAGGTTGTACGCGCTCGATATTCAAGCTGCGCTTGCTTTGTCGCGCAACTTTGCGTAATTGAATTTTTCATCGGTGAGCCCTTTCAGGCCGTTGCTTCTGTTTCGAAGATGAGAATGAAAAAGGGATGAGAGATTTATTGACGCAGACGCGAGTATTGATTTCGCACAGACTGTGAGAAAAAACAATTTTTCCAAACAATCAACTTTAATGAATTAAAGCTGGATCCGAAGAGCCTTTGTGCATTGATGAGTCAATTATTTCAATGGTTCCATTTGAATTCAAGTTTTTATCTTCAAAACTAAGATTCAAGCAAAAGATACAACAATATAAAAAATTGTTACACGTAATATTGACTATGTTTTATATCTAAAAATAGCTGTATTTAACTATTTGTATAAAGATGCGGACGATGCTGTTATTAGCGAATTTGTATTCAAAAAGACGTTTACGTATTCTAGCGCATTAGAAAAAATTATTGCAGAAATACATGCTCTTTAAAAATATAAATTTTTTCTGACCGTAAATATCTTTTCTTGTTAGAATGTGTGTCAGGTAATACGTAATCTGTGAGATATTAAAAAAAAACACTTTGAAAAAATGGGTTTGTTTTTCATACACATGCATAATTCATTGCAATATTGCAAGCACGTATTGATTAAGCAAGTCAGTGATTCTTCTACAATCATTAAAATTATTCAAATCTAAAAAGCAGGGCCTTTCTGAGGAACGAATTATAGGTTTTCATTATTCGAGCGCCCATCTTGCAGTCGAGAGCCATTTAGGCTCTTGCAATGGCCGCATGATATTCCGCAAGAGCAAGTTTTTCTCGCTCGGCTCTCAGCCAAGAACTCGGGAGAAAATTGACTCGTCGTCAACTTGGCCACCCGGGCTTCCGTCGTTAAATACTAAGTAACGTCGCGACACGAAAATCGTTGGAAGGCATCAAGAGAGTTTTGCAAAAGATGAGATAAAACGCCGTACAAAGTCTGCAAAGTCAAGATGAGATTGAAGCATAAAACGCCTGTCGACACACATATTAATTAACTGCTTCGCGAAATAATTTACGACTTTGTAATATTTATCGCCGACTCGACCGCGACAGGTATAAAAGAATCGCGAATACGTATACCGGTTTTCCACGCGACAGCCAAAATGCAAGTTCCAGTTTGTGTGCACGCTCCTCTCTGCGTGTACACTACACACATGTGCTCGTGCGTGTATGTCTGTCGTTTGCGGGGACGAGAAAAACAAGACAATGTGGCTTTAATGCAGTTCTGCAATCCGGTAGCACGATATCAAAACCGAAAGCTAAATATCGGTCGCGTGTTCACTCGCGCAAAAATCCGGTCCCACGGCACACTTGCACACTATGAATTCGCGTGCGCGATGTCAACTGCGCGCGCCCTCGCTTGTTCTCTACACACAAACACGCGCACGCTTAGAAAACTCTACAGCTGATTGAGGAGAATAAAATGACGTTCGAATTTGTCGGCTGAAAGTTAATCATTTGCTAGTTGAGTAACGAAAAGTACGTAATTGTACCATCAATGCGATCAATAAAACATTTCGATGAAAGCATTCGTATAACTTGTCATCCGCCAATAGTCGTCCTGCAAAATATTTCACGATTTTAAAATAAGCTGAACAATTTATCACGCGTAACAAGCATAATTTTTATTATTATAATCATGTTCCAATTATGAATTACAAGCAATTTTATTCATAAACAAAATTTAACAATACCAATTGATATCGATCTAACCTAAATCATCCTATGGAACTAGAGCGTAAAGGGTTTTTTTACGAACCTCGTTATAGTAATTTGTCCTTTCGTAACTAAATCCTTTCCATACCCATTCCATAATATATTATTAACAGTTAAGTCGATGACGACGATCAAACAAATTAATTTTATTTAATAAAAATTTATTTCATGTATTTACTTAACTTACGAATCGAAAGAGAATTGATTGTAATTATGCGACACATAGTTAGTTATTATACAACGAATCAACTTTTATGTAAATTTTAATTAATGCGTTATTTAAAAATGCGGTGAAAAAAGTTAGAAATTTTTTTATCAGCCTTTTTATCACAATTTACGTTAAATAAATAATAGTAGTTATGATGGCAAAAATTGATCTCAACCCTAACTGAAAATCATATACGTACGCCTCGGGAAGAGGAAAAGATACAGAGTCTAGTGCGAGAGTGACAGTCAATCGAAAAAAAGCTTCCCCACCGCCATCTCTCATTCAAAGCTCAACGTGTAATTGAAGGGTCGAGTGCTCGATGGGTGTTGAGTCGACAACGAAGAAATCTTCCAGATCTTATCGTGCGTGAGCAAATGTCGCATCCAAGTTCTAATGAGTTAATGATACGTAACGTACTATAATTACTGCGGGTTCCTGCTTTTTATTTACTTCTCAATTACAGCTTTTTTAGGATATTTACAGATCAATTTTAGAGTTTTGGAAATTTTTTTGGAAAGCAAATATCTGTTGTGCTAAGTGAACTAATTAATGATGTGCGTATAATTATCTTTGGATGCTGCTAAATAATGTGAAGAGGAAGGACGAGAAAAAACTAGTTTTTGAAAGTTCCAAGTGTTTTTCAATCGCATTGTTATTGGCGCGGTCACAGCGGCTTACTCAGACTCGCCTCATAAAGTCGTAATTTATATCGCTAATAATTTTTCATTATTCAAATAAAATAATTCCACGCGAATGAACACGTCTCGAGGCGTTTACCAAATTATTCTCATGAACTAGTTAATTTAACTCGTTTATTTGCTGTAGAGTTCGAACGAGTGGTGGCTGGAAAATGAAAAAAAAACAACAAAACAAATAATTCAGCGATTGAAGAAAAAAAAGGCTGGAGAATCCAGTGTACAAGCACGTGTATACGCACAAGCGGCACAAGGATACATCTGCGGCGTTTACTTGCGAGAGCAAATAAGCTGCTCCGGATTATTTATATAGAAGCGCAAGACGGAAAGAAAGCTCATCGCCTTGAATGCGAGTAAAACGGCGTATACAGTCCCGCTGTTTTAGATGTCGCTCTTCATTCATGATTCCACGGCACTTGTACACGAGCTTGTTTTCGCGTTGTCCGCATTAGTCACCAAGGCTGTGGCTTTCCTGGTTGTCATCTCAAGGATGCAACTCCGACTAAGCGATATAGATTTATAATTCTATTTTGTGTGGGGTAATGCGGGGGGGGGGGGGGTGAGACAAGAAATACGAGAACATAACTTTTACTATATTTGATTATAACCAAATATCTATATAAATAATTATTTAACACGTTATAGTGGGTGTTTGGTGTTAAATGCTTTTAGGATGCATTAATATTTCACATTTAAAAATAATTAGCTTCGACCAAGCAACACTAAAGCGTTAATGAAGTTGATACTTTTAGAACGCCTATACTATAAGATGTGTACAAAAGTGTAAGATGTAAAATAGTCGAGTAAGTGTTTGGTGATAGAGACAGTGCAATTATACTTAAAGAGCCACCTGTTTGTACAACAGACGAGTATAATGAGTAAGTAAGTGAAGGCTTTATTGTGATAAAAATGTAAGTTTTGAAGCTGAAAACAGTTGAAGATCAAAGGTACACTACCACCCACAGCAAAACGTAGGGAAAAAGCCTTGTTCATATGAAAGTAAATCCACAAAGGGGCCCCTCTCTCACTCTGATCCCTCAGCAAAGCCTCTCTTCCTCTTCCTGTAGCTCCTCGGATGCTCTGCTCACTGGAGAATAACAAACTCTCCTGACGCTAATTAAAGACATAATTTAAACTTTAATTAGACAAATGTTGCCGCGGCGCCCGAAGACACAAAAGCAGCATCGCAGGAGGAGGAGGAAACACAAGTCAAACAGGACGCGCGGACGAACAGCTGCGAACGAAAAGAAGAAACACGAGTGAGAGTATGTGTGTGTGTGTGTGTGTGTGTGTGTGTGTTTGTGTGCAGTGCAGTAAGTGTAGTGAGAGGGAGGGAGAGAGGAGAGGAGTCGAGCTGCAGTTAGCAGTCCGTTTATGAGTAAACTACGGAGGCCGGACCGCGCTCTCGTGTAATTTCCAGCAATCGGAAGTCGTCAAGCTCGTCTTCATCAAGCCAACCAACGAGCGCCACCATACGTGTGCGCGAGTCTGTTGCTTTGCTGCTCTGTATTTTCTCTGGGCTAGAGACGCTCTGGGGAATTTTCACTCGCGATGGGAAAGTCCTTGGGGAAAACGGAAACGAGACGAGAATCCGCAGTTATAACAGATTACTTCGATTCCACGGGCTTTTCCGATGACTTCTTTTTGCCTTCGAACCTCGAAGTACTTGCAGTTCCCGCCACCTACTGCAATCAAGAGTGGCTTATTTATTTTTCAGTGTATATTGACAACGTTTTCGGGTTGGAAGTGCATTGGAAAAATTGTTTAATAAAAATTACTATGCGTTGAATCAGATTCTGAATGAATAGATTATCACTATGTTTGTTGGGAAAAGTTACGGGATCTTGAATTAAATACTGAAAAATTCTGACTAATTTCTACACGTTCAACGAAGATTATTGTCTTAAAAATTATACTATGCATACTTACCCATTATTCATATTACTATGTTGACTAATGATGCGGATTTAATTATATTGTGTTAATATAAATACGATGTAGTTTGTAAGCATTTTTGCAAGAATTATAATGCAATATCGATTATAATCATTGTATCTATAATGTTGATTCTCATAATGCAAGTACGTATTTTTACAGCACAGCGTGACCTAAATAAGCACATATAAGTAACTCTTATTCGTGATCTAAGCAGTCGATTCAACATATATTGTTGTGATTTCGACTTATTCTAGCTCAATTAATTCACCACTTAAAAAATTCTTACCTATAGTAGTATATGTACTGGCCTTGTTGAATAAGTTCAGCTGACATACTAATTAGCAGATCCGTTCGAATAACACTATTGACAAGCCCATCATAAACTTCAGCTCAGCGAGTATACAGATACAGCGAAAAGCCTTAAAACAAAGAATCACGCGCACGCCTAGCGTAGGCAATAACGTAGAGCAGCTAACCGGACATCGCCAACAAAATCTCCCCGCTCGCAGTGTCCCATCAAATTATCGGAGAAACAAAAACTTCAATCTTGCCTTGGAATAAAAACTCGTTCGTCGCTCCGTCGTCGCGTAATAACTAACATTACTAAGTACGAAAATTAATTTACAGCGCCAGAGTAAGAGAGGTAGAGAAGAGAGAGAGAGAGAGAGAGAGAGAGAGAGAGAGAGAGAAGCAGCTCGTGGAGTAAAGAGAGAAAAGAGGAAGCGAGCGGCCGAAGACGAAAGTGTAATTACACGCGTATATACCCAGAGACGCAGACACTCACATGTATACGCAGACTCACACTTAGAAACGGGAGCGTTATAGGGTAGGATGCCGGGATTATTACCACTTCCGGTGAGTATGTGGCAGCGGCGAGGCTGCTGCTGCTGCTGCTGCTTAAAGCGAATCTATAATGCTGCCCCCGAGTTGCGCGGAAGCTGGGAGCTAGCTCTGCGCCTGCGTCGTCGTCGCAGTAATCCATGAAAATTATTGTGCCTGCGTCTCTCTTTCCGCACCTATACGTGCCGAGCGAGCTTAAGCTATCTCTTCGCCGGTTTAAGTTAATCACACCAATATTTTAGCAAATAACAATTAATCATTGGTACTGTCAAAATTGCTTTTTCAATTTTCACTCATAAAATATCATAATGTACAGAGTTATAGAGCGAACAATATTCAACCCTCAAAAATCATTTTTAATTTTTATGAAAATTCAATATTACATTTATTAAAACATTAATTTTACGTGTACGAATGTATGCGAGAAGTGTCTCACGTAGAATTGTTTTTCGTTTCGCCGAGGTTTGTTCAAATAATCAAAAATTATCCGGCAACGGAGTGCTGAGCTATAGGTGCGGTGTGAAACGTTTAATTTATTGAGGTAGTTGATAATTATTTTTAGCTTCTAGAGAGAGAGAGAGAGAGAGAGAGAGAGAGAGAGAGAGAGAGAGAGAGAGAGAGAGAGAGAGATTCTACGAAATCTTCTAGTTGGATGGTTGGCGGTTGCAAGCCTGTTTGCAGAAATTATAGCCGCGTTTATTATTGAGCTAGAAGTGGGAATAGGAAAACGAGATAAAGCAATTTAGTGTGTGTTAGGTGCGATGTAGTAGTGCCTAATTTTGGAATCGTTACATGTCCATTAAGCTTTTGCCATGAAAATTATATACATCTGTATTAATTAATTTATTTGCCATTATATAAGAGAATTATATCCTGAAACTCCCTTTTTCTTTGATGGAATAGTTAGTCACGGCTGCCATAATCCAGCTTTACAAACTAGTCGCTATCAATTCTCTGCGTTACGCTGTGTTCAAGGAAAAAATGAAGGCGTTTTATACGGTGACAAACAAAAAGGCCGTGCTCGAAAGTATCGAAAAAATGACAAGCTAGTTTCGTGTTAGTGCGACATTCACCAGATATAGAAGTGCATTAGATTATGAAAACAGGTTTTCTCTTTCAAGATCCTCCCGTCTCTGTGTGCAACGTTGCTGTGTTATACCGCTATAAAGTACGTTTACGCACTCTACCTCTCTCTCTCACTCACACAGAGATGAACCGCGAAAGACATTTCAGTTCTAGAGCCTCGAAAAGATTTCCGATTTCCTCGTAGCCAGAAAACCAATAGCCGTTCACGAGCTTTAAATTCCCTCCGCAGACTCGCGAAGCGCTTCGTCTCTACTTTTCATCATCTCTGGCGGCTTCCTCCCGACTCAGAGGCAAAATTCTCGAACCGCATGCCGATAAAGAGGCCGGCGCGCCGCCGTCATTGATCCTACGGTAGCTGCGTCCGACGAGGAGACTTTGACGCGAGCCGCAGCTTCTGCTACTCGTCACTCATCGTCGTTAGAGCTGCATCCAAGAGATTTTTCCCCTATTAACTATTTAGCTCGCGAGAGCTGTTGTTTATTTTGGCGGTTGTTTTTGTTATGTCCGCAGCCTAGAGCGAGTTCCACGGCTTACGTTTTACGTGGTCGATGGCCCATCGTCACGTGATCGTGACGTGCCAGACAGTTTCTCCCCTCGGCGTCGTCGGGAAGCTGCGGATCGTTTTAAGCAACCGTCTTTAATCTGAGGAACGTGCAGCTATTACAGCATGTGCTTACTGCTTATTGTGTAGGAAGAGGAAGCTACTTCATGCATTGATTGACGTGCACTGAAGGAAACGTCGAAGTAAATTTTACTTCTCTTAATCTGGCCATTGCAGCGGAATATTCAATTATTTTCACAAGATTCTAGTCGACTTATCAATATAATACCGGATCTCGATGTATACAGTAGCTGAGTGTGTACCGGATTAGCCAATGCTCTCGATACTGCTCTCGAAAATCCTTGACGAAACTATATTACATTTTCTGACTCTCGCGCAGCGCATATTACGAAAACTCAAATGTTTAAAGCACGCAGTCCAACGGTCAATCCGCATATCTTTGAAATAGCGCTTCAAATTAAGTCTCAATGGCCTTAATCATCAATCTTCAGAGCTTACTGATGGATCGAGATAGGTGTGTATATATATATGTGTGTGTGTGCGTGTGCGTGTGTGTGTGTGTGTGTGTGTGTAAGCTGCCGCACCAATGAAAGTATAGATGCAGATCGCAACGGCCAATCAGAAAGCGAATAAAATGTTCACACATCTCCAGCAGCATCAATTTCTACGACGTAAATTCAGCGCAGAAACCTGTCGTGCGTTTTATCGTTGTTGCAGACTCTATTGCTGTTGAACCTACAAAGTATATGTGATATTGACACGCGTATATCTTGATAGTTTATCCTTCGCACTAAACTCTCGGAAGCTGTCATGGACGTAAGCCGTTCGCTCTGCGCCTTGCCCGTACACGCATACGCGCGCACACGCACAAGGTATATGAGCTGTGGTAATTTCGTGGTGAGGTGGCGGTCGGTGCTAATACGGAAACACAGAGCTCGCGCACGGCGACGGCGGGTGTCGAAATTGACGAGAAACTGTGTGAGTGAGCCTATAGCACGCGAGAGGCGGAGCGACTGAGTGCAGTATATACCTATCCAGTGTGTAAGTACGTACGAGAGACTTGTCAGTCTTCCATACGTGAAAATAAGTGTGTTACGTACACTTTCTAATTCTAATGCACTGAGCTGATCAGTTGCGTGCGCGCATTCACTTTTATTCGCCGCAAAGCAGTGGCGGCACTAATCCGTACACAAAGAGTCAACACTTTATTTTGACGTGGGCCTAATGCGATTAGCCGGACGGGAAATAGATACACGGACAACGCGTGGGTGGATCAGGCTCGAAAATCCGTGTTGTGATTTAAACGTAACTGCAGATATACTGTCGTTCTTACACTACATTCATCAACGTTACGTATATTAAACTGACATTGCTTCCCATTTCAAAAAAACTTTCAAAGCAAACTGGAAGCCATATGCAAACGTCGATTGGTATGATTCTCATACTGTATCAGCTACAACAAGTGGTAAAATTAAAGCAACTTGATTTTACAATCGTTTGGAAATGTCTCAAAATAATGACCGTAAAAACATTATACCCGCAATCAATCATAATCTCATAATCATAACTCGCGTAAGCTCGCTGAATTCGTTATCGTCCTATATCTATCCTGATTCACCTGATTCACCAGCTGCAGGCATTCCAGTGGGCAGACAAGCAAAGCAGTCGAGCTTCTCTGATGTGAATACGCAGTCCCTTCTTCCTCTTCGCGTGTACACACACACACACACACACACCCACACACACACACACACAAGTTACCAGAGCCGCTTCTCTTATTGCTCGTGCGCAATGCAAGCAAGGTAGAATCATGCATATTCAGGGCGAAAAAGACGAGAGAAGGAACGCAATTTCAGATTCGGCTTTCCCACCTAGGCCGCGACGTTGCTGCTGCCCATGAATGAGAGTACGTGTGCGAGCAAATCGTTTGTAAATTACCTTTATATAAGGCGCCGAAAGCGAGCGTTTAAAGTCTGCAAAGTGTTGCTTTGAAAGCTTGCTGCAGCTTCTGGTAAAGGAATTTCAATTAAGGGGCTTTCATGAAAGTGCTTCTTTACCAACTGAGTTCTCCGATACGCGGGAGTGCGCGAAAAATTTAATTGTGCCGATGACACAGCTTTCGTCGTAAAACCACAGATTGTCTTCAGCGACTTCACAATTTCCGGTCTTGACTTTTTAGAAGGCCTATAAGGGGAGCTCTGTAAAACTGCTTCTTTATCAGCTAGCTCTTCACACTTCTACACTCGATAAGTTCTAAGACATTAGTTAAAAGGAGTGTCAATAAAAGGGGTTGGGTTTTTTTGAAAGTGTTTCTTTCCGGATCTATACGAAATAGTATATTACACGCAACGGGTACGGAAAGGGTAATGAGTTTTGGAAAAAACCCTTTACGTACCAGTTCCGCCATACGATATTTTATGCTAGTATAATCTGAAAATCAAAAACAAAGTTGCGACTTTTAGGTTAGACTTGCATAAAAAATCAATTATGCTGTTGACAGGGTCATCATCATTAGTTTAACTTGAAGCTAAGGATACTCACTTGGCAAGCTTATTGTTATACTCTGAGTACTCTAGAAGTCATTCATACCTGCAAAAGAAACAACCAACGTCAATAAAATGGGTTTTATAATTAAATTGATTAAGGAAAACGAAAAATTGTATTTAAGACCACCTTCGATGGACATATCGGTAAATCTCAACCTTTAGATCAGCCGAACAGCGTATTCAATTAAAAACAACGGCCTCGTAGACACACTCCCCCCTCGAACATAGCGCTGAAAAATGCTCGATACTTCCCATTGAATTCCCGACCTTTGCCCACTCAGAAATACCCTCCCAGTAACAGTGAAAACAATTTCTAAAGCCCGCTTGTATATACATCGACGGAATGCGCTGGGGCGCAAACGAGCGGCATAGATCGAATGAACGTTTGCAGCCGAAGATATTCCGCTGAAATTTGAACAATTATCGATGAAGGGTACGGACTGTGTACGAATAGAGGTAGGGCAGAAACCACACTACAGTGAACTTTCTGTTTTCCCATCCTCAACTCCGAGAGATTCTTTTTTTTTTAGATTCCAACGTTTTGACGTGCATTTTTGTCTTGGGATTTGATTGCAGTCTTACATATTTTTCATTGCATCAGCTGCGCAGCGAGTATTATAGCGGAAAAAATGTGCGGCGATGCAACTCGAACGCGAGGCAGTTTCGAAAATTTTATTCGATTTGTTACGCGCAGTTTTCTACGAGTTCGTAACAAACGCAGTAACGTAAAACGTAACTTTGTAATCATCGTATCTTATAAATCACGCTGTGCAATGCTGTGTGAGAAATAAGTATTCGTTTGAGGAAAAATCGCTTTTGAACATAAAAACCATAATCGTTTTGAATATATTATCAAGAGGGAAACCGATATTGGTCAGGAGAATTCGAATACACAATCATTTTAAATTAAAATTATTACTTTTTAAAGGGAGGTGAAAAATCTTCGTTATAAAATCCACTGATAAAATTGCGTGATAAATCCACGTTAAAACGCTTTACTGATAAAAGTAAAATAAAAATATTCAACATTTTGAACGGAAATGAATTGAATAAAGCCGGATTATTTAAAGTAAAGAAGGATATTCCCTGGTAGTAGATTGAATTACCAGAAGTATTTTTTTATTAAAGAACATTAAAACTGTTGTGTGCAATAGAACATATAGTTTTATGATACAAAACTTGAACTTGCAAATACATAGCAATGTAAGCGACGAGACACTGCATCAATATTAAAATTAACCAATAATTATAGGTAAGAAATCGTTAACGTCTCAAGTATCATTATTGCATGAAAAGAACTTGTCCTTTCGATAAGCTGTTCGTTATTATTTTCTTTCGATTCAGAATGGCGTTACTATCAGTGTAAGAAAAATAACAATTCACGAGAGGTAACCAGAGCACTAAGCCTTCAGTCACATGGCGGAAGGTGCGAGCCAACAGTGGTTAAAAAAAAATTCCCCCGCCTACAAAGCCAACGTAATAGCAAGACGATCAATGCCCCGTGGCTTCTGGTATTACGTTTAATTAGAATAATCCCCGGCAGTCTGACAGCAGGGGCAGCACGCGATCACCTGCGATGCTCCTTCCACCGCCCTTCAAACATTTTTTATTGCGCTTTTGTTTCAGCTCGTTTGCACGCCTCTTTATACACCCAAGATCATCGGCGTTATGTATGTATATACACACCATAGCTTTTTCGATCTCGTTCTCGCATTCCTTTTCTCCGCTGATGTTGGAAAGCGATTTTACGAAAAATCACTGTGTTTATCTTGATATCATCGGGAAATGAGCGAATGCTAATATTAGCGGTGATTCAATCGAACTTTGTGGGATGTTCACTCAACACTTTTAGTTCTCTACTACACAGCTCTCGACTCGCGAGTATCGATTAGTTCGCGCATAGTTCCACCAGCACCAGCGTAAACTAATCAAAAGTTACGTTCGAGCTGCAGAAAAATTTCTGGGTATTCCATGCATTTCGCTGCGTTCGATCGTCGGTCACTCGGTACTCGATTGAACGAAACTTTAAAAATAACAGTCAAATTGCCCACATGCTCTTTATCCACAATACATTCTCTGCTCTCACCTCGAAGCCCGTAGGTAATTCCAGCTGAATCTCATTCCCGGCAAATCTCTCTTTATCCTCAACCACCGCCCTCAATCTTTTATTTAGCAATTTAGCTCCAGTTTCTTCATACGTATACACTGCACCATATTCAAAATCCCTGTTTGTTCGAATTCGTTCTCAGCCGCGAGCCCGCAAAGCCTTCTTTCTTATATCGTTATAGTTATATACACTGGCAAAGCATAGTCCCGTAAGTTTTTGTTTCGATGCTGGCGGCTGAACAGTGAACAGCCACCGCCGGCATTCGTGTATAGAGTAGTATATGCGCATATTTCTCTTTCTCGGCTATGACGGCGCGGCTGTTCTCCGTTATATCTTAATTCCTCGATAGTGGAATTTCATTCGCGGTGGTGTATATCGTGAAAGATTGAGCAATCTCTCATTGCCTTATGTACTGGCTAAGATACGCACTTGAAATGCTGCGGTTTTTCTTCATAATCGATCGAATGAAATCTCGTGCATTCCACGTATTTTAATCCCCGTATAAACAAGGAAACGCCGCCACGTTTCCTTTTTCTCGATATACGGCGATTCTTTTGGCTTCTCTCTCACGAGCAATTGATGATCATTTGGGTTAAGGATGCACCGTGCAACGTTTTTCCTCGACGTTTCGCTCAGACACATAGCGTGTACAGAGGGATCGGGTTAGCTGTAAGGGATATACGGATTTGCGCAGACCTTTCCACATTTGAATACGGGATGAGGAAAATGAGAATCTTGCTGGTTTAGCTTATCGAAACGTCTGCGTGCCGGATGTAATTGGCAGGCTTCGATAATTCAGCTCAATCTGACTCCACTTCATCTCCGGTACAAGAACGTGGCCTGTGCAGACGTTCATTGCATCGGCTTTAGCGTTTCACTGTGCAAATAAGATCAGCTCAACACTCAGCCATTGAATAGTCAACCAACAACTGTACGTCGCTTCTCTGCGCAGATGCAAAAAAGTTTTGCCAATTCATTGGCTGCACCTACAGATTACTCGAAACCCCATGCGCAAAAACTTTCTCATGTTCCATGTATTATTAATTGATTGGTCAGGAACAATTTAGCAGTAGATGTCGCATAAAGAATGGAATATACATCTTGGGGCAGAGTGCCATGTGTACATGAGGTATAGCGAGGAGGTATTTGAAGCATTCATTCAATATTGCAAATAAACTGCTTCCTTCCGAGGACTGAAAAAACGAAGAGAATAATTCAATAAAGCCTTATGATGTATGATCACGCGCATATACATTATACACGCAGAGGCCCTTGAGTAAACAGCAAATCCACCCCCTCGAAATGTAGCACTCTCATATCTGAAAAATAAAAGCGTCGAAAGGGCGGCAAACAGAGCGCGCATCATAAATAAAAAAGTTACATCTGCCGTCGCCGTTACTCTTTCGCGCGCCGTCTACCATTCTGTTCCCACTGTCGCCTTTCCTCTTTTACTCGATGTGTGTATAGCTATAGCTACAGGCGTACACACATAGCAGAGAGTTACAGGCCGCGTCGACTGGACAAGAGAGAAGCCTGCAGCCTGCACACTAGTAGCTGCGGCGGCAGTCGCCGAATGACCATTGCCCGTGATTTATTCAGGGTTATTGTCCGCCACCGTCGCTCTACCGCCTTCCACTCTGTATAACAGCTCGCGCAATGTGTAAATACGGGGTAATCCACGCCTTGCCGGTTGCTTTATGAAATTTGAAAGCGCGACAGAGTGAGGTGTTTTTTTTACGAGCGCGCGCGGCGGTCAGTGGAAATTCGCGAATTTATATACAGTCTTTATGAAATAAAAATCTACTTCTCAGGATAGCTGCATTATTTATTTATTTACTTTAATACAAACGGGTTCAAAGAACTCCCAACGTATATAAGTAAAAATCAGTCGGGTAATGCGATTTATTTCAGTTTAGGTAACCTATGCAATTGATGAACAAAATCTAGTATGACGAACATTTGATGTGGCTCACAAATAATTCAAACAATTTGAGCTTTAAATTCCGACAAGAACTCTCGATTGGTTAAGGTATTTTAGATACAATATCCCAAGCTCTCTTTAGTTTATTCGAAGTAAAACCTCCATTACAGCAAACGAAAGTATAATAGGCTGGCATAAACATTACTTAGCATTGTATGAACCACCAATTCAAACGCTACCAAGCTATTATGATGTCCAGAAATATCGTCAACCAGATTGATAAGCTTAAGTATTTCAATAAACTTGTGCTGCGCAAATTCTACAAAGCTATGTTTCAGTGTGTTTGTAAGCAATACAAAAACTGAAGCAAAACCTTGTTGCTTCTTCAAAACTAGTGTTTAAATAAAACGATGGCTTCACCATTTTGAAGCAATTTGGAAGCGCTACAGTTGTGATGACTATTTCAATGTATAACACTTAAATTTTTCGCAAGAATATAACCCTCCTCCTCGTGTCCATCGTCTTATTACGCGGTTATCCGTCGACCTTCGCAACCTGCCTGCTTTTTTCAGCAGCTCCGAATTGTTCACGCGTAGCTTTTTTCACTTTTATGGCTTCTTATGGTTTTGGGAGGGTGTCTCTGTCTGTCTCTCTCTTCCTCTCTTCCCAAAAGTAACAGCCATTATCGGTACACGTAATGGGAGCTGACTACTTGGGACGTGCGAACTCTGCAGTTCCGAGGTGTGCGCTTTTGCTCTCGCTCGGAATTATACTCCGGAATTATGTTCCAGAGCCGGCAAGACTGTCATTTTTCGCGCGTTAAATGCCGAGTTTTTATGATCACTAGTGGCTCCGTGAATTCGAGACTGTAAAGATTGTATAAGATTTCCGGTTCTTGAAGTGCGAAGGAAATCCGAGCTAATTGTGATGCGGTTAAGAGTCGCGCGCCAACTTTTTTCTTCTTTAAAATTGAAAACGTCGAATCTTTAATTCGAAAGACGTCCCGCACAATGGCAGAGAGGACGCGTTAGGTATAAATTCAAAAATTTATCGAGCAATTATCCGGACAAAGTGGCCCCGGTAATCAAGTGCTCTATCCATGGCATTACAACGGCGCCAAGGAAGATTCCTATCGTCGACGATCCAGACGAACTCTCCGCGAAGCCCAGGAATTTTAATTCAATTAAGCGCTGTTTCCCACATATGCAACCCCCAGTCTGCGCGAAAATGGAAAGCGAGTCGCATAAAGGAAACGACAGAGCAGAGACAATCCGGATCGGCTAAAATTAGCTTCGAGCGAAAGAGGTACATTTAATGCAGAACAATAACGATAACGAGCCCTCTCGGCTCGCAACAAAGTAGGCGCGAGGTCGTAAGCATTATCCGGTCATTTAATTGCTCGTGTATCGAAAGCCAAGTAGCGATTCGCTCGAGACCGGTTCTCCGCTTGCTATATACGCGCATAGGCGTTTATTAACGCCGCCGCGCCGCGTATGCTGATTTTCCCCGATATTTCGAACTGTGAAGCGAGAAAGAGAGACTCGAGGAAGCGAACCTTTCGAGCCAAAGTGGACGCATAATGAGAAGCAGGAGCTAATCTGTTGAAAACTTAACGATTGAATGATTCATGGGTTTCTTTGGGGAGGGTTATTTCGAATTTCGCATGCACCTAGAAGACCAAAAGAGTGAAAGTAGTAGAAAGTATACACGCGCGCAGATATATATCCCTGAAGCTTAGCTTTCATCGTTCTGCGCGGATAGAGCAACACCAACAGTGTGAAAAGCTACCGAGTTTCGCCAACTGTGTGATTACATCGTACGCTGCGTGCGACCATGAAAAATATTCTAGATGTTACTTTTTGTCCCTGTGCGTCTCGAACGAAAAAAAGAAGCGGCGAGCAGCCCATTTGCGAATGCAAATGCTTGAGCGCGGCACACAATGCTTATATATCCCCGTCTCGGGACCAGCTGCGCAAAAGAGGCGCGAGAATATACGCGGAGAGAAAATATTAGATATGCAAGGCTCTCCGAAGAAATTCTCGTGTAGTTGTGTTTTGTTTTCTTTATCCTCGTTATCTCCTTCTCTCTCTATCTCTTTCTCTCTCTCTCTCTCTCTCTCTCTCTCTCTCTCTCTCTCTCTCTCTCTCTCTCTCTCTCTCTCTCTCTCTCTCTCTCTACATTTGTTTGCTCGGTAGTAGCGCAGAGCAGACCTTTTGGTTTCGTTTTCCGTTTCATATATAGGTGTTGCTCTCGATCTTCTATTTTCCCACCCGCTACGATGGGAAGTTTCTATTTCCGTACGCGGGCCACGAATTCTAAGCCGTTCGTTTCACCTGTTGTTATGCGTCGTCGTGTGTCTATTCTGCTTTGTTTTTCGGATGCTTCGAGATAGGCACGCGGATATGAGCAATATTGGCTGTCGGGTCCTTTTATTGCTGACTGAGTATATAGAGACTTTGCAGTGTACAGTGTTTGGACAGTAAGACCGAAGGTTTTATGTGCGCCTTCTATTTTTAGGCTAGTTTTAAACGAATGCTAATTCCTCAGTATGGATATATGCCGAGGGGCAAAAATAAAATTGGCTATGCATGGGCGTGCATAGAAAACGATGAGGCAATGCTTTTTGGTTTGCTTTTCCTGAAATTCATTCAAGTAATACTCGTCATATTTTCGTGAAGGATAAATGTGTTTTGCAAAAATTGCCATACGCAAAGTCAGAAAATTTGTGAATTCAATGAGAAGTGGATGGTAGAAATTAAGTGCAAATCATCCGTCTTTAAATTCGTAGTAGTTGATTGGTAATTATATAGATATATGATCAAACATCCCATTTTTTTAGTTTTTATGAAAGTCCTATTCTTTCAGAAATTCAAAAAATTATTTCTAATGGTTGAATATACTTTCCTCCCTGCAATCACATACGAAGTTGATACGTAATTGAAATAGTAATAATGCTACTTATATAATAAACATAATTAAGAGGTTGTTGGAGATGAGTCAAAGGAAGTGTACAGCAGATTTAAAATGAAATAAATATAAACTCCTTTACTCGAACGTTCTTAGGTATAACACATCTTATACCTCTGACTCTTTAATCGATTAATAGAACGATGCAATCCTTAGTTGGTTTGAGCTGTTTTTTCTGATATATTTTAAAATTTCTATGAGGTTACACAGCAATATAACTTACAAACGGCTCACGAACTTTTCTATTTCAAGTTGCATTTTTTTACGTTTAAAATTGGAACGCTGTCATGATGATGATGCAACAATTCATAAGCTTGCATGTTGCATTTCCATTCATATTAAACACACGAACGAAATCACACACAGATGTCATATAACTCGTTCGCTTATAGGTAAGCAGTATAATTGGTTGATTTCCTTCCAGCGGGAAAATCTATTGAAAGCTTTTCCCATTTTAATAACGCGCGACGTGCCTGACAGCCAAGTCTAGCTTTATTTTTCAATAAAATTTAACGAAAAGAAACATTATTCTACAGGACACGTGTATTTCCCGAGAACTAGCTAAGCGAGGGAACATCGGCGCCTCGTCCCATCCTCTTGGTCTTTTTTCTTGCTCCTCGAGAAACTCGTTCGTTAATTAACTGGTTCGCTGATTAGAATTCTAACCCGGTGTGGTTCTCTTTCTCTTCGAGTTCGCAGACGTTTAACGTGCCTACACTCGCACACATGCTCGAACCTCGAGTCTAGCCTTGAATCGACGCCGGTAAACACCAGGAAGCGCGAAATTACCGCCACTTTCCTCCTACTACTTCTCTTGTCGTCAACTTCCGCGATCGCAGTCGCTATATACGTTTCCTTTTCATCGTTTTTCCACTGTGTGCCGTGCCGCCATAGCCACTCCAGCGCCGACACAACTTTCTTGCACAGCTCTACATGGATTTTCCTTTTACGCGAGGATTTTTTGAAAATTTCCTACCGAGCGCACGCGCGCGCGTACTGAACGGCGGGAATAACAAAATGACTTTCCGTTAGCCAATCGCTGAGATTCTGTACCCACGTTTTTATGCTGCGACGCATGCTGCTTGATCCTTTCGTTTTGAATACTCGTTAAAATGATCGATAAAGTGGACCAGTTTTATGTCGTTATTCCGTTTTTCAAAATACGCTGAACCAACGTATCCCGGTATATATTCATTACTTAAAAAGTGCCAATATTTTTGACGTCATTCATTCAGCAGCTACATACAATGACTTTCAATGTATGTTTTTTTTTTATTTAAGCTTTTTCAAGTTTTACTTTGAGAGCAAAACTTATACAGCTGTCAAGAATCAGATACAATGTTTGCAATATAAATAATATATATGTTGGAATTGGACATTGTCGCGCTTACATAAGATCTATACATGCAATTCTATTTCTTCGAGAAAGGTACATATATATTTACATGTTTTCAAATTAGGTTTTTGAATGAGACTTTCGACATTTATCGGTACATACATTTTGATTTTTTTCAAATTTTCGATAAAGTTTTTTCTTTCGGAATCATATAAGCTACATTGCTAAAGAACATGGTTCAGGTCTTCACTATAATCTTTACATTTACATTTTTCGTCGCTGATAATGTGTACCCGCGCTAGCGATGGTGCGAGATTATAGTGATTTGCTCTACATCGATTAATTGTAACAATACTTCGGCGTGATAGCGAGGTATTATAGAACCACGGCTTTTTACAATTCGAGTGATATAAATTAAAATATTCTTTGCCTTTTACTTGTTTCGTTTCATCGACGTAGTTTTGTGTTTGTTCCTTGGTGTGTGCTCTGTATTTTTCATAATAATCTGCTATTGGAATTAACACTGTGGAAATTTGTTCTGCATTGACACTCATTTTAGCTAGCTTATCCGCCGCTTCATTACCTGATATGCCTATATGTGAGGTTATCCAAAAAAAACTTATTCTATGGTTTGCATTTTGTGAAACATACTGATTATATTTTTGTTTGATGTCAAGGATATGAGGGTTTGTTTTTGGTGTGAATTTAAGTGACTGGAGGCTTTGAAGAACGCTATAGGAATCTGATAAAATATAGTAATTTTCTTGTGGATTCTCTATAGCCAAGTCGAGAGCGGCGGATATAGCTATGTACTCGGCTGTGTACACCGACGCAGTACTATCGATAGCTTTTCTTATTTCAATATTTAATTTTGGACATATGCAGGCAATTCCTACAGATTTAGCATTTTTTGATTTACTGACATCGGTATACACGGCTGTTGCATTTTGATCTTCCAGCAATTTGTTGATAATAGCATTGGGTGATTTAGCCTTTTTCAGCTTTTCTCCAAGTTCTGTATTTATTGTTATGCTAGTTTTAATAGTTTGATGTTCGTAAGAATATAGATTATAAGAGCCATATTGAGTGATCGAATCCGAGTTGAAAATTTGATCAATACATATACTTAAAATTTGCGTTTTTCTTGCCTTTTTTAAAAAAATTTTTAACATTTCAATAAAGCGCTGTACTTACGAATGCGACTATGCGTTAGTGATTTTTTATTGCATACTACTTTGGTAATAAAGCATTTACAGAATAATTCGGTGCGGTGGGTAATTAACGTAAGCTCCGATTCGGCTAGCATAACATTTTTGGGGGTACTTATTCTATAGCCAAAGACTGTTCTTATAGCCAAGAATTGTATTTTTTCTATTTTTTCTTTGTACGCTTTTTGGGTTGGAAAGTAAATAAAGCTGCCATAGTCTACGATCGGCCTTACGTAGCTTTTGTACAGAATCATCAGTGTTTGCGGGTCTGAGCCCCACCATGTACCGCACAGGAATTTAACAATATTTAGTGCTCTTATGCATTTTTTGTGCACTTGGTTTACGTGTTCATTAAAATTAAACTTATAGTCTAGCGTTATTCCTAAAAATCGAGCAGTTTTGCTTGTTTTTACAACGTGATTATCTATCGTTATTGCAGCTTCTCCTGGCCGAATTTTGCCATTGTTGAATTGCATAAGAACCGTTTTCTGTGGCGCTAAGCTTAATCCTATGTCCGATAGATTTTTATTTATAGTATTTACTTCTTTTTCAAGCAGGTTTCGACATTTTTCTGGAGTAGAATAATCTAAGTAAATTGCTATATCATCGGCGAACTGTGATATTTCAACACTCTGAGGGAGATTTTCGGTGATCTTTCTGACGTAAATAATATAGAAAAGTGGACTTAAGACGCCTCCTTGGGGAACCCCCCTAGCCACCGTACGAACGTTTTCCGCAGTAATTTCCGTTAGAATAATTCTTTCGTGAGTAATTGCTTTTGCAAAATTTACTAGGCCTTGTGAGCAACCGATCTCCGCAAGATTTTGTAATAAAATATCACAGTTCACTTCATCAAATGCCCCGCATACATCGAGAAAAGCTCCTAATAACGGTTTATTTTTCATTATGGATTCATTTACGCTTAACGCTAGGTTGGTCAAATTATCAGCGCAAGACTAAAGCCAGTTTGGCTTTTCGGCAATAGATCATTGTGTTCGCACCACCATTGCAATCTGTTTTTGACTAGAGTTTCAAAAAGTTTACATACGCAAGATGTAAGAGCTATGGGTCTGGCCCCTTTCCCACCTGGTTTGTCTATAAAGTGTATATATGATATTTTCCAACTATTAGGAAAATCGCTTGTAGCATACATTTCGTTGAATATATCTAGAAGCAATAATTGATATTTGATTGGTAATTTAGTAATTACCTCATAATCCACTCCATTAACACCAGAAGAAGATTTTATATTTTTAGAGCTTAAGGCGCTAGCAAATTCATAAAAATCGAATGGTTCGTCGAAGAAGGCATTTTCTTTACAGATTGGTATATAGGAAGGATTTGTTGGAGCCCACGCTGGACTGATTTTATTTAGAGCAGGTTCAATTTTGACGTTTCTTGGTAAATTTTCTGGAGTGTGATAAGGCGTAACCTTTACCCATTTATTTTTAAGGATCTTTACTTTATTCCAAACGAAATTAGGGTCAGTTCTGTAATTTATTGTTCCGGCAAAATTTTTCCAATATTCTTTTTTGACTTCTTTAAAAGTTCTTGTTGCTAATGCTTACATTCTTTTATATTCAATTAAGTCTCCTAAACATAAGGTAGTTTCCCATTTTTTATACGCGGCTTTCCTGTCCCTTTTAGCCTTATCACACTCACTGTTCCACCAGGGCACAGGATTATTTATCTTTTTGGAATTTATGGGCTTAGGCTTGGGATTGCTACAACTGATTCAATCGGTTACAATTTTTATAAGGAGTTCGTATTTTTCATGACCGCTGAGTTCGTAATAGTTTCTTTCTAAAAAAATTTGATATTTTTCATTGAGTTCCTTATTAAAATTATTCCAATCAGTCCGGACTGTTTTTAGTTTAAAGGTTTTTTTACTATATATACTTTTCTGTGTTTGAATGTGAATTATAAGCGGAAAAAGGTCAGACCCATATGTCTCGCCTAATGCTTCTACGTTTATTTTATCCGCTATTTTCAAGGTAGAGATGGCTATGTCTAGATTTGATTTTATGTTTCGATTTAAATCTATATATGTTTGAGTGTCTGCGTTGTGTATGTAGAGATCGTGATTGTCAATACTCTGAAAGAATCTATCACCATTTGTATCAGTTTTTGCACAATTCCAAAGTCGATTGTACGCATTGAAATCTCCTATTAGCAAGCAGTTTTTATTATTATTTAAATTATTGACAATCATGTCCCACTGATTTTGCGTTAAATTAATATTTGGTTGGCCCGGTGATCTATAACAAACAAACAAGTCGACTGACGGATTCGTATTGATTAATCGGATGCCACACATTTCTACACTAAAGTCGGGCGATTTTACATTTTGGATTTCGGAATATTCAATGTTCTTTTTAATTAGCAATAGTATACCTCCTCCTTTTTTGTGTTGACGATCTTTTCGAAAAGCGTAGAATCCTGGAAAGTTGATTATCTTTTCTTCATCTGCGATCCATGATTCCACACATATGAAAATATTTATCCCACATATGCAAGGCGTCTATTATCTCAATGTATTATTATTGTTTACGTTTGTATTTGACGTTGTATTGTATTATATTTGTGATTGATCTTCGTGTATATCTTGTGAACTAGATATAGAGCTTGAATCGTCGCTACTGATTGAAATTTCGTTATTCAGTCGTTTAATAATTCTATTTAAACGGTATTTCAAATTTACATCTGAGATTTTTTCTTGGATATCTTTTAGCATATTTGTCATTTGAATTGTTTCTGAAGTATACGTGCTAGTTCTGGTATTTGTCTATTTCCGTGAGACTCATATAGGAAGTTCACCATTTTTCCAAAATTTATCGGATATATTTTTTCGTTTTCTATAATATGTTCCTTAATAGGTTGAAGCTTATCGGCAATGTCTGAAATCTGTGGTCTGCTGTTGCTTGTTAATTTACTTACTGCATTGGGTTTCTTTTTCTTTAACACTTTGACTAGTTTAGTGCTATTTTCTGTGCTGGTTGATATATTACTTGATGGAGGTCTTTTGAGAGCAATAAGAGGGGGCAACATTACATTTTGTTTTTCAGCAATTATATCAGTTTGGTTCTCACCGCTGTTATCTACAAATAGTTTATCAAATGGTGCTGTTTCGTTGCTTGATTTGTGGATATTTAGACCTGTGGAGTTTCCTGTGAGTTGACTTAAATCCCCGCTCTGCGAACTATTTTGGCAATTTCTTGCTATATGACCTCCCATTTTGCAGACATGATACCTCAATGATGTTATACTGGGATATATGTAATATGTAACGTCTTCGTAATTAATTTTTAAAATATCTGGAAGCTTTGATGCATCGTTTGGTTCAATATAAGTCTGTCGTCTAGAGCTTAGTACGTGTTTGAACCCGTTCTTCGTAATGGAAGCTCTAAGCGTGGTTATTGGAGCACCTCGCTTTATGTTCAAATTTCTAGAATATTTTCCAGAACATAGTATGGAATCGGTGGTACCATATTAGAAAAGATCACCCTCTGCTGCTTGTTTATGAGCGGTCGGATATTAACTTTATTTTTACCTATTTCTATAAATTGTTTCTTAGTCATTTCTTCCACTAGTTCTTTAGTTGCTAGATATAAGCAGACTCTGTTGTTTGAGATTCTGGTTGAGTACAATATATTCATATTGCCCACTATTTCAGCCACGGCACTTGTATAATCTGTTAGGTTCAAGTTTTCGATGCAGTCTATAATCAAACCTTGTTCACGCTTAGGAAATTGATGGCACTGAGCGGCACTTCTATAACTTATGTCATTTGTATTTTCTACTGTGTACGTATAAACTTTTAAGGAACTTTGAGATAATGGAACTTCCTGCAGAAGAGCCATTTTTGGATCACTTTCGCGTTTTTGCATTCCTAAGAATGTTAAAGATAGTTGGGCTAAAACAGCCCTATGTATTAGGAGACGCGCTATTTACTACGTTTCGATTTGTGACGAGCGCTTGTAAACACGTCTTCTCTCTGCGAAGGTTCGCAGTAAACTTTCAATGTATGTATTTTGGGCACGGATTTATTTATGCTGAAGGCGCGGTATTCGCTATTTTTACATCATTTTGAAAATGCTATTTTACGATACATGTCGAAATCATGAGTGCACTAATTTTTGTATAATAATAACTTCGAAGAGTATTCGTTAAGTCTATCGACTTATAATACAAAGTCACTATATATGATGCTGTAAAGTCAAGCTAAACATTGCGTAATGGACTTAAGTTTTGTGGGCATAAGTTAAAACTATAAATATCTACTTCAAAAATGTCGGATTTGAAAAATACTAAAATAATCTAATGTTTGCATTTCGTTTCTCTTACCTGCTAAAAGCCTGCCTCAAAATTGTGTGCGTCTCTATTATATACGTAAACAGTCGTCAAAATCCTCTTTAAAAAAAGTGATGACCTTTGTTGTGAAGCATTTAATACGAAATTCTGAATGATTGCTAAGTAAACATAATTATGGTTAGCATAATTCATAGTTTATGATTAATAGGACGAAATCCGTATTTTTCATTCGCTTTTTTGTGCCCCCAAAAGTTGCGAAAAGAAAATCTCGGGCTACATCGATCGGGTAAGGTTTTTTCTGTTCTACAGGACGTACAGAACAAGAAAAAAATAGTGTACCCACGAAATCGATCTTGTGACACTGTTTTTTTTTGGCCATCTTTGCGATTTTATGCAGAGATTATTATGCATTTTTTAGCAAAATATTCTGGAATTTTTCGAATGTAAGGCTAAATGGGTATATGGCTAGGCTTAAAGTAAACTAAAAGAACTGAAATTTGAACCCAAACTTGTCTAGACTAGATGCACTAATCAAAAGTCACGTACTTTTGAAATAAACGAATTTTGCCTCAGACTCCCTTTAGGCTGGTACCAAAATCCTCGATTTTACATTTTGTTTCTTCGAATCCTTGTAACTTTTGATTCAGTGACTCGATTTTAACGTTTAATTGGTAAAATTAAAGCTCTTTTCCACTACTGTTTCTATATATATATATATATGATTTTCCTCTACTTGATATATATTGATGTATTTACTCTAATAAACAATAATCCGTTGAAAAAAAAATGGTAACCAACTTATAGTCGCAGAGAAAAATCGCCGAAGTCTGTTACTTGAATGCAACGAAATCGTAACCCCCTACAAGGGGTAAATTTAGGGTAGGAATACATTGTTCATGTTGCAAATCAGTTTTCTATAGTATATTATATAATCTTAAACGATTAGAATCGGTTTGGTAGCATTTCACGAATTTAACAATTTTCGTTGCTTGGCAACGATGCGAACTTCACACTCATATATACATGGAGCCCAAAACATTATCCGAAGCGCACATTGTTATATATTTCATTATTTAACGTTAAACAATCGAATTTAATTTATTTCGCCCAACCGAAGTAGGCCCTTTCCATCAGTTTTGATAAGCTTCTTGCGTGGCAGGCAATTCACTCTAAATATGCAGCTGCAGCAGCGTCTTATCGAGCTGGTTGACCGTCTATCAGCTCGACGAGTACAACAGTGGACACTATATTCAACTAAATGATTAGCGCATGTACGACCTTCGCCTAGTTACACAGAAAATTCGATGACCACTGCGACCCAGTCCGTGAGGGTACATTAAAATTAAAATATATTTTACTGTACTGAAAAAATTATTGCACGGCGTATAAATGGCAAAGTGAGGTAAATGTTAAGTCACTAGTATTGCATACAATTTTTTAGCACAGCCTACCATGATATAAACGGTCCATTAATTCACCATCAAGTTAGCGCACAAGTGTACTTAGGACCACGAGTTATGAATATGCGTGACTTAAATCCGAATGTAGGTCAGTACTTGAGATATAAATGAGAAAATCAGTCAAAAATATTCAGATAATTGGTCCATAAATAAAATTTTTTGGGAGGTATATATAAAAAAATTTCTATATAAAAAAGTTCTATAAGATATACAGAAGGCCAAAAAAATATTGCCATGAAAGTGAGCGTGATACTTTTTTTTGCCGTTTTGGTATTTATGCGTGAAATTTAAAAAGCAAAAAATGTTTTTTCACACACTACATAGTTCTCGAGTACATAAATATTTCTCACATATAATCGTTATTATAGGTTAGGGAAAGAGAGCTTTCATTTAAGCTATCGAATATTAAAATCGGATAGTTATAGATTGCGAGTTATTGGCACTTGAGCAATTTTAAAAAATTTTCAAAATTCGTTTGCAAAATCGAAAAATTGCTAAAATCGATCTGAAAAAAATGAGGTGTATTCTTTGACTAATTTTCAGAACATTTTACTACGCCAGTTTTTTTGGAAAACGCGTTGTTTTTTCAATTAAAAGTTGATCAATGTTTTCAAGAAAAATTTGCTTTTAAGGCACCATTGCTATGATTAAGTACCAATAACTCTCAATCTAACAAACCGATTTTGATGTAAGAACGATTATACGTAAGAAATATTTACGCACGAGAACTAGACAGTATGTAAAAAAAATATTTTTTGCTTTTTTAAATTTCACACATAAATATCAAAATAGTAAAAAATATAGTGTCACACGCCCGCTTCCGTGGCAAGACTATTTTTTTGGTCTTCTGCATGTCCTATAGAACAAGAAAAATGCTGTCCCAGTGGTGTAGCACGATTTTTTCTTTTTAATTTTCGAACCAATTATCTGAATATTTTTGTCAGATTTTCCCAAGTATAGTTATTAAAAAATAATTTTTGATTAGTCGGACATAATTGCATGGTACATTAATCTTTATAAATATTTATAACGAATACAATAACACACACACGGAGACAATGTCTTTGTCTTATAACATACACGGGTTTTGCCCATTGATATATTAATTCACGTCACGACAATCTACTTCCAGTAATGTATTACAGATCCATTTAATTTTATTGTTTTCAATTTAAATGATATGCTAATGCGATTAATAGAAGTAGGAGAAATCATTCACAGTCAATTCATATCATTATCACGAATAACTATATACACTGAAAGAAATTATAATAGAAAATTTATATGCTTGTGCAGGAAAATTATTGTAGGTATGTAAATGTTGGCAACTTTTAATCTAAGAAAATATAACAAAATTGAAAAATTGAGCTTTTATCGATGAACTGGAGTATTGAGGTTTTTAACTACAAATAACATTTTAAAACCACTCAAATAGAATAAACTCCTACATTGATCTAAAAATAAATGGCACTTGATGAGAGTCGAGACCCATGATAACCCGTCACTAAGAGTGCGGTAGAAAATTAAACCTCAATAAATATAATGAATTACGCAAATTTAAGATATATCACCTAACAATTGCTGTCGGCTACTGCTTATTGATCAAAATATTGAAAGTTCTTTGCATTTCAAATTTTGTTAGTTATTTTTTTTTTTTTCAACTTTTTTCGATTCTGATTATTTTTGGCCTCCAGATGACTTATCACAGTTCCACATTCGATTGTTAAAATTCATTTCTTGCATACAGCTACATAATCTAATGCTGTAGACAAATAATTTTTTTTATATGTTAGAAAATAAAGGGCATAGTCTTAAATTACGTGTGCTATTGAGCAATCCCTAATGTTATCAATTTTTAAGTTCAATATTTAATTCTAGCAACAAGATTACTGCGACGTTAAAATGAAATTTTAAAATTGATTTTTCAAACAATAAGAATAAAATTTGTTACACTTTCTAAGAAACACTATGCTAGTACAGAATTACCATGCTGCATAGTAAGCGCGGTCTCTGGATTACTTAGGGTATTGCAGTAACTTCTCCAAGATTTACAATACAAATTAAAAGTGTTTATTACGGCATTCCTCTCAGTGTAAACAAAAATCAGGGCGAACCGACGCATGAAATTACTCTACGATACATCGAATAAATTTCATGCTCTGCAAAGAAATGTTAAAAGTCGCGCGACATAACTCAGCGCACGAGCGCAGAAAGCGTTCCACGCGATAGCGGACGAAAAAAAAGGTGTCGTAAACTTCGAGAAAAAGAGTTATACGGACGATGAATTTTGAAGAGCCACTGAATTTCTTCAAGGCCGTGCCGATAGAACCAAACGCATGAATTAAACGCATTCATATTTATGTATTCGTCGCGTTCTTCTCTCTCGCTTACTTTTTTCCTTCTCTAACGATCGAGAGAGCCGCTTGTCTTCGGTAAATCATAGGCGCGTAATTTGTTGCGCGGCGCATCGCTATTGACGAATTTGCATACATTAATCGCATGATTCACACTCGAGCGCATACCGTAGCACCAAAGATACAGATATCAAACCTATTATACGCACAGGCGCGCGCAGAGGAAGAATAAAGCCGATAAAAAGGTATCGGTAAAGCTCTCGATTTCAAAGCTATAAATTGCTTCGAGATGTCTAAACAATAAACATAGACTACAGGGCCTCGTGCGCTCTGTGTTATTACACGGAGACAATGTCATCGGCGAAAATTTGTGGTTATGATGTGTCGTCGCGCGGATTTTAATAACGGCGAATCAACATCTTTTGTATATATGGACAATTCGCCGAAAAATATTCAGATAAGTGGGTAATCAGAAACAAAAAAAAATGAAAAAAAATTTCTTAGCTAATTTTAGGAATTTTTTACTGTTACAAATTTTTCAGAAAGTGTGCAGTGTTTTTCAGTTTGTATTCAAATATGGCCACCAAGAGTGTTACCTGGCAACGGTAATTGGGCAGAAAAGAACTGGACTTCTGGTCAATGACCGAAGCAATTAACATTTAAGGTTAAACGTGTGAATATTGGGGAAAAAGAAGAAAGAAGGGAAAATAAAAGATAAAAGAAATTATTTTAATAAATATTTAATTTTTATAAATTACCTTATAAAAAACACTTACATAAAAAGTAAATTAATACTATAATAGTGTTGAATCTTAGAACACAACATTATCTTTGTACTTGAGAAACCATACAATATTTTTGTACTTAGGATCACAGTAATTTAACTTAAATCAAAATTATTAATAAATAAACTTTAGAGCAGAATTATTAATAATTCAGATTAATAATAATATTATTTAATTTTTGTACTTTTCTTCCTTTAGAGTAATGTTTTTTTTCTATTACACAAGTGATAATAAAAAATTCTGCTCCAAAAATATAACCTCACCAGCTCATAACCTCGCCAGGCATAATCTAACCTTTTTGCTAGTAACAGCGGTCCACTGTGAGCTGTAGTGTACTGTGAAATACGTGTCCAATAAATCTGGGCAATTGTTACTGAAGCGACCAAAATTGCTGCTCAATTTTCTAGCAGGGATGTAACACATAAAAATTTCTAGAAAACACTATTTTTTTCATATTTTGTCTGCGTCTTGCAGAAGAAATAATATGTTGTCCGAAAGTGATAGCACTACATTTTTTTCTACATTTTTCGGACCCGCACATATCTGAATATTTTTCGTAGAATTCCCCATACATTCTCAGCCGACCGAGTTGAAATTAAAACTTTCCGCTTTATTTAACAACCTCTGGCACTCAACATAGCGAGCTTTCGCGTAACTCCTCTGAACGAAATAAACTTCGTTTCGTGCGTTCTAATTAGGAAAATTTTAAAGAGAATTTCATCAGCGGCTGATGTCAATACCTATGAGTTTCTGGCAAAATGGTCCATCTTCATATGATACAGTTCAACTTTGGTATAGCCTGATCTATGTAGTCTCGGATTTCAGTGTTTCTTATACTGTCGTCGGACGATGGCAGTGGCGGCTTATTTTCTCGCAGACGTTAAATTAAGGTTTGCGGACTGTGTCTCGAATGACGCGAATATATAGAACCTGGGGCAACGAGAGCCTAAGAATTCATACACGCGGGAAATCAAGTTATTTCTTAGCTTCGTTGTCGTAGATTTATGAAGCAGATGCCGAAATAATAATGACCAGTGAAACTAATTAAACTATTTTATTTTTCGATTACGAAACTACATAAACAAAAATGCTATAATAAAAATTATTATAAACCTAGCAGTATTGCTATAATTACTGTTACAGTAATATCGATGACATAATCTCATTATCTCATTAATTTATTAGACTTTTTGCATTTTTTTGCAAAATAATAAAAAGTTATGTTATCTAATATAATATACCAATATATAATTAAAATTAAACATTATTGTGTAACAGTAATTTTTACTACGTAACAGTACATGAAGAAAACAATTATGGAATACTTAATACGTAACTATAATAATTTTCATTACAAGATTCATATTCAACGGGATAACCACAATAGGCTTCTCTTATGATAATTATCGGCATTTTACATTTTAAATATTAATAATCTAAACAATTTCATAAAAAAATTATATTGCATTCTAAAATTATATTTTTTACAACAAATATTTTTATTTTTAATATAAGTTTTAGAACATTAAGTTTTTTCAATTATGAGAAATTAAATTTTTACTAAATCTCAATAAAACAAATTTATATTTATCAAAACTTGTAATAACATGGTATTTTAATGTATTAAAACACTGCAGGTGTATACAATATTTCATAGAAAATACAATAATCTTTATTGTATTAATTATTATTACATATTTGTTGGTTTATTGTTATATTTGGTGCTGAAGGTTACTGTCGAAGTTACTGATGAAGATTGATTTCAGTTTTAATTTTTTTCTTTCATCTTCGTTTAGTGGGCAATCTATTAACATATGGCTTATCGATAGGTGTGTTTTACAATGTTCGCATTTTGTTTTCTCTGTTTTTGTGAGTAAATGTTGGTGTGTTATCTTCGTGTGGCCTATGCGCAGTCTTGTTATAAGTGCTTGGGCCTTGCGTTTGAAGTTTATCGCTGGATTTTTGTCGAAAACATTATTTTTTATTTTGCGTAGTATGCATTTGTTGTTTAGGGTCGGTCCATGTGTTGTTCCATGTGGTTTTTATTTTCTTGTCTATAATTTTTAGTATATTAGTTTTAATTTTGTTTTTATCAATTTTTGCTTGGCGTGCGAGTTGGAAGGATGTGTCGTTGGTCCAGAAGGCAATGTTTGGTGCGTTTGGAGTTTGGATATTATCTATGTTGATTTCATATTTTTCGTATAGGAGCTTTGTCTGGTAGTAGAATGGGTATTTTGTTTTGGTTTTCGAATTTTTGAAAATATCAGTGTTTTTTTGCATTAGGGCATAGGCTTGATTTTTTGGGTTTAATAATAATCTGATGCCATAATTAATTATTATTTTGTTTCGTCTTAGGTTGAGTGGAAGCATGTTACTTTCGCTAAGAATACTGATAGTTGGGCTGGTACTGAATCCTCCTACTGCAATTCGCATGCTTGTATTTAGGATGGTATCTAAATTTTAAGATTGTTGTTGTTTGCTGAGTTGTATATCATACAGCCATAATCTAATTTTGATTGCACAAGAGCTTTGTAAGTGTTGGTTAGGACTTTTTGCGAGGATCCCCAGTTTTTGGCAGCTAGTACTTTAATAATATTCATCCTTGAAATACATGTGTTTTTTAATTGGTCTAACTGGAGTGTCCATGATATTTTACTATCGAACGTTAGCCCCAGGATTTTGATTTGTTCAACTATTTCGATTTTAGTATTGTCTATTTTTAGTTCTATATTATTTGTTTTTTTGTTTGATTTGACGAACACTATTGCTTGTGTTTTTGTTTGGGTTATTTTGAATCCGGCTGTATTGGAAATGGGTATCAATAATATATTTAACTCAGAATATATCTCTTTTTCTATATGAATTTATTCTGAGCAGCAGAGCAAAAGAACACGTCTTTCTTATTCTAGAGCTAGACTTTGACTGACTTGCTAAAGCATATTTTCAGTATACGAAACGCATTTATAAACAAAGATGAAACAATGAGCCCTGTATGCGCCGCATACAGCCCTAAAATCAAGGCCCCATACGGAGTATCCGGTCAGCGCTTGCGCCGCAGCATTTGACACTGTACCGAAATTAGAGCTATCGCTACAAACACAAATAAGCCTAGGAACTATTTTCTAAGAAAGAAATTCCAATATATTTTAATTTTGTATATTAGAATTTCCAAAAGGCTGTTTTGTTATATTTTACTATTTTGTCTAAGGTTTGCTGAAGTATTTTCGCACTAGTTTTTGTATTTTTGCCGGCCACAAGGAAGGTTACATCGTCTGTGAAGATGGTTTTTACTACTGGAGGATCGATCTGATCTTGAACGTCATTTATGGCCAGTTGGAAGAGAGTCACACTGATGACTGATCCTTGCGGGACACCGTTTTGTATGTTGACGGATTCGGAGTAGCAGTTGTTGGCTCTTACTTTTATTTTTCTATTTTTTAGAAAGTTGTTGATAAAATGTAGGGTATTACTATATATTTTATGTTGAATGAGAATTGCTATGATCCTACGGTGCCAGATGAGATCATAGGCTTTTTCCATGTTTTTTTGCAAATGCTTGGCATATGTTGTCTTCTAGAATAGCTAGGCAGTCTGTTGTAAAGCAATTTTCACGATAATCACTTTGGCTGATGTGTATGATGTTGTTGGTTTTTAAATACCAGTGGAGCCTTTTATTTATCATTTTTTCTAGAATTTTACAAGTGCAGCAAGTAAGTGCTATAGGTCTATAGCTTTCTTTACTGTGCTTGTATTTTCCTGGTTTCGGGATTGGAATTACGGTGGCTTCATTCAAAATCTTCGGAAATACTTTTTGGCTCCATATGTAGTTGTAAATTTTTAATAAGGTATGAAGAGCTTTGTCGGGTAGCTGTTTTATAAGAATATTTGGAATGCCATCTGGACCAGGGCTGGTGTTTTTACTTTTAGACAGTACACTTCTGAATTCGTTGAAGGTGAAATCGATGTTTAAGGGGTTGTCGCTGTTTTCGTTAGGATCGTCTAGATTGATTGCAACTTTTTCTTCTTTAGTTTTGTAAGTTAAAAATTCGTTATTAAGGTTATTGTCACTTGAGTTACTTGCAAATTGTTAAACTAAAATATTGGTTATAGCGTGGCTGTCGCTTATTATATTTCCTCTTTCTATTAATGTTGTAATTGGAGTATGCTATTGTCCTTCTATGGATTTTATTTTTTTCCACATTCCGCCTATTGGTAGATGGTGGTCGATTGATTCTAGAAAATTAAGCCATGATTTCTTTTTGCAGTTTTTTATTGTTTTCTTTGCGATCGCCTTAGATTTTTTATATTCTATTTTAGTATCGATAGTTTTCTTTTTTTTTGAATTGGTTAAATGCTTTTTTGGATTTTTTGACTGTTTCTTTGCATTTTTCGTTCCACCATGGAACTATTTTCTTGTGTGGGGATCCTTTTGTTTTTGGAATGCTAGAATTGGCGGCTTCATGCAGGATATTAATTAGTTGGTCTATTATGTCGTCAATGTTATTGTAGTTTGCTCTTATGTTATTGTCTATGGTTGCGTCTAAATCGTCGATTTTTTGTAACACAGTTTCTTTGTATTTAGTCCAGTTTGCTTGTTCAATTTTCCATCTAGGTGTGTGTGTATTTGTTGGTTCATGGTTATGCTTTATTTGGGTGATGAGTGGGAAATGGTCGCTCCCATATAGATTTTTAAGGGCGTACCATTCTAGATCGCTAGCTAGGTTGTTGCTGCATAGAGTTAGATCAATTGAGCTATTGGTTGCATTTGCTGTATTAAAGTGCATTGGTGAGTGATCGTTTAGGATTATGACATAATGTTTGAGTAAGATTTCTTCAATTATTCTTCCTCTTTTATCGGTTTTGTTGCTGGCCCATAGAGTATTATGGCTATTGAAATCTCCTAGAAGGAGGAAAGGTTTGGATAGTTGAGAGATTAACTTTTCTAGCTGATGTATGTCTAGTTCGTAGCGGTTGCTTAAATATATATTGCAGACAGTTATGGCTTTGTTGTTTATTATGGTTTTAATTGCTAATGCTTCAAGTACAGTATTTAATTTTATTTCTTGACTGTAGTATTTGTATTAGTATCGCAACACCACCGCTAGCGGCTCCTCAGTCGGTACGGTTTTTGTTGAAGGACGTGAAATTTTTTAGATTGATTTTTTCTTCGTTTTTGAAATTAGTCTCTTGTAGACAAATAATTTCTGTATTCTGTTTGGATATAAGTTTCTGAAGGGATTCGAACTGGCTTTTTATACTGTTAATATTCCATTGCGTAAGTATCGTCATTGTTTGTTTTTGAAGATGTTTTTTCGTTATCGCTGTCTGAGTATTCGGAGTCCTGTGTAGGTGATAGGAAAGGGTTGTGTTTACAAATGTTTTTGGAAAATGTTGTGCATCTATGTTTGATGCTGCTGTCTCGAACGTTGGGATGAATTTTCTCGTTTAAAAATTTAATGAATTCTTGTAGTTTTGGTGTGCATTGTAGTACTATTTCTGTAGGGTTTTGTATTCCTTTCGTATTTTCCAGTATGCTTTTAAATTGGATGTAATTAAGCAGTGTTCGGCCTTATTCAAGATATATACTGATGCTGTGGAGTTTTTTTATCTAATTCATCTTCTGGTTGTGTTGGCGTTATTGGTTTTTTAAATTTTGATTGTTTTGTTGAGGTATTGTTGGATGCAGATGTAGATGGAGGGTCATCTTTAGAAATGGATTGAGCGATGTTAGATTCTTTTTTGGTTTAGTTCATTACCAGTTTGCGAGTTGGTAGCGCTTCCTTGTGAGTGTGGTCGTTTTTGTGCAGTTTCTTGTGTTGTGCTGTGAGTATTATCGGTAATATTTTCTAGTTCGTTTTCTTTTGACAGTATTGTGTTTACGTTTTGATTGTTTACAT
Source organism: Philotrypesis tridentata (assembly GCA_018906965.1). NCBI lineage: Eukaryota > Metazoa > Arthropoda > Insecta > Hymenoptera > Pteromalidae > Philotrypesis > Philotrypesis tridentata. The sequence goes on from JACCIB010000049.1 coordinate 537,185, forward strand.
TACAAGTTAATTGGTTTCCTTTGGTTTGTGTATGCTCTAGTAATGTAGGTGATTGATTACTGTGTATTTGGCTTTGTGGTTCTGTAGCGTTCGTACAATCTTTGGCTAAGTGGCCTTCTAATTTACACGTGTAGCAACGTAGAGAGTCGGTGCTTGCGTATATGAAATAATTCATATCATCAAAATTGATTTTGAAGGTTTTAGGTATTTTTTGGGTATCTTCAGGTTTGATATAGACTTGTCTCCTGAAGCTATCCACGTGTTTGTACCCGTCCTTGGCTGAGGAGGCTCTAATATATGAGATCTGAGAGCCGTGTTGAATGTTTAATTTTTCTAAGATATTTTCTGGTACAAAATTGCGGATGTCGGGAGAGACATTTGAAAAGATGACTCTTTTGAGCTTGGAGATCAGTGGACGTATTGTTATTTTTTGATTGTTAATTTCTATTGATTCGAATTTGTCAGTTAAATCATTTGCTATTTCTTTAGTTGCTAGGTAGATACATACTCTGTTGTTTGACATTCTGGAGGCGAATAGGACGTTCTTTGGTTCAGCGATGTTGCCGATGGCGTACATGTAGTCCGTTAGGTTTAATTCTCCGACGCAGTCCATGACGATACCTTGGTTTCTTTTTGTTTGTTGAATAGCTTGATTCATGACTTTGAGCGACGAAGGTTGGAATCATAGTAGGTGTAGGTTGGCTTCCACTATCTGGAGCCATGGTTTTATCAACGCTTACACTCGCGTGCCGCGGATAGTTCAGGGCTGAGCCCTGCGGTGGTGTTGATATTTGTATACTCGACTAGGATATAGGAGCGATTTATAAACACGTCTGTTCTCTATGAACTGTAGACGAGAACTCGAAAATGTAATGTAAAAGATTTGCTTATTCTAAATAACTTTATATAGAAACCAATGAAATAAGTGCATTCACGATCCCCAAAAATTCCCACTTGGCGAAGAAATTGCTCAAATACATCATAGTATTATTATATATACAACAAAAACATGATGATTGCAATAACTCTATAGTAAATTTTCGCATAAATTTGTTTTCTTTTCAAACTTTTCGTCTTATTTTTCTATGTTTAAAAGATATTTAAATAGTTTTATACAAAATTAATAAAACACATATACGAAAAACAATATACGTTCGAAAATTCGAATAATAAAATCAATGTGTCAAAAGTTCAATCGAACTGGATGACATTTCGAGCTATAGATAGCACCCAAGTGTTATAAGTATAAAAGGAAGATATAGAGAAGGGGAAGACGAGCTCCATATAATGCGCATGCAAATAATGGAAGAGTCTGCAAGGAATGCTCTGAGATCCATTGGTCTTTTGGGAAATCTTAAGCACGGTCTTTTCGATTTCGATCAAACAAATGTCAGGAGTGTGACTAGTCTCATAAAAGTTTTATCCCCACTGCGTGTCGCTGCATTATAATACTTTTAATTAAATTTTCTACGATGACAATTTACTATTCGCGAAAAGCCTTTATAATAAAATGCAAAAATAAAATAAAAATTGGAGGTAAAGATCTAACTTGGCATTGAATTATCGGTCGTTACGGTTGTTTTACATTATCTTTCGATTGCTCATTGTTGAAAATAATTTAGAGTTTTTTTCTGTTTTTATTAAGATTGAGCTCATACAGAAAAGTAAACTGTTATATTATTTTTAGTATTAATTTTTTTATAATTTATTTAATGGGATAAGCTGCCAAAAGCCGGGTGAAGGCAAAAATAATTAAGTAAATCTTTAAAAATACGATGAATTCTTCAAGTACTTTAATAGCTTTAAATCTAAAAATCCGATTTTAATACGTTATAGTTCAAATAAAAGCTCTCCTTACATATTTGTAATTGTTTACGTATTTATCGCCTTTTAAATTTACACATACGTGTAAAAAATATGTTTAAAAAAAACCTGTGTTTACGGCAGTTTTCGTGGGAACACAATTTTTTTCATATTCTAAAATAAAAGAAGAAAAATAGGCTGTCCCTGAAAAAATAGCCCAATTGAAGCAGTGTAGTATAGAGAGAGAGAGAGAGAGAGAGAGAGAGTAAGAGAGAGAGAGGGAGTAAGAGAGAGAGAGAGAGAGAGAGAGAGAGAGAGGAATACAACGTGTTATTGCATTAATCGAAAAGTTATGCCATTTTGGTATTTTGGTATTTTCGAATTTTTCGCTGAACAGTCTATGTTGTTAAAATAACAACATAGACTGTTCAGCAAAAAATTCGCTTGGCGAACCTCCGAAAAATAACGGGGGATGCTCTAGTGTTGTATAGCATCGCTTATTCAGCAGAGAGCCGTATAATTGAATAGAGTCATCCCGCTCTGCGTACTATATACCGTACGAAGGACTATACTTGCTCATTAAAACGAGAGGAAAGGCCGACTAAACTTTGGCTCTTACGTAACAACAACAATCACACCTCGCGTAAACAGGCTTATGCATAAATGAATGAGCAGAAGAAATACAACGGCGGGAGAGAAAGAGAGAGAAAATTGAGGGTCGAAAAGAAAAGCACGCCGAAAGAGATTTTCGCGGAAGAGTAGCTACAGCAGTACCGTGTACCGTTGGATTCCTCTCGAGGCGCTGTAAATCAAAGCCACGGCTGGCACCACCGATTTTTATAATAATCCGCAAGCGCACCGCGAAGCTAAGCGAGTGTAAAGCGCGCGGCGAGCATAATAAACCAAAAAGTTCTGCTAGAACGCGCCGAAAAAATTGATCGCTCTCGTCTGCGATGCATAATGCCATTTCTTTACGGTTAAGAGAAGTTTTGTTGCTCTTCGCGGGATCGTCGCTGTCGACGGAGGGGAGTAATTGGGGATTCGTTGCCGGTTCCTGGGCTAAGCGCATACAGTATCCGCGCGTAAAACTCTCCCGATATACCGTAACGCTCTTTCTTTTCAATACTACAATGCATTGATCCCTATAGATGTTTACTTTTCAATAAGACGAATGCTATTTTCAGCTTTGCATATAAGTGACCCGGATTCTCACATTTTTATGTAGCGATCAGCTTGCGCGCGCGCGCGCGCGGATGTTGCCTAGTACGGTAAGCTACAGCATAGAGTACGGTGACCTTGTCACGCTTGAGCTGCTGCGTGCAGTCTACATGAATATGTGTACAGTTCATTATGTAGAAGGCAATTTGCGATGAAATAATTTTCGCCGAAAATTATTGTGCTCCAGTGTGCTAGCCGAGGCCTGCAGGCTGAACCGAATTATGCTTTACACGTCATCCTACTGCAGTGATTATTTTAATAAACTCCAAAATAGAGCTATTGTTGTATGCGGTCTGGGAATCGCTTCATAATTTTATGCTGGCGACAATACTCGTGTCAATATAGCTTCTACGCATGTATATTATTTGCTTAAGGGGTTATGACAGGGTTAAAACCTAGAAAAAAAAGAAAAATTATTAGTGCTGTAAAAAATAAACATATGTAGGTGCTCGAAAATCTAAATTTTTCATTTGAAATCTAAGTATTATACACCACTTTTATGCATAAATAATATTCATAAAGTGAGTATAACATTTAAAAACAATTAAAGATATTTTCTTACCAAAAATCATGATTTTCATCACTTTTGTTTGCTTGCCGCATGTTTCTGATGGAACCGTACCATCAATCCTGATGAATCAAAGTGCCAAATCTTCCTTATGAGTCTGGTCTCAGACTAAGCGGAACAGATTACTGAAAAACACAAAATTAATATAATTAATTAAACATATATTAACAATATTAGTAATTATAGTGAATGTTACATATGTAAACATACGTAACATTCACTTTGAATTTATTTTTACCAATTCTGCTTCGCTCAGTTTGTGACCATACTCATAAGGAAGGTTTTCCAATTTGGTTCATCAGTATTGATGGTACGGTTCCTTCAAAAAGCTGCGGCAAGTACACAAAAAGCATAAAAAAACTAAATTTGAGTAAAAGGCATTTAAAGTTTATAATATAAATCATACAAATGAACTCAGCTGTACTTAAAGAAACTATCTGACATACCTTGATTTGCTTTTGGTACTCAAATATATATACACTAAAGTATATTTGGTGGTACGCGCATATCATACTGTGTGATAATAGTATTTAGAAGCTGAAAATAAAATAAAATTTTTCGTTACCTATGCATAATCAAGTTAAGCTTATGCATTACAGTTACATGCAATACTTACAATTATTAAATACACTTCAAGTTGTTGAAAAGCATGCAAAACAATAATCCAGAAAGATAATATAAACTTCCATCTTGCTGGCGTGTACCCGTATACCTAAAAGCAAAAAATAAACCTACAAAGAAAAAGCTCACTATGGACACAATTATTACTAATTAATTTCCAATACTTATCTGAATAATTTTTGTACTCTGCAGAAGCTCTTGCACTTTTACAAAACCTTACATCACTGAGGTTATAAGCATTGTTACAGCAGCTAGCAGACTAACTGCACTGATCTAGTGTCTTGGATGAAAAACAGCTGTTTGGCTGCTTTCTGCTGCTTTACAGAAAATTCTACTACACCGATCAAACAGTAATCTTCATTCTCGACCGGACGCTGTGAGGCACAACTTGTTCGAGTGGCAAATTCAAATTTGTTGAATGCCTTTACTTTAACAAATTGAGTTTAGTAACATAAAATCACACATAGAAAAATTAATTTTACGGATTTTATTATATTTTACGGAAATAAATTAATAAATCTTGAGAAAAAAACGGTTTGTAAAACGGTTTTGAAGTCGTATTTTCAGTAAGATTTCTCATGAAATTACTCTTTAACTAGCGCGCCACATTCGACCTTCGGCCCTTCGGGCCTGCAGGTCTCAGTGGCTTGCCGCCTTGAATCGCTTCGCGCTCGCCTGAACCGCCTACATTCGCGCTTCGCGCTCACCCGATCCTCCTACGTTCGTGCATGCTTCACGCTCACCCAGTCCTCCTACGGTACTTTCCTAAGGATCAGAGTTTCTGCTGGTTCACCATTAAGTCTTTTAATGGTTAAAATTTTATAAACGTTACGTTATATAATTTTTTGAATTGCTAGAAAACTCTATAAAGTAAAGGCATTCAACAAATTTGAATTCGCCACCAAACATGTTGCGTCCCACATCGTCGGGTCGGGAATGAAGATTACTATTTGATCGGTACAGTAGAAACTTATGTGAAGCAGCCAAACAGCTGTTTTTCATCCAGCTCACAAAACACTATATAGATCATATCAGTGCAATTTGTCTGCTAGCTGCTGTAACAACTACCAGTGTGTATAACCTCATCAATGGTGCTTTTAATACAAGAGCTTTCAGCTTCTACAGAGTACAGCAATTATTTAGATGAGTATTAAAATAAGTAATAATAATTTATTCGCAAAGAGCTTTTTCTTTGTTTAGTTATTGATTTTAGGTATGCGGGTGGAAAACAGAAAGATAGGATCATTATATTGACTGTATGGAGTGGAATTTTGCATGCTTTCTAAGAACTTAAAGTGTATTTAATAATGGCAAGTATTGCAAATAACTTTAATCATTAGTTTAATATGAGTATGAATTGGTAATGATAATTTTTATTTTATTTTCAGCTTCTAAAATACTATTATCAACCATCATAATATACGCGCACCATCAAATATACATTATTCCATGTATATTTGAATACACAAATCAAATCAAGTTATGTCCGATAGTTTCTGTAAGTATCACTGAGTTTATTCATATGATTTATATCATAAACTTCAAATGCCTTTTACTCAGTATAGTTTTTTCATGATATTTTTCCTCTTGCCGCAGGTTTTCTCAGCAACGAGTGGATCAATTGGACTGGAATTTTAAAGAAACGTTCGGAATAGGTTTCCGAAGGTCATGATTTTTGGTAAGTAAACACCTTTAATTGTTTTCAAGGATTATACTCACTTAATGCATATGTGTAATGCATAAAAGTGATGTATAATACTTATATATTAAAGGGGAAGTATAGTTTTTAGAGCACATATACATCTTAATTTTTTACAGCACTAAGATTTTTCTTTTTTTTTTCAGGTTTTAACCCTGTTATAATTCCTTAATTTTGCAGAGATAATCAAGACTAACTGAAATTTTTCTTTAAAAAATCAGTTTTGGGGTTTTCAACATATTGAATCATTCTGAACGTAGAATTATTTTAGTCAAAAATTGTATTTTTAAAATATCTACAGCTTTTATATTGAACATTTTTATGTACAACGTAAACCCAAAAAGTTTTATTACATAAAACGAATTATTTTAATGTGAAAATTCGATTTTAGCTTGTTAATTTGAATTCTAAGCATTTTTGAGTGTTCATGTAAATAGGAAAAAGTTGTATTTTGTTGAGATGTACAACATTTCCGTTTAACTTTTTTGTGCAAAATGCTTAGAATTTGAGTTATAACCAAAAAACCGTTTTTCAAAAATCCAAAAAATGCCCGCATATTTTTTGTATATACGGAATCAAGCCCAATTTTACACTGTCACGATATTAACATAAGGAGAGTTTGTGAAAAAAAATTTGGCTCAATTGGAGTTAATTTCGCAGACATAATCGAGACCAACTGAAATTTGTCTTCAAAAAAATCAGTTTTCGGGTTTTACAACATTTTGAATCATTCTGAATGTATAATTATTCTAGTCGAAAATTGTATTTTTAAAATATCTACAACTTTTATGTTGAACGTTTTTATATGCAACGTAAGCCTAAAAAGTTTTAGTATGCTAAACGAATTATTTTAATGTGAAAATTCGATTTTAGCTTGTGAACTTGAATTCTAATCATTTTCGAGGGGTTCATGTTAATAGGAAAAAGTTGTATTTTTTTGAGACGTACAACATTTCCATTTAACTTTTTTGTGTAAAATGCTTAGAATTTGAGTTATAACCAAAAAACCGTTTTTCGAAAATCTAAAAAGTGTCCGCATATTTTTTGTATGAATGGAATCAAGTCCAATTTTATACTGTCACTTTCTTAACATAAGCAGAACTTACAAAAAAAAATTTGGATCGATTGGGACTTACCTGACTGAGATAAACTTATTACAACATAATTAATTAAAAATACATGTAAAAATAAGCATAAAGAGCTCTCATTTGAACAATTGGCCGGTAATCGCGAAAGTAAAAAAAACGTTTTTTTGTACATGGAAGAGTTGTATTCTCATAAATTTTCAGCCCGATTGGTCGAAAATTGGCTGAGTTATCGCAGATTACAATTTTTGCGATGATAAAACTATAAGGCATTCCCGCCTTGCGGTCGTGCCTAAAAAGTGTGGTAGAACAATCCTTTCCATAAGTTGGCCTAATTAAAATATTTAAAAATCATGATTTTTCAAAAATTTACTTCAAACTGATTTATGAGTTTTTTGTCTATATCTTCGAGGCAAATGTTTTTCGCAAAAAACGGCTTTCAGGACCACATTCTAAGGACTGTTAACTGTGAAAAAAGTGAATAAAAAAAAATTGATATTTTCATAATTCTAACCCTGTCATACCCCTTAAACAGTAGTGTGAAAATCTAGTTTGCACAATGGTCGGTTAAACAATGTTTTACTCATTTAATGAGACCTGTGAAATGCGCGCATGCATGGAATGAGCTTTTATTTTCGGACAATTCGAGTAAACAATGCCAAAAATCAGAGTAACTATCCTGTCATTGCCTTGAGATTCCATTTAGCCCTGGTGCCCCGTATGCTTCCCGCACGTGTGAAATACAAGTCGGCTTCGAGAAAGCACGTCGCAACCCTCGTCAACGGTTCAAGGGAAGCAACGAACTAACGATTCTCTTCGTCTTCTTTTACGCTTCCTCGCCCACGCGATAATTGTTCGTCGGCGGAAGGACACGTTGTCGTAAGTACGTTGTATTCAATGTAAGGCAATGAATGGTGAGGGTTTGAAAATTCTAATATTTCTGGAAATTTTACAAATAAAATTGTTTGCCATATTAATCTTTTACTGTTAATATGTAATATTAAGCTTTTGCTGTTAATCTGTTAAAATAAAAAAAAATTTTTACACCTTCGACAAACAAGAAGATCCAAAACATGTCGTTGAGACGTTGAAAAGTTAAATGCATAGCGATATTTACATTTCTACTATATTTTATCATTTTCGGATTATTAGATCTCATAGAAATTGTTCAACACAATTTCACTTTCTAACAAATTCAATATTAAAATTGCTACTAGTTTTACAAGAAAATATTACTTAAAGCCCATCATAAGCACAGACACATACATATATATATATATATATATATATATATATATGGGTGGTTCTCTGACAAATCGAGCGGTCGATTTTTTGACCCTATTGAAAAAAATTTTTAAAATGTTCCTAAGAGACACATGAGTATCCCTGAATTTTTTCAGATTTTTTTCATCAAGTATCTTCGAGTTACAGAGGGTCAAAGTTGATGAAATCGCGTTTTTTTGCTTTTTCTGGCTACTTTCATTAATTTGTAGATCCTCAGGGAAGCATGTTTCACTATAGAGATATATAACATTTTTTTCTGCAAATTTTCTAAACTATTCAAAAAAAATATTTTTGATGTCGTATATATATGTTTTAAGAAAGTTATAAGTCATTTAAGTCTTAAAATCAAGTTTTAGGAAAGTTCGATCATCCGGATCATAACCAAAAAATTCATGAAGATACCTTATTTCAATTCAAAAAAGTCTGCGAAAGACCCAGAATGTCAGAGGCCTTGGTTTCTCTGTAAAAAATCATTATATCCGTTCATATATGAAAAAAATTTAGTTTTATTGCTATATCGAAGCATTTCACTAACCTTATCATTTTTTTAATGATTGAAATTATTATAAAAAAATTTACGTAATTGATAAAATTGGTTAAATAAAATAATTATTATATACACACACCTCGACCTTCAATTTATCTCCTAATGCAGACATTGAATTTTCCCTTACTGCGCAAAACAATGAGGCAATTTTCGTCATTCCAAGCCTCTCAACGATACCTCGATATTATCGCCTTGGTAATAATCGACCGTAGGTATCAGCCTGGCGAAACTGGAACAGCCGCTTGCATTTGCCTAGCTTAAGGTCGAGCAATGACACGCGAGCGAGAGGGTGAAGGGCGCGTAGAATCGCGCGAGTTTCACGCTCAGAATGTTCTGCCCCAACACAAGGGAAGTCGCGCGTGCACGAAGCCTTGGCCTTGGCTATCGATCTCGAAGGCGCGAAAACATTGCACATCGTCGCCGGGGTGTCGAGCCGAATGGGAGTTTGGAAATTGGTTTTGCGAGGGTTCTTTGAAGGGAAACCGTCGTGAGGAGCGAAAATTAGACGTGTTTGCGAGGGAGTTTTATTTTCACTGGGAAATATTCTTTTGTGTATAAGCATAGAAAACAATTTGGAGTTCGTCTTATTGAATCACGGGAGTCGATGATCCAGCGGTAAAAGTATAAGTATCTTTAGTTGAGGAATAAGGGACCGCGAGTATATAAACGCGCCGGACGCATTGGAAATTTCGAGCAAAGAGGTTCAATTAGATTCACCTGAGGGAAGTGATATTCAACAGAAGAAATGTATAATATATTTCTGTGAAAATTAAATAGATTAGAAAATAAAGTCTTTTTTTAATAGTCAAAAAGATTTTCCGATCAAAATATAAAGGAAAAATTTGTTTCAATACAAAATCCACACTAACATCGTGCAGATCTTTGTATTAAAATGTTCACTGTATAGGATTAAGAAAATATTCTTTCAACGAGAAAATAAAAGTGAGCTTGAACGAAGAGCTCACTGGCCGTGAACTAAATAATAACCACACGATAACACTAAAATCTTGTGCTCAGAAATTGCCGGTATGTAGTACGTAACTATATATAAAACCGCTTGTCGCAAATACAGGAGAGATAATACAGTAAAATACAAAGATAAAAGGAAATAGTATGGTAAACTGTTTAATTTACGTTCGAAGGTGCGCAAGTCAAGACATGGAATCACAAAAAGATAGATACTGAAGAAGTTAGTGTTTTCGAACTTCACGCTGTCGAGTAGGTTATTCCAGAAAGTAAGAAGCAAGAAAGCAAGAAACGAAAAACAGTCCGAGGGTATGTTCTCGGGACTGTCACAGACGCAAGTGGAAAGTCATAAAGTGAATCGACGAAAACTGGAAGTTCGATATCGCGCTGTGACTGCAAACTCTTTTCTTGGTGTACTGCGCGTAATGGCTTATCCAGTTTGCGACGACCAGGTCTTTTGTCCTTGAAAAAATCGTAAGCCAAGTATTTTCTTCGTATAAATTTTCTCAAGTATAGAATTCATTCACGAAAACTTACAACTGGAAGAAAAAATATGAAATCAAATTCCTTTTGAATATAGTATGTGTAAAATCTGAAATTTTCATATAATATATTTACCATATTGTCAAACGCCAAGCATGGGGGTTATGGGTAAAATATTTTTTTAACAATCAAGCATTTTTCTTGGCTAAATGATAAAATAAAAAAGAAAAATCATTTACTTCAATCAAACAGAATCTGCCTAAGTAAGAGGATCTACCTATCCACGTTAAATTATCAATTAAATATTGAAAATTGAATATTATTTTTGTATGAAATAATGTTAAACATTTTTAAAACAATATTAAGAACGTAAAATAACGTCTTCGAAGACCAAAATCGAGAATTTTCATCTTTACTAGTACTGTACACTTTCTTTAAAAGTTTAAAAGATGCCTAGGTTTAAAAAAAGTCAATTTTGATTTCCGAAGACTGATTACTGCGATGCGGAGTAAAAAGAACTTTGCCTAAAAAGTGAAGAGACATCGACTCGCGGCGGATAAAAAGGTTAAGGGCTCTACTCGAGGTGAAGACAAATTTATAAATAACTTGCGCGTCGGTGCAGCATTGCTCAAAGTTTTATACGAGATAACATATTCGTGAAATGTAACGCGGCGAGAACCAGACTAAAATATTTCATCAAAAAAATAACGACGAAGCTTCATGTGTAACAGGAAAAGTGTACTAACGAGAAGGCATAGAGGAGTCTCAAGAAGAATCCCCCAAAAACAAGCGAAGAATCCGTGGAGTAAAAACTTTATGTTACTTGCATACTACACATGTGCTTGTCAGGAATTCAAAGGTTATGCGCGAGTGGAAGGCAAAGTTTAAAATGAAAAAGCTCTTGAGTTTAGTCTCGTGAGGTATTATGTGTATACGTATGTGCAGGATACGCGGAAGCAAATTCGTCGAGCTCGGGATTTCGTTTACCCGCTAAATCAAGTTTTCAACTTTACAACTACCGCAAGAGACGTCTAAATATGTGAGAATCATTTAAAAGATTCTACAAGTTGATTTCTTATCGTTTGGAATTTCTATTTTTTTTCAATCAATCCTTACATTATTACCAGCACTGTATGGAGAAAATGTTACACTTTTTTTATATGAACTGAAATCATACAAAATAACCAGAGCATAAGTTATACGATTTCAAAATTGTTACTACAAACTATAGATGAACATTTAATAGTTGGTCAAATTCATAACTTGTCATGAGCAAATAAGGAAACCGCAGGTTTGTAACACGCTTCGCAAACGAACTAAATGTAATAGTTAAAAATTAAGGTTCATTCAAAAAGAACAACGCAATCACGTATTCTATAAATAAATAAAGTGTAGAGGAGCCATACAGGAGTTACGATAAAATTTCAATTCTACAAGCAGAACATGGTGTTACATAACGTTTTTGTTGGAATACGACAATAATGCGTACACACAGATATATGCACAGACACAGACATAGATATATAGGCAATAATGTAGAGGCCCAGATTCGGAGGTCCACTACCTGGAATGTTTATTGCACCCGGCAAAGGAGAGTCTAGTCGATGCAGGAGCATCTCAGTCACGGCCGAGCATCAGCCAAGAACGGATCAAGGGAAGGACACAAGCAGATCACAGCACACGCAGTTTACAGTTATTCGATATACAGTCTTTTACACACAATTACACAGCTACGGGTTATTGTTTCTATACTTATTAAAGTTATTCACCTTATTATTAAATAAAGTATTCATTCATTACCACACATTCCACGCATGTAATCCTGATATTTCAACAGGTTATGGGCCCAGAGTAGTGTATGGTAAGGAACAGTGTAATAGAAAACAGTTGCGCAGCCTACAGTTTGAAAATCAAGAATTTTTAAAGTGATAAATACAGTTTCTGCAGTTTTAAAGAACAGTGCTAAAGAAATTCGGACAGTTTAGTGATTAACAATTAAAGTAATTTTACAGTAACGAATATAGTTTTGCAACTAAAGATAACAAAGATAATACAGTTTAATTAAAAGAACTGTTTAAGTGCAACAGAGTTTACAGTGTACAGTATTGATGATTAAGAGTAAAAGACGAAAGAAATTTTACAGCGATACATACAGTTTTGGTAGTTCTCAAGAAAAGAGTATAAAGATTATAAAGAAGAATATTAAGTGAAATCAAGATAAAGAAAAGTTCAGAACATAAAGAAAAGTGAAGTTATAAAGTTTATTAAAAAAACCGAGTAAAATATTTAATATAAAATTTAATTATAAATAGTGAAATTTTAAAAGCGTTCTAGTTCATGGGCGTTAGGAAGCCTCGCATTCATTGTACTTACAAGGATCTGATTTTACTTGTTAGCAACATTCGAAAATTTGCATGAAAATTTCAAAAACATTTTTCGTAAGGAAACAAGCAGGCTCCATTTTCCTACACAAATATCGCTTTCACCTCCCAGTCAAATGGATGTACAACACGGAACAACAGCGCGCAATGAAATCCTCGTCCTGCCAAGACGCACAAAAAGAAATACAGATTCGGTCGATGACATTTCTCCTTATGCTCATAGCCCGGGGCACAGCTCATGCGGTGCACCTGCACATAAATTCGCAGGATCAACTCGCGAAACGAGATATTCGTTTGTATCAAACAGTAACACGGCGAGTCTGCTTCTTTGCTGTATACATTTCGCTTGGCTTTTGTTATCCCCCCAGTGGATATGGAGGTAAGACGTGTCGTCATTTTCAGTTTTTTTGTTTCAGCTACATTCTGTGGTAGATGTTGATGTTGACTTTTGGTTGCTAGAGTGCACTTGTGGCTGTGGATTTGAAAGGAAAATTTGTGCACCAAGCAACGAAGTGCTCGCTGAATATTTAATCACGTCAAATTCGCGTCCTGGCATTAATTCGAGGAGACAGGCGTTACGAAAGCATGGGTGTGGACTTGTGAAGTTTGGATGGATAAAATGAAACATCGTCTCTGAGTAGAGGAAAATAACGCTTTAAATAACTGTCTTTTTTTCAGCTTTTGTTCTCAGTAACACTCAATACAAAATAAATGAAAAATTATCCAATATAACCGTTTTCTACCCAAAACTCAGGTTGTAAGGCCTGTGAGGCAAAACGCTTTGAGAGTTTTCAATTTTGTAGCAAAACAAATCTCTCCATCAAGTTTGGTAAAATTCATGACTTAAAGGGTCTGGGCTGTCCTTGTCAGTAAAAGATCACCGCGCATAAAAATTTAATTCGTTTTTACAAACTTTACACAAGATTAATACAATTAATCATTACGCTCAACTAGATTTAGTTTTTGTATAGTGCGTTATTACGTTAGTTACAAACACATAAAAAGACATAACAAATTTAAATTAAATTATCTCATAATATTTGCAGTGCAATATCTAAAATTCTGATAAAACCCCCACAGAAATTAATGTATATGAATATAGTCGCACATATATAAAATAATCCCTTAAAAAAAACTAAGAAAAAAAAGAAAACCCGTTGAGTTCAAACATAACCTCAAACAGCCTTGTCACTCGAACCGAAACACACCCTTTTCGCGTCAAGCCAACCATGAAAAGCTCCTTCTACCTCCTGTTTGCACGCGATAATTTGACGCGATAATAATAATTTAGATTTAAACGTTGTATACGTTTCAACTTCACAACATTCAATCTTCTCATGGTAAAACGTGTATAACCATTATAGTAATACACGTGCATATACAGATATACTAAAAGACATGCTGGAAGCGGCGACGCTGCCTATTGATTTCGGCGCGGCAAACCGGCGCTACAGCGAGTCAAAGTGAATGAGCAAACAAGAGAAGGTCTTGCTAGGGGCGGGGGGAAGGGTTACGCCGAGAAAATTTAATTACTGCGTACGCGGAGTGGGATGAACAAATTCGTATAAGCAGCAGGATGTAAAAAGACCAGCGAAAGAGATGGAGAATTTCGAGGTATGAAATTAATGACGATCAATGAAATTGGTTATTGGAAAAGGGAATGATGTTGAATATACGAGAGAGGGGGGAGGTAGAGAGTCCATTTATACACCGGCGTAGATATGCATGAAAATAGTTTGATTAACGAGAATTTATCGTGAGCCGCGATTATAGATGTATCCGATCGAATGAATAATGTAACAATAGTAATTGTGAGTCTGTGCTTGCTTTTCGGTTAGAGGGTTTGTAATATCGTGAACAATCAAAATCCTCTATTAATTATGCTAATTTTATTTCTTGATTATTTCTGGGATACACGCGTGGGTTGATTAAAACACGGTCTTAAGAATGTCTGCTTGCATTTATATTGAAGTACTGACGTAATTTCCCTCGCATACGTAAATTCTGATTCATATTTATACAATGTATATTAACATCTATTTCAAACAGACATTTATTCTATTTGTTCTGTAGTTGCCTGATATCAGCTCTATTATAATCAGTATTTTTTTTAACTTAAATTTAACTTTCAAAAAAGTAAAAATGCATGAAGTTTGCGTTAGTAACAGTATCAATTTAATTGCATTTTACGATATGCGTAAACATAAACATCTTACTGAAGAGCCTACTCTGACAGCCTGAAGGTCATGCTGGTAATTTTTTTTGTAGAAATCAACATGCATATAAGACCCCACATAAAAAAAACTTTTTTTTACATGTTCTGTATTGTAAAAGTTATATTTTTTATTAGATTTCCATGTGAATTTACTGCTTAAAGTCGTAAAATTATTTTAAAATTAAATAAAACATGTCTTCGAGCTAAACCAAATTTTATTAACTAAGGCCAAGAGTTTGCTGACAACCAGCATTAAAACAATTTCTTCGACGCAAAATATCTCGATAACAAATTGACTGGTGAAAATTATTCTAATTGAAAGCCTCCTGTGTCGCCAAATGGTGATATGCGATACCACAGGACAACGACTACAGATTATTTTAATGCTGGTTATCAGCAAATTTTATTGTTTTTTGCCCTGAAGAGTCCATGTATGACACGAAACTGTTGGCCTTAATTAATAAAATTTGGTTTAGCTCGAATTAATCACTGAGGGAAATAGGCATTAATTTTTAAACCTTCAGTACAAAAAGTTACAAGAAATTATAGTAAATCATGCACAAACTTCCCAAACACTAACTTTTACAATCCAACATAGTAATTTTTATTTTGGTTCAAATAATTTAAAAATTTATTTATCTTTTGTTTATCTGTTTTTAACTTTGTAGAACATTATTATTTTATGAGTATTATCATTATTTATTGATTATCCATTGAATTAAATGGAAATATGCAAATTAAAAATTTTTGACTTGGGCTGGATTCGAACCCGGACCTCCGGGACCGCAGTCAGGAGCGTTAACCACTATAAACAGAACTCTTACGCGTAAAACTTTGGATCTAATATATAAATTGAACGTATTCATAACCTTAAACTCAAATAATTTTTACCATTTTACATAGCAAATTTTAATAAAAATAATTTTTACTATGAGAAATATAGTAATTTTTTCTACAACGACTTGTAATATTCGAACTTGAAATAGTGAATATCAGCATAATAGAAGTAAAAATTCTCGTAATGGCAGTCTGTGCACAGATTACTATATAATTTCTTGTACTTGTTCGTACTTACAGAGTTGTAAAAATTACTGCTTTTTTTTCTCAGTGATGTTTTAATTTATTTTAAAATACTTCAATATACCACCAAGCGTTAATCGCATTACATATTATTCGTAAAATTATGTTCACATTAATTTAAAAATGATACAAGCATGTACATCATGAGTACAATCGACGATTTACGTAACAAAGAAACATATATTTTTTATGTGACTTATCTATCTCCAGAGGGAAAATCACTTAATTATTTCGACTTTCTTTCGAGTTTATGTTTAAATAATTTATACCATAAGATGACAAAAAAGATAAAAAGCCGCTTTCGGTCTCTCTCTCTCTCTCTCTCTCTCTCTCTCTCTCTCTCTCTCTCTCTCTCTCTCTCTCTCGTAAAGTTCCAAAGTGAAAAATCGTAAATTACCTTATAACCACGATAAATTCAACGCGTATTGCGCGTATACACTGTTGTATGTATATATATACAATACATATATACATACAACGGCAGCATTGCGGCAGCATTGTTCCTCGCCTCGCGTGTGTGCTGATTGCAGACGGTGGCTCGAGGGGGGAAAAAAGTCGAGGCGCCGATCCTGAGAGAAACAAACAGACGGCCGCGTGTAACGAGGGGTCGTGAAACTCAGTCGCGAGGCAGAGGGTCGAAAGTACGCGAGAAACGCGTTGTTCCACTAATTACAAGCGCCCCGCGTGTATAGTCGCACGACATTTTCTTTTTATTGTTTATTTTGTTATGTAGAGCGAGGAAGAGAGCCTGGATTGCCTGGAATATGGCGCGGACGAGAAGTAGTCGAGTGCTTTGTACTTTGTCGGGAGAGCTGAGCATGATTTGATTAAGCTTTTTTTAGTGTACCGTTATTTTTACGACTAAGCGAATTTACGTGCGTGTACCTGCGCTACTAGATTTTTTTCGTACGCATGGAAAAAATTACGAAACTTCACTGGGTTGTTTTTGTTAGATCTTCATTATTGTGGCTGCTGCAAAAAGTTGTGTAGGCGATTTTAAAATGTATTATGGGAGTAACGATTGAGCGGAGTGCTAGTAGAACGATAAGGAAAGTCGTTAATTTAAGAGTGATTTAAAGCTCACAACTGGGTGCCTTGGTGTTTTATGCAGATTTCGAGGCAGGAAATATTTCGTTATGTGGTGATAAAAGTAAGTGAAGAAGCTTTTGTGTTCTGATCCGATTTTAGTTGTTGAAGCCATGACTTGAATCGTTATGCGGTTTTATGGATACAACGAATTCTTATTTTTTTCGGTTTCTAACGACGTGAATGTTACAATTCAGATAACGTATACTTGTTTTAAAAATGCTGGAAACGCGAATAAATAGGTTCTCTTCAGTTAATAAATGTATAACTTTCTTATTAAATGGATTAAACAAAAGAATATGAGAAACTCAATAAGCTTATGAATTTTTGTAACAATTTGATGTAAGCAGTGCAATTCAAGTTTGAATTTTGTTATTGAACCGCGTCTCCTGCTATAAAGGATGTTCTGGCTGTACAGTCGGGTTCAAAAGTTAGTTTTTCGACATAAAATGGCGATAATTGTAAGCAATAAATAATTTTAAGTAACCTAAGCCTCGCGATTGATGACAAATACGTAAATACACACGATCAACTTTCTTACACTTCAATTGAATGAGAAGAAAAAGTTTGACACTATTTTGTTTGAATCTGTAAATTCTATCGTTTTAGAGCTAAAACTGAAAATCACAGAAAACGTTTTCTTCTCATTTAATTGAAGTACAATAAAGTTTATCTGTGTATTTAAGTATTTGTCTTCAATGGCGAGGCTTACATTTATTATAATTAATGTTTATTAATAATTATAGCCAATTTATATGGAAAAACTAACTTTTGAATCAATTAAATTAATATAGCCAATAAAATAAGCAAATAGCCTTCTGGAAAGATGTCAACAACCCACAAGAAAATAAACTTCACTTCACGAACTTGATACATTCGTGCGTGAACTTGACCGCAAGATACCATCTCAAAGACATTTCCTACTCGCGCCAGAAGCTTGAACATCGTGACAAAGAAAAAACTCTTTCGCAACGGCGAACGCCAAAAACGCACCAGCAGCGTTTACAGGAGAAGATGCAAAACCTGCAAAACATTCTATATGTTGAGGGAGCCGATAAACTTACATGCAAGATGCAAGCATATGTACATGAGGCGGCGGTAACCTGCATATTGCTTACGTCCTTTCTTTATGCACCAAAACATAGGCACGCGACTACCCTGGACATGGAGCTATCAAGTCAAAGAGTTCGAGAGACTCTTAGAGTTCATTTTTCTTTATATACTATACAGAAACTCATATTTAAACGCACGCTCTAATTTTTCTCTCCATATTATAGTTAATTTATTAATACTGTAAACGTTGACTCAACTACTCGTTTGAATTTTTTCAAAACTTTAATCGTCGCGTAACATTAACAATATACGCGTGCTGAGGTTACGTTTTTACGGTCGACGACTCTCATGCACGTGTATAGTAGACTAACTACAATACTAACGCGACGTTCCTTGGGGCCATTGAAAATGATCCTATTCCTATAATAGCACTTTTTTTAATGCCAACAAGTACTGATATACACAAAATTCTACGTACTTACGAGGCTTCGAATTAAATTAAAAATTATACTGGTATGTAAGGAGAAGAATTATGCATCTCTTTGATCGACGTCGATCATTGTCCTCCGCCGGTGTCGCACTACCATCTGGCGATACCGGCACTGTTGAGTGTTGGTTGTTGCTGCAGTCAAAAAAACTGGTTTTCCTGCTTTCCGGCTGTGCGTTTTGTTTTTTGGATGTAATAAGTGTATTGGCGTAATTGTTAAGCCCTGATGAGGAGCTCTATAGTTAGCTCGAAACGTTGGCCAAAATAAATACATTTGCTCGAAGAGATGCATAATTGTTCTCCTTATACTTTAATAAACATTCGAGCGATAGAAGCAATTTTTACAATAAAAATTATACTATTATACTTACACGTCGTATAATGTAGAAAAAATCAAAAAGTAAAAAATCAAAATATGAATTACATTCAAATTTTAAAAATGATATATATTATGCATATTATATTAATCAATATAATATAGCCGCGAATCTTGGCTTCACAACATCTGGTCATGACTTCTTTTACAGAGGGATATAGATTATAATATGCACTACAAGGTTGTGTCTACGATACTGTAGTGTCTTGTATTTTGAGTATTAAACTAAATAACGCAGATTGTACATTGTCGAGAAGATTTAGAGCTAGAGTTAACGTATTTGTTCTGATTAACTAAAGGTTGGTATTACGCACCCTACTCCAGTAACTTGTGATGTCACGCTCTAGTCAAGCCAAAGAAACATCATTTGCGTTATGCGTGTCATAAGTCTCATTCAACTCATTATAAAAATTACCAAGCAATCCTAATGTATGAGGTTGAAAATATTTGAATTCCAGATTTTCTTAACTAAAATCATTCACTGCACTACATCCAAAAAACTTGTTTGGATGTAGTGTGATTATTAAAACCACAAGAGAATTGATAATTTTTTTTGACGAAAACACATGAAACGGAGCGAAATCAGACCTTTTGATTTTATGTTGAAATATTGTACTTGGAAATTTCATCACTTTGTAAATGCGCACGCTCAAATAAATCATTACTATTTTGAAAAGGAGTTTGACAAAGAGAAGTAAAAACTTTCGAATAAATAATATACTGGTTCTAAGAAAGTAATTTTCTTTATTTTGCAAAAACATTCAAGCATCAACTTAATAAGCGAACCTTGCGTAATCAAACGCCGAGAAAACTTTAAAAGATAACAACGGCGAATTTCAGATTCGCTTCGCTCATCAGCTTCATCATCTCACGTTCTCCTGACAGACGTGCATACACAAAAAAAAAGAAAAAAAAGGAAAGAGATTCGAACTGTATATCTCGGACCCTCAACCGGTGAGAGTCTCTCGCGTCGGGCAATAAATTATGGTAATCGGCAACTGCGGGAAGAAGTGATACATTCAGCTTCTGAATAGCGCAACGCATAAACCATCTTCTCCGCCGCGCTTATATAGTAAATATGCGCTCTCTCGCCTATGTGGCGCATATATTGATTCTCCGCGAAAGATAAGGGGATGCATCTATTAAAACGGTTGCAGCAGCGCTCATGTGCGCCGGATAACGCGTTCTCCGATGTAGATATGCGCACACACAGAGGCGCAGGAGTGCGAGAGAAAAAGAGAGGGGGATGGAGAGAGCGAAATAATGGGCAAGTAAGTGCATAGCTATACAAAGGGGAGTGAGAGGGCGAAAGTATATTTAGCGAGGAGAGGCGTTTTATTTGAATTAGACTTACGTCAGAGGAGGTTATCTCTCCACAAAGAACGGCTTCGTGCACGCTGAGTTATTGTGACAATGGCCCGCAAAATGCTGGCGGAAACGTGACGTTTTTATCTGCTTCGCAGCGGTAATGAATGTTGCACAGCATCCGATCGCGGCGCGCACGACTCGCGGCTCTTTTATCGCCAGATTTGATGGGTGTACAATGTACATCGGTGGGAAAGTGTCCCAGGCCGAAGCGATAGATTTGCATGAAGAATTTATAATAGAAAAAGGGTAGAATCAACGAAAACGCTGTGGCGGCTTTTACGATTTTGCGTAACCAGCGGCAGCTACGCGCACGCCTCTCTTACGCGCGCGCGCGCGCGCACACACACACACACACACACACACACACATTATACATATAGCTATTCCAGAAAAACGAGTTCTTTAGTCGTACGTCCACTCGCGTGTATATATGCAGCTGCAGTGCAGCGGCCGGAGGGCGGCATTCGCGCGGAAAATCTCGTTCTTGTTTATCCTATCACACATATATTTCGTCCTTCTTGTCGCAATCGTGTATCAGGAGAGCGGAAAGGGACGCGTAAAAATTTGTTGCCGCTTATCCGCGAGGAATCTCGGTGATTTGCATCCTCGTTTGTAGCCTAAGTTCTGCTCTCCTCGTGTGCACCTCATCTTCTTTTATACGCGCGAGAAGCGAGCGACGACGCATTAGAAGCCTCGACGATCCGAGAGAATACTGCACCGAAAATGACTCTGTGAATTTTGCCGACCAGTTGCATTACGATCGACCTCGTGCAAGGCGAGAGCTAATGGCCTCTCAGAAATAGTCACACCGCTTCGGTAACTGCCCTAGGTCACACTGACACACGTGCACACGTATATATTTACTGACACAGACTCCGCGAGCTGCA
This sequence comes from Philotrypesis tridentata, assembly GCA_018906965.1. NCBI lineage: Eukaryota > Metazoa > Arthropoda > Insecta > Hymenoptera > Pteromalidae > Philotrypesis > Philotrypesis tridentata. Next base: position 558,392 of record JACCIB010000049.1, read on the forward strand.
CTCGTACACGCGCGGCTTTACTTGCCTTTCTCGTTATGCAATCGGCGCAAGTGCGAGGCGCCTCATGCAAAATAAATACGTACATATGTGCACATACGTATAGCTCGGAGGTTTTCTCAGAGAGAGAGAGAGAGAGAGAGAGAGAGAGAGAGAGACTAATCGCGCGAGTTGCAGGAGAGAAAACGAGAAGATTTTTGCGCGCGAACTTCCAGCAGCCTACTGGAATGTGTATTTGTCGATTGTGAGTTATTGAAGACATCTCGCTGGTTTCTGGTTTGTTTGTCTAGTTTGCAAGATGGATCATGGATGTGTTCGTTTACAGAGCAAGAAGATAATAAAATTCAATACGCAATGAGTCAATTACATAGTCCATGTAGCAAATGTCACGGTTTCTATGCAAACATTGGTAAACATTTTCAATTTCCGCGACATCCTCAATAACTGCAATAAAGGCTATATCGGAACGCTGTGTTTTTGCGCAATAAAAAATTTTGCATATATTTATTTCTAAAAACTCTTTGAATTTAGGGATTACTTCGTTTAAACTCTAACTCCGACTTTCCCCAATTGTAAAACTTGGATTGTAATGCGAGCAACCATGTTTCCAATTATACAGTTCTAAGTACAAAAAGAGCGGAAAATTTGATGAACTTTGCCGATGATTTCATGCATTTAGAGTAGTATTGTTTCTTTAAGTAGCCGTTGATTTACTGCATTTAATCTTATTATGGAATGATCTTTTTGGCTCGACTAATCAACAGACGTATGGAGGCTAGGGGCAAGATATAGTTACTGTACTTTAATTGAACGTAAAGTACGCATTCGAAAAACCTCGGGGCGATTCGAATTGCATAACTACGCGAAAGCCCGACTTACTCAAGCAATGAAGCGAAAATCGTCATCAGCGACGTACCGAAAAATCACACGCGCGATTAATCCCTATTTTTATGCATCGAGTTGCCAGTAATTTTATGCTAAAGCGTATTCCTTCTCTTTGCCTACAAAAAAATGTTACGCAACGTTTAATAGTCGTACAAATTTGCGACTTTGTTATGAGACTCGTTGAATCATACGTCGAAACGAAAAGAAAAACTCGAGAGTCATCGCGTTTGAAAGTATTTTGATTGTAAAACTCGTATATATGAATCAGAAGTTGCTGAGGTGCTGTATGCAACATTTCTAATAATATACAAAATTAGTACATATTTTTTCTTTATTTACGAGGTTTACGACATTTTGTATGAATAAAAAGTCTCACAAAGAAACTTAAAAACTTATAATTAAGTTTACTTTTTCCATCAGAGATTAAATGTAGGTTAGATGCTTCGAACAAAATTTTGATATCAATTATTCATTTTTATAATAAATTATTTGTATAATATTAGAAAAATTTTTCCAACAAAAAAATTCAATTGTTATTGCTATTTTATTGCTACTTATATACATAAGGAACAACTTTGTTAAACTCAACGCAGGAAAATACAAATTTTTTAGAAAATTTTATCTGATGTCTGCGACTTTTACACAGTGCAAAATGAAAGTCATGAAATCGACATTGTTTTGGTTGTGTATAGAACTTATAGTTAGGCATGCGTACAGCGATTAGTATTCCAGCCCAACAAAGAAAATCAGATCGATTCAAATTTTTAACTCGAGTTAAGAACTGGATCGATTATTACCTCTATTCACAACCTTTTGTATATACTATAAATATAAATATATTATACATGTGGAAATCTGTGTGAGTGCGATTTATAAACTCGGCATTACTGCAGACAAAAGTTTTCATAGCCGTTCGAGTACAATCTGGAAACTATATTTATATTTGCAAGATACCAATCTGAACAAATATAATAAGTTAACCGCAGCGACAAAACAGTTTATTGGAAACGCTGTAAGAAGAATGATACCTATGGGGTCCCGTAGCGTAACGGAGCGGAGCGGCGGTAGAAAACACTTTGTCTCGGAAAGATTTTTTATTGTACAAAGTTTGAAATCAAAATATTCAAGCATGCGACTGAACAATTGTTTCCATCAATACAGAAGTAACATAATGCTACTAATTTTTGGAACCATTGTTCTTCCTTGCTTGAATATTTTGATTTCAAACCTCGTATAGTATAGCTGGTAGTGCTTAGATGGCCCCAAGACGAAGTGCAACAATCTCGTAGATTAGCATATTTTATTTTATTTATTGAAATGCAAGCATTTCTCTACTGCACCGTTAGTTACGGGCTGAACGATGCAATGCCGTATGCACGCGACACTACATGATTTTTTAGTAACTAAAACAGTGATTACTATCCTCTCTTTAAAAAAGTGATGGCTGAATGTGGTTTAGCATTCACAGTAATAAGCTTTGACCGTATGAGAGACAAGCAAGCGATATGATTGGTTGAAAGATAAATATCCGGTTTACGTGCATATAATGCACGTTACGATGCAGATGTATAGCGCACAGTTACTTTAGTACATTAAATTGTTTTGAGATTAGAAATACTTATGCAATTTCTAACGTTGAAAAAGTAAACGCACATGATCTACTCTACTGAGCAAATCGATGCAGTATGGTATGCAATGTTAATTAGTTTTTCAGGATTCGAAAATTAAAATGCAGAAAAGTATACTCCCCTGCGCACTGAACCGTCACATCAATACTTACAACCTCCTAAGCGAAAAAGAATTTGAAAAATAAGTAATGAAATCCCATCGCCCACACGCAGTCATCAGGTCCACATAAACTACCTTCATTACACCTCTCCATATATATACACACACACACACACACACACACACACAGTTATACACGCAGCACACAGAGTCGGGCATAGCAATATATATGCAACACACAGCGAAAACAAAAGGAAATCAAGATCGCCGTCATCGCAGGCGCTATATACTCTCAATCTTTTTCGCGAATCGGTGTATATACCCGCGCAAAACAAACAAACGAGCGCCAACCCGGAAGAGCCCTCTATACGTCCTTCGCGGCCTCTCCTGGAGATCGTTGGAGATTTCCTCGTATACATACGCATAGTGCGTCCCGAGGCTAACGCGCTCTCCCCGCGGTATACAATAATACATATATATACCTATACCCATGTAACATGCACTACGTAGTATATACAATATACATACGCCAATGCGCGATGCACGCATCGATGACGATGTCCCAAGTTCAAGTTCATCCGCTGTGTTATATATAGAAAATTACATACGCTTTCACCGTGGCGATGGCCTGTCGCCGCGTGGGACGCTCCGCCAAAATCTTACACGTACTTTATCGTATGCGACGATAAATAGCGGTCGGTGCCGAGAGAGACAAAAAATCCGGGAGACTAATTATACTGCAAACCTGCTTATACTACATGTGTATAGTGTATACGCAACCGACTGCGCTAATTACCGTACGTTGCATTCTGATCGCGAATGATAAGCCAGGCGGGGCATTAATTTGAATCAGAAAAACACTAACCTTATAAAACATGCGAAGGTGGTATGTAGCAACCAGTTGCTCCTCCTCAGGAAGATCCTCGGCTCCTCCGGCGAGCCGTATGCGTGCTGCTTATTCGAGAAAGGGGCGGGACACCAACAATAATAAACAATTCTCCGAAACACTGTCACAGCCGCGCACTAGAAAAAAACTTGTCTCACTGCAGAACCTGACCCCCGCCCTGTATATCCGCAGGTATTCGGCCAAAGTATCACTTGGTCGCACCCGCGAGTCCGCGACGAAAAAAACAACGTCGCGATCGGTATACGCCGCAGCAGCTGTGTGTAATACGCACGTGTATGCGTATATATAGTCGCGGGAGAACTGTGCAGTACAAGGAGCCCGCACTGCACGCGATGAAACGATAAACAAAGAGTTGCGCCTGCAGCAGGAACTCAGCTCCTATACAAAAAGCCGGCTGACGCTTAGATGTTTTTACTCGATGGAGGGGTTGGGCGGGTGGGGGGGGGGGGGGGAACAACGATCGACGCGTCCTCACGCTTCGAACTCGCGTTCGCGACTGAGCGGGAGTCGAGTCGAGCGTTCGGCCGCCGCGGGTAGCGCCGCCGCGCGGAAGCCGCTCACTTCGTGCACTGCACGTCGTGGAAAACCTTTCGTTTCGCGGTTTCGCGGCTCTCGCCTACTACTTATAGTCTCATTTGCATTTCGAGACGCGGAGAAATGCGGTGGAAATTCCATCATGATGCTCTCTCGCGAACGTTGCAACGGATTTCGGCGGGGGGGATAGGGATATCGGCGCGATCGGTGCTTCTTTAATCTTCTTTTGCTTCTGCTGCTAGCGCCTACACCGCTTTTGGCAATGACGTTGAAAAGTAAAGATCTGCCGGAAACAAAATAAAAAACTAATTCGGTGCGACATTTCCGGCCGGTAATTTTGAGAATCCAGTTGCTTCGCTACCGTCCCGTTTGCGACGATAGGTCTCCGCGGATAAACAAAGTGTTTTCTTACACGTATTTTCACCCGCAGAATCCGAATCCGGAGCTCTAAATAAGCAATGATTATTTACCGTTGAACATTTTATTGATTTCTAGCCTTGCGAAAAAATATTGTTGTAAAAGCAGAAAAAATGTAAATAGTGAAAAAAAATCCGAAATAAAAAGTATTCTCGAGATTCTTCTTAATTTCGCTTCGTCGTTTCCCACGAGTAAATTTTAGTAGTAAATTCGACATTTTCATCGATTTTTAGCGTGGCGACGAAGTGAAATTAAGAAAAATCTCAAGAATACTTTTTACATCAGAATTTTCTTCACTATATTTAAATATAATTTTTTCCTACAGGAAATCCAATTTTTTTATTTTGACAAATGATATTTTGATTTCTGCAACAATTACAGGCTCTGCTCCGTAAAATGACTTATACGACGTACGTAAAAAAGGTGTCTTCATGATGGATTCGCCTTTCTTTTGATAAAAAATAATGCGAAGCTCTTTATCTACTACTGCAGTTTTATTTAAAGTTGAATATTACTTGTCATTATTCTTCTGTGCAGAAACAAACGCACAAGTATTGAAAATTATAGCAATAATGCCCATTGATATTAATATTTTAATATTTCGTACAATGTTTTAATCAATAATAAATTTACTAGAGGCATGGTAGTCATCGGAATGCCTTCAAAATAGCGTAAAACTATACGTCTAACAAATTAAAAACATTGCTTATTTAATAAAATGCTAGATTTAAATCGCACTGAATGATTATAAACTAACTATAAAAGAAGCAGTACGATTTTGAATTTTCCAAAAATATTAATTATTTCCCATTTGACAACTAATTAAAATTTCTGAAAAATGTCAAAAACTAAAGTTTACAAAAATCATAACTTTTTAAATAAGCATTTTAACATGTTACACATTACAAGGTTTTTCACTTGAGATGGGCTGTATTTCCAATAAAAAATTCTAACATCTGTTTAGCAAAAACAGACCTTACCTACTCTAAACGGGATGGTACCCAGCGCCAGGACCTGACGATGATGCCCAGGAAAATACTTACGGCTTGATTCTGAAAATTTTTTTTATTCTCGCGTAGCTAGTGCAAGTGTGCGCTCTAGATCATATAGCTATGGAATGGGTTTTCATCCGCAAGCTTAATAGTTTTAAATCGCGTGATTGCGTGGATTTTCTTTGTTCCGTGCTATTTACGAGAGAACGGAGTACGTAACAAAGTGCACGAAAAACTTGAAACTCAGCGGCTGTACTTATGGTTCTTGGAAAAGTTGGGTCAAGAAAGAAATGTCTATTTAACTGTAAGCCAGTAGAAGAACTCGGAACCGAATGGATCTGAGATTTTTGCGAGTAAAAGTTGTTGATTTCTAATCGCCGTTTTTTAGAATAGCAACGAGTATATTCATTAGCTTTGTTACCTTGCTCTTTAGTTCGAAAGAACTATTGTTTCAAGAATAGGCATCTTCTCAATATTGCAAGTGATTTTGACGACTGTAGAGCTGGGATATTTCTTTCTGTATTTGCCAAGAGTATTATATACCAATGGCGTTAAACAGACAATTGTTTTAATCCAACTTATATATACATTATGATAATATTATATCATAAGTCAATATTACATAGGCTTAGGTCGCATGATCGCGTGAATTTTCATGTTTGACAAAACCTGGATTTACGATTCTTCATGGAAACGCTTAGATTTTGCTGAGTCACAAATCACAAGTCACTGTGACACCACGAGACTTATCTTGCGCAAATATTTTACATTTTGAAAAAGTTGCGCATTTCCTCGGCTATTTTGAAACTATAGACACTATAGACACAAATGTTTCAATTATTATCAAATTCAGTGATTATCATAATTTTTTTTAATTATGCGCTTTTCCAAGCTATACTATGCATTAATAAAAATAAAAGTAATAATTGATTACTTTTATTTGTTTTTATTCTTGTAGTATATATAATTAAATGAATTATTCCGGCCCTGATATAATGGTGCGTTATGGTGTATATCATTGCAAGTAAATGACTAATCAGGCTCCTTAACTTCAATTATTCGCGAGGTGGAGGAGACCGAAAATGGATAAACTTAAAACGACGTCGTTCTTCTTCCATATGCTTGTATAAGACTGCAGTTACGGCCGTTTTTCTCTCCCGAAGGACTTAATTAAGGCAACGAGTAATCTTCGCAGCGTCAGACAAATTAAGCTGTCAGACTTTTTCGAGCAAGACGCGATGGAAATTAATTATGGAAATTATATGAGGAAAGCCGTACACTTAATTGATAATAATCTTGCAAGGAAAAGTCTTTCAAAAGTTTTATAAATTCTATTATACTCTGATAAAACTTTCTTTAACGCGAAACGTAACTTGTACTTTCCTTTTGACAGCAATGCCTCGACTGAGCTGCTCTCGTGTATTCGCATGCTCTAATGATTTGGCGCTAGATATGCGACTTTAGGATGGAACAACGACGGCATCTCAATTAGAGAAGTGCTTCTCCTACTCTTCGACCGTCGAGTTTCGCAAAGAAAGAAAATGTTGTTCGATTTTCCTTCGAGGGGCGAGTTATTGACGTGGGATAAATTTGCGTTGCATAGCGCGGATTAGCAAAATTAAATGACGGCTAATCTAGGAATCAGTGTTTACAGCATCCAAGTCTGCGCTCACTGCTTAGTGCACTGCTCCGAGCCGAGCGTTTAGGATAGAGAATTTTTTTAATGCTTACATAAGATATTTTCACCGTTTCTTGTTCGCAGCTGCAGCTCGGCCAAGAATAGCATGCGATTCGTTACATCGCGCGCGGTACAATTAAAAATTACGTCCACTATTGCAGCTGGTCTTCATAACACCGAGTGCGATAATTGTAGGGGGTGCGCACGTGATGTGTTTCACGCTCCTCCTTGCAGCTGTTGCGCTGAGTTTGATATTTCATGAGAAAAAGCGTGCACGATAATGACCTACCCACGTGTCGCATACAGACCAACAATCGTTGCATTACGGACCGTTTCAGCTCCAATCTACGCGAAGATTTCACATTTTCCTCCGCTATTGAACCTTGCTTCTTTTCCGAATATGTGCGCCTGTGCAAATCGTATCACTGCGTTTTACAAGTGCGTTAAAGTTGAAGTATGGCCGTAAAATGGCAGACGCAATTATATTATATGGCAGAAGACCACGAAAATCTTACACTTTATCTTGTTTATGATATCCAGCGCGGTGATTCGAAACGAATAATAATTACTTACTATTAACAAGTGCAGTGTAATACTATAAGGAGCGCTGCAGGGATATTTCATTGTTCGATTTTTAGTTTGACGCGCGGCTGCATGAAACTCGTCTTTAATCGTCAAACCTTTCGACCCGCCAAAAGCGCTCGCGTATATCCATATTATCCACAAACAACACATATAAACTCTAGTGGTATAAGCAAAAGGCACGCGCTCATAAAGTAAATGTACGAATCCTAACGCAGCCTGCAAAGCAGACAAAAAACCGCAGCGCACGCACTCGCGCGCGAGTGTAAGAACGCAGTCCGACGTCGTAAATGATTAGCTTTTTGCGAGCAGTGTAGGAGCACGCGAGGCATTCGGAAGTAACTAAGTATATAGTACTTATATGCGACTTTTGTCGATGCTGCTGCTGCTGCTGTTGTTTTTTCTGTTGCAGCCGCAATCTTTGGTTTCGCGCACTCTCACGAGTTTACGACCCTTTTCTTTCTATCCCACACTTTGTTTTCAGATTGCAAGAAGAGAGATTGATGGCTCTTTATCAAAGCAATAACGCGTTAACCCCTTTCGATAATAATAGAACGTCGAATCTGTGAACAGTTCAGCAAACTACGCCGTTGAGAAACTGCTAATCCATTATATACCCTGTATCATCTACTGCTTTAGTTATATCATTCGATTATCATTGTTATAATTATTCAAGACAATTATCAACAATACAAATAGTGCGTCGTCTTATATATCGAAATTTCAAGTCTTCTGCAGTTATTTCAGACAGTATACATAAGTGATACATTGAGTTTTTGGAGTCATGCTATAATTATAAATATTTGTATTTAGCAATCAATCAAAGGCCATCATTTTTTAAAAAGAGCATATGACATTGGTATCAATCATCATCAAGTATTTACAGCAGTGCTTGCTCAAATCATGCAACACACAGAGCCAAAAAGTAATAAGGTAATTTTCTGCACTTATGATTTTTTTATCATATGTTATTTAGTTCAAACTCCGGCTTAATAAAGCTACTTATATTTTTTTAATAGGCATAAAAGTAGCAGATATTTCAGCAATATCATACAATGACTAAAAAAGAACTACTAATAATTTCTTGGTTTAAAAAATTGCTCTCTATACCTCGAGCTTAAGAAGGGACCTATCCACCTGAAATTGCCAAAAAATAAAAAACTGAACTTCATTTTTGTATTCATTTTAATTTGTTTAAAAAATTCATTAAATAGATACAACCAATTTTCATTTTTACCACAGTCCTTTCGTTGAAGTATGTCGCAGATCTCTTTTTGAAAAGTGATGACCTTCGTTGTGAAGCATTTTATACGCTATTCCGATTGGTTGCTATATAAGTTAACTTGATGATGTTTACCATGATTCGTAGTTCATGACTGATATTGAAGGGCAAAACATAATTCAAATCGCGCGCGAGTTATAAAATCCTTCTTTTCGTTAAATCTGGGCATCGAAGAACACATTCTCAAATTTCGATTTATTTCAAATACGCATCAATTTCCTACAATTTAAAAAAAAAAATTAATGGAAAATTTAAAAAAAGTAAATTATTATATTTAAATTATTAATAATTATACTCGTTGCCTAAGCTGATGTATATTGAAGTAAATCTACATTTTATTATTAGTGATAGTCTGCGATGGTGCTTGTAAAAATGAAAATTGTCAATATTCGTCTTCGAAGACTGATTATTGTTAAACAAATTGACAAAACATAAAAATTTCAAGTTTTTATTTTTGACAATTTAAGATAGGTTGGTTCCCTTAAAAGAGATCTAACGACCTTAAAATTATAAATTATTTAATAATATTTTTAATCAATAGTTTAATTGTGTTTAGTTTTAAAATTAAAAATATCTGCTTATATTTTGATAATATAGGTACTACATAGAGACTATTAAGATATATAATTATGTATATTTTTTAATTTTTAATATAATACATAGCACGTTAAATGGGTATATCGGAATACATGCTTTTTTGCAAGTACCGCAAAATTCAGACTCATCAGAGTAACTGCGGTGACATTGTGACTTATTTATATACATTCCCACACAAATTTTAGAACCAAACACAATAAACGCAACTATATTATTGATGAAAAATGTTATTAAATAATTTATAATTTTTGGGTGGCATGGTCATGATCACCTTAATAGAGAATTCTTGCTCAATCCTCTTGTCTCTTTTACTCTCAAAATTCGTGCAGGATGCTCCAGACTGGTCAGAAAGTACCTTGGGGATTCAGTTTCATCTGTTATCTCCTCTCTTTCTTTCTCACTTTACTCTACATGGTTCTCTCTTGGTCGACCCCATCTCGTATCTTTCATCTCACTCTGTTTTAAGGTATTGCGTTTCCCTCTTCCTCTTTACTATGTATGTGTGCTTACTGCTTATATGTGTAATTGTGTATGTACTTGATGATACTTGGGGAACGTCGGAAACGGAAACGACGAGTGGTCGCATTTCTCCTATAAATGATATGACTCGTATGTATACGAACTGGATTTTCAATAAGCAATTTTCTGCTTCAAAAGTATATCAAATAAACTTGAATTCGTACAATTTCAACAAAATATTTTTGAAAGTTTCAATTGTGCCAAGGAAATAAATTCTTTGACTATTCCATTTGTTTAAAAATGCGTTTTCATTGCTTAGAAAAATTTTGCATATTCTGCAAAGCGTTAAATACTATCTAGATTTGAAATGAATGTTATGCATGATCTGTAAAGTATTTATTAGTTTGAAAACTGTAATATTAATTTGATAAACATTTACGACTTTTTTCAAACTTCAAATAATTAATGCTATATTTGTACTGTAATTGTAAATACAAAAATTTAATTTCGTAAGTATGTGTGATAATGTGTGTGACACAATATTCAAAGGCTCTATCTCTCGGTGTTTGTTTAATGTTTTAAAAAGAGTCGATCGGTAAAATTAATTTGAACCATTTTTCCTTTCGCTTCAACGTTTCGATGAACACTGTCACCCTTTTCAGGAAACTGTCAATTTTTATTCGAATAAATCACTGGGTACAATAAAAATATTACAATAAGCGAAATAACGACGACTTACATGTAGGCGACTCTAAAACTTGTACATATACGTGACGTCACTCGTAAACAGACCGCTCGAAAAATTAGTGCGACTCCTCGTTGATATAAAAGCGCTGGCTACACCTAATGTTTCTTTATTATCGAAACAGTAGCTGAGGAAGCCGGAACAATAACAGTGTCCGTCTCCTTGCTTCTCGCTCCTCCTTCCCCCGCCTGGGATTGGCCGCGGAACAGAACATTCGATTCCATCGGCTGTTGTGCTCCTCTACATGTAAGTCGTCGTTATTTCGCTTATTGTAATATCTTTATTGTACTCATTGATTTATTCGAATAAAAATTGACAGTTTCCTGAAGAGGGTGACAGTGTTCACGGAAACGTTGAAGCAAAAGGAAAAATGGTTTAAAATTAATTTTACCTTTTTCCAAACACTTGCGCGGAGAGATCGATAGACTCTTTTTAAAACATTAATTTCGTAAGATTCTCAATTTGCAGTTGCAGCATTTGCGATATTTTCATTTCCATTTTCAATCGTATATTAATACTATATTGTATAAATAACCAAAATAACATACTTCATTTGTTGATTTTCGTTTTTATTATTAAAGATTATACAAGTTTCTAAAGGTGGGAACAGCATGGGCTTGATCGCAAAAGAAGATGATATTAAATCAATTATTTTTCCATATAATTATATAAACATTAACTCACTTTCGCACAAACACACAAAAGAGACCACGAAAAATTGACGACATTCACTTATATGAATGTCCTTACGTACGCGTCTCCCTGTGTGCAAAACCAAAATACATGTCTAGAGCCTTCATTTATCATTTTAGAATAAATCGTTCGTTCAGTCTACGTGAAGTTTTATTTTATTTTGAAACGTGAACCTAAAACTTAAACCTCAAAAACTTTTCCACGTTCGATCGATCAACTGGTCGTTCAATCGAAACTTTTCTTATACTTTCACACCCTAAAATTATTTAATTCGTCGTTATTATATTTCACGAGATCAAGCGTTATTGTAAAACCAAACGTCCGTCTCATTATTATTTAGAATTTGCTTTCTAATTACATTTTTTTTAATAGTGCCAAAAATTGGTCCCATAGAAAATTTTACTTGTTCTTTCATAAGGAACTGCGTGAAAAAATAGAATAGAATCAAAAAGACGAACGTTTGTTTCACAGTCGCGCCACCTAAATACATTAAACGAAAGACTCAAATGTGATTCGTATACAATTAGGAATTTTAACGCGCAAAAATATCACTTGTAGTTTTCGTTTCCCACAAAAAAGTAGATTTACATCCTTAATTGTTCTAAGGTAAACAATCCCATTTCATTGCAACAAAAGTGAATTATCACGCGTGCCATATGAAATCAACAGATGTATCATGGCACCACAGTCATCAATTTTATTTTCAACATTCGAGTTTTTCTCGATTGTTAGGGGACTAACGATAAAAAAAAGCTTAAGTAACTAAGATTTTAAAACTTCGACCAGTTAATCGATCCGCTTCATTAATTTTTTGTTTGTTAATCGTTAATAAAATATAAACGTAAAACGAATGTATAAAAGAAAACTTTTACTGTGAATAATTCGAGGAAAAGTGGACGTTCATACAAAATAAATGAGTTGTGTAAACAAAGATTTGCCTAAAGATTGTGATCAAAGAATGGCATGCAAATTTGCAAAATGCTATACTACAAATGTCATAAAAACAGGCAGTGCATTGGCAGTGACGCGATTCACATCTTTTTTTGTGTTCGTTCTTAATTTCTTTTCCCTCCACAATGGATAGGCATTGTTTTTTCCATGTCCACTCACAATATGTATAAAAGCAGAAGAAACTTAACGTTGTCTTCTTAGCGCGAGGGTAAATTATAATTCCTAAGTTTACCGTATGTAAACAAAAATATTTACACTTACACATATAAATACAGGACATTGTTTGCTATACGAAGTTATTAGAATTAAATCGATCTGCGAATGCAAAAAAATACACCGTTACAAAAATTCACATAAGCATTCGGAAATCTTTCAATGCATTTTAACAATGAAAGACGCAAGAGATAAATTCATTATTATCTATTTCGTCGATTACAATTAAAATCTCTATTAGATATATAAAAAAAAAGATTCTCGCTCGCAATAGCCTAAATACAAAAACAGAGAGAATGTTTCAAACAGTTTTGGACATTTTTAACATTGACATTCAATTTTTTTTCTAAATTCAATTTTTTTAATTTTTGCCTAATTATAATTATCATAATTATATGATATTTAATACTTTTCTATGTGTACTAGTTTAATAATAATTATTGTTTACTAATAATAATATTCGATAGAAAATCACATGTTTGTATTATTACGCAACCATGTCTTTATTTAATGAATGGAAAGTTTTAATACGAAATTGTTTACTTAAAAGTGTCCAATACCGCGTCACATAGAAAAAATCATATTTGCACGTTATGATTTTTATAGAAGGCTCGTTGCATTGTACATGAAACAAAAACAAATCTATAAAGAGTCATCTAAGCTTTTCTGACGCTTTCGCTGCGTCTCGGAAAATACAAGAATTATATGTTAAAAAAAACGCTGTATCTATCTTTGTGTTTATTTGTAATTCTCATCTCGCATAATTCATCTAAACTATGTACAAAAAGATTACCCCTTATATCGACAATTAACGGGGGGGTCTACAGAGATCCTAGGGATTACACGATTGTTGGGTAATTGAAATTTCTCGCACGTTACTCGAGGATAATTAGCGCTTCGGTAGTTTATATTATATATGTTTGCTTGTTTTTTAGCGGATAGTATGCAGCAATATATCCTACAATTAATAATCATTAATAACTAAGAAGTCGCCCCGAAAAGAACGTTTTCAATCTCGTTCTTATCATATATATCTCATCCTTATACAATTATTACATGTAGTGGCAGTGTTTCCTCAGCTGGTGTGTATATCATTCGAGTTTCTTACACTCTTCGTTATCTTATTTCTTAAATAGCGTTCTATTCATCCATTTATTTAATCTTTTTTTTATTTATTTTCTTTTTTACTTTAGCGTATCTATATGTATGTACATTTACAACTGGCAGTATCGTTACAGTAATCACGTACGCCTTTTCTCGATCAAATCTCCATATTCACTTTTTCCCTCATTCGTATGTCAAACTTTCTCGATTTTATAAATAACCTAAGCTCTTTTTCGTATCATTATTATATTATTAACTAAAATCAATATCGACAATATTTTTTAAAGTCTCTTAAGATCTTATTTGTAAATCATCATTGTATTTTGTAGCCTAGACTTATGCAACCAATAAAGTCTTCGAATATCTTGTCGATTTTGATTTTCGTGAACACGATACCCCCAACTTTGTATCACTCTAACTTTAACAGTTTTCTCTGTCTAGCCACATATTATGATATTGATTTACGACATTACAGTTTTTTATTCATTCTTGTTTCAATCATTACACTTTCCCTTGTAATATCACTTCAGCGTGGAAAATATACAACACAGCCTTCGCATTTCTGACCCGTGTAAGGGAAACAGCTCTTAAGTTAAAGATTTGAATTCGTGACAAATAAAGTACATAATGAACGTTATACCGCTACTATGCCCCAAAATTCGTCATAAATTAATTCTTTTCTGGTCTCGTGATAAAATGCAAGTGTACAGTTTTCATTTAAATTACTGACATCTGTAAGTTAAATTTGGAATTGTCCGTTCTTAGGCACAACTTTTATTTACTACTAACTTATTATTAAACATTTGTGAATCTGAAATTGATCATCAACTCTAAGCTTTGTACTCAAGTGTAACAGTCAGTTTTTAAATTTGCTTCTTTAATGAGTATCTCCATACAGTTGAAAAATATTACCCATAGAATACGAAATACCCTGTTTATTCAGTAATTAATTTATGACCATTAGAAACAATCACCGTTAAGCTTGACAAGGCTTATTAGTTCTAAAATTCTTTTACGAGACTTTATTATTTGTCAAATCTTACTTTATTAGATTTGTGTATCATAAGGAAGATCAAGCAAAAGTTTGCACACTTGCATTTTCACCCCGTACCACACTTAGCAGAAAGGATGAAGACGATATGTGGTACTCGAAAATCTAATGTATCTCAAGAGCGCGCCAAGCATTTGAAAAAATAATTCACGCGCATTTACGGAATCCGATAATAGTAATTTGTACCTTTGATCATCCCTTCATCAATGAAATACTGAAGAAGGGGCAACGCGACACGCTACATATACACGATGCTTTTGAGCATAGAAGTACTCCATTTTAACTACAACCCAGGCGATCCCTATGCATTTGCGAATTAGATTTAGTTACTAAATTTTTTCGAGCGAATGAATGATTCATTCTTGATTCTTTCTCTTTTCGAGCTTTCAGTCTGTAATAAGAAGAAACATATTTCAATCCAGTCTGTTCTGCTATTAAAAATAATTTTGAATAATTCAAGCGACTTGTGGGAATCGAAGTTATATCGCGTTGATGTTACTTTATCAGATAGTATTTTTACAAAAAAGACTGTCAAAATTATTTCTACGTGCCAGACTGCAATCCCAAGTAGGAAAAAAATAGCGTATGGCTTGAGCGATCTATATTTTCTAGCTTAGATCTATCTTGCTAGTCTTGACAGTTTCTCTAAAAGAAGATTCATGATTTTTTTCTCTGTTTTTTTGTTCAAAAAATAAAGACTGAATCTCTTCTATCGTTTCTGTCGAAGACTAGCAATTGTTTTAAATGCTTACAGGCTTTAATTTCTTAACTCTCTTTCGAAGTGCTTACGTTCCTATCGATCGGAGGCGTGAGATGAAACGTGGCGATTGCTCAGTGGTCGTATAGATATCCTAGAGATAAATATATCCTAGATAAAAACATTCTAGAAAAAGATGCACATACATACATGTATATTTCTCTAGAACATTTTCTTTAACGAAAAAGTTTCTTGTATGTCCTCGCATCATTTGCCTTTTCTATTGTTTCAGCCACGGCCAATGTCCAAAATAGTGTAATCGAAGGGGTACCGATCTCAATTATCCATTGAATCCTTAAGGCAACCAGAGTGATTATTTGTATTGTATTTTCCGTACAACTGTTTTATTTCCGGCTTGTGAACATTTCCTGCCTCCTCATCCGTCTCACATAAAGTCTTCTCGTGGTCTTTAGTTAACCGTACTTGTTTTGCTTTGTTTTAAAGATTCCCTAAAACGCTGTTGAGGCACTTTCGAGGCTCTCTCAGAATAGTCATCGTACTTTTGAAGAGTCGAAGATCCCACGCTTTTACTTTTTTTAGGCTGGACTTTAGAGAGTAATGTGCTCTGACAGTTCATCTGGATAGTACCATAGATTATAGTATCGAAGCTTTGTTGTTTCTTCGTCGGTTTTATTTAAATATTCTTTGTGTATCGTAACACTTGCGTCGATCTTTTATTGTTTAATCGAAGAAGTTTCTCAGCGGAGTTAGATCTTGTAGGTGACATTTAGCTCTTGTCACTCAGTCAGTCAATTTGTTCTTGCGTTTGCTCGGTCGTCGCAGACTAGACAACAACGGCGTTACCATCTCTGTCGCTGATCCCTGAATAAAGAGCAAAGTTATTTTTATATAATTTAACTCTAATCAGTATTTTTTTAAAATTAAACGACATATGTACCAGGTATGTTTGGGCAATGGAATATCCCTATCATCACGTGTTCTTTACGGGTTTCCTGCGTTGCTTGACTCGCTGCAGTGGAGGCTTACCACTGTTTAAGGCTGGGTAGAGTGCAAGTTTAATCTCGTCCGGCTGTTTAGTTGCAGCCCTACGTATGGCTACGTGCTTTATCTTGCACATCTCCGACTCCAGAACCCATTCGTCTGGCTCACTGGTGAGTAGATTAAAAATTATTCATTTACACTGAATGCTTAGACACTCGTATGAATTTTCTATGCTTTTAATAAAACTTACATATCTTGTGGATACCATCGGAGCAACACTTTAGTTTTACCATCCATTTCTACTCTTCTCGCTAATACCTATGGCGTGGAATATTTTTGTTAATTTAATAGCAAGCTGATTAAAATAGTGTATTTTGCAACAACAACAAAAAGCTTACTTGACTAGTAAGGGCCATTGAATCTCCGGGAATCTCAGCTAGACGACCTTGCGTTCTCGTCTGTGCTAGCTCCAATAACCTATGCTGCAAGCTTTCCATGACACCAGGGTCGAAGTAGTCGAAAATTCGTGCTGAAATTATGACCAGCATACGTAAGTCATGAGTCAAAATGATTTTTGAAATTATTAAGTATAACGTGTGAATGCAGCAGTGATACTCACCAGACCACGGCTGTCGTCTGTATCGCAATTTCTTTCCATTCCTTCTAACAAGCTTGCCACCGCTGTCTGTACTCTTCCTCGATGTGGTACTGTTGGTTTCAGACTGATTAAAGTGACCGTTCACATGCCTTTCGAGGGCAGTCTGGAATAATAAAATTTGAAAATTAGTGATTCGAAGGCGGTACTTTCCAGCGAATATTGCCCATAGACTCAGCCTCATTGACTGATTTGAAAAGTTAAATTGTTCCTATTCAAGAAAATTGTATCTAGACTTTTCTTACAAAAAATCTTTACTCTGAGCATCAGAGTACAATTTTCTTGGACTGAATTTTGACTTTGATCGATACTTGATTCTACATGAGCGACTAACGCAATTTGTAAGTGTTTACCTGGTTCTTTCGAGGACGACCTACTTTTCTGACAAGTTTTCTGCTCAGTAAAGCTGAAGGCATTTTTACAAATTTTGAAAGAACCAACAAACTCTCAGAGAACAACAGATGGTCGATCAAGAGAGCAAGGACCGGAGTTGAAAGGAGCAGCGGTTATTCTTTGCAAATGAGCACAGACAACCGGCTACGAAGAAAAACACTGCAAGTGTTACATTTCTAGGTAACAGATTTAATTGTCATTCACTGGAAAGTACCGTGCGAATGAAGCTATATTGATCTAAAGAAAGTAAATGTCCGTCAAGACCAATGCGAGACACTGAGCTTTGATCAACTTTGAGTTCGTTTTCGTGAAGACATGAGGCGAACTATAGATTTAGAACCACGCAAACTAAACGTTGATCGTTAAACTTCTTTTGAAATGATAGAATGTTTAAGCAGAAAACACCAGTGTCGGTTAATAGGAAGCAGAGTTCGAAAAGTCATTGACGCCAAAGTCCTGTTGACTACAAATGTATTTCCATCGCTTAGATGACTCGAAAAAGTTTAGCAAAACTGCTATTAAAACTTCCTGGAGTTTAAAACGATAAGAGTAAATTTTTCTACTGTGAAACGTCCTTGGTCAGGAGACTTGTAAGATTTAAAAATAGTAGAAATTAATATACAATAATTATTAAAATAAAATCGGCCCTTTTTCCAAGTAACCTCATATCAGGTAAATTAAACGACGAATGTTTCACACGGAGAATAATAGCACGACGCATTTTAGCGAAAAAACTGTCAAAGCTCTTTCCTTAACTGGCACTGATGATACGAATGATAAGAATGATAACAACAAGCGAGAAAGATAGCGACAAAAGATCGGTGTTTATAACGTGCGTCACTAAATATCGATCGTTCGGTACTGCCTTCCTAATTGATGTTAATACCTACGTTATCCTTAGGGTCACACACAGACTTTTGGGAGGAAGAAGGGTTACATCAGATATCCACACTCACACAAGATAGTCTGAATGCTCGTTGAGACGTTTGGGCATAAAGGTGATTAGTGTTTACATTTCAAATAAGATTCAATATTCACAATTGAAATGGCTGAAATTTACTATCCAACTATATCTTGGTAAGAGTTTCTTGTCTAATTTTCATTTCAAGCTCAAGAAAGAAATCAAGAGTTTCAGTTATTTTATTTCAATTAAAGCATTGATGTATTTTAATCATATTAAAAAAATATTTAACATTTTTTAATGTTGCGCTAATATTTCAAATCCACTATTTTACTAAATATAAACATTTATTTCAATTAATGAATCAAAGTGCATGAGTTGTAAAATAATACTTCAAATTTTTTAAGACAATTCTTACGTTAATAATTTCGAATGTCTTGACATATTTTCAAAAAAATCAACTTTTTGTTGTACAGATCGTTTGCAGTAAAAAAAGATGTTATTAGACCTCTTATGGTGATATTTGAGGTCCAGTTCATCTTTGTCAATTATTCTGCTAAAACATAAATAAGTGCTAATTAATACTAGTAATTTCTTCTTTTTTTTTTTAATTACTATTAACGTCCATAAAAAAGAGCATTGTAGGATTATCCCCACATGTTCTAAATGATACAGGTGAAAAGATACGAATCGCAGTGACGGTGTACACACAGGTTTTGCTGGATGATTCAATAATCACATGATCTCAAAAAAATCGCAAAGTTTGACCTTTTCAAGTGTTTTTGTAGACATAAAAACGAAACAGAATTATTTTTTACTCAGAACGTGCAGTTTATTTCAACGAAAGGAGCGACCGTTCCAAAGTTACTCGAAATTCAATTTCACAAAATCCCATTTCGCTTTTTTACAGTTCTACGTGCAGCGCTTGAAAAGTCAGCAACAGAGAGGAACTTTTCCTCAGGGATATTTTTCGAGCCATACAAGGTATTAAAAAGCATCGATGAATCTAATATTATATATACAGCGATTCGATTTCAGTGTCTAATCACACATGTTTTATGCAGCGTCGCTTTATTACCTGAGAGCTGAATCTACTTCCACAACCATCGACGATGCACTGGAAGGGCTTGTTGCCGCCGTGAGACAGGACGTGTCGCTCTAGCCATCGCCTGGAGCACGAAGTTCTACCCTGGACTTTGCAGCCTTGCCATTGGCATACGAAGTTGTCACCGCCAGTTTGTGTGTTGATGTGCGCCGCCTAAAAGTAATCATTTAAACTAATCGAAACAAAGAGATCGTGTAACTTGAAAATTACACTTGAAAAATCAATTATTCAACGCACTTTAAACTGTGCATTGATTTTAAAATGAGAGGTCGAACAATTTTATCCGATTTTCTACAACTTGATGGAAAGTGCTGAGGAATAATAATAATAATAATAATAATAATAATAATAATAATAATAATAATAATTCGACCACTCATTTTGAACGTAAAAATATATAATATTTCCACAGGTTTGACATCCATCCGTAGTTTTATGTGAGTATATTAAAATATTTAACGAATTTTTAAAATTTCATTATTTTTCATTTCCGACACTTTTTTACTCGTAGATTCAAAGCTCATCGCAATTTTGGAGCCTCAAGTTTTTTTCTCTCTCGACGGTTTACAGTAAAGGACTTGCAATAAAAGTACACGAAGGTACGTGCACTGAAAGAAAGGCTCACAGAGCCATACCTGCAGATGCTCGAGAAGTGCACTGCTGGTCTCACAGTTGGCTCCGCATTTGTCCCAGCGGCAGAATCCGCTGTCAGTGCTCTGTCCCCTGGCCTTGCCAGGTGCTTTCACGGGGAATCTAATGGTGGTAGGCGCCGAGAGTATGGGTGACAGAGAGCACGGAGTCGACTGTTTCGAAAGCTCGGCGCTGTCCCTCGAGGATTCCTCTTCCTCGTCTTCGTCCTTGACGGAGTCGGCAGGTGTTGGTGGCAGTATGAGCCTGGACAGCAGCTCGGACGGCTTGCCGAGGGTATCGTTACTGCTGGTCAGGTTGTTGTTCTCATTGGCGAGGATGGGCTTGGCGGTGTCCTTAAAACTAGGCTGCTCGTCGTCGAGACTTGTAGGCGTGGAGGCCAGACTCGGAGGTGGCGATTCGCTCGTCGGACTGGCTTCGGATGTGAGCCTCAGGTTGGAGATTCTGCAGGATGGCAGTGTCGAGAGCACGTCGCTCGGGATCGGCAGTGCGGGCAGTGTATTGTTCTTCATTATTGTGCTCGTTGTCGTCGTGGCATTGGTAGAGCTGCTACTGCTGGTGACGGTGCTGCTGCTGCTGCTGCTGCTGCTGCTGCTATTCGTCGTCGCAGTCGTCGTCGTTGATTTCTTATCTGCGGGCGTGCAGTGGTGCTTGTTTCGGGACTGGAGGCCGTTTACGGCCTTGGACAGGGCCTGTACCTCCCAGTCGGTGGCTGCGGTGCTGCTGCTTCTGTTCAACTGGTACTTGGCCAGGCCGTTTTTGCCGTTGCGCTGTACCGTTGCTGGTCGTCGGAATTCCGGAGAGCTTTTGGCTACCAGGACCGACAGCTCGCTCATCTGGCTCTTCTTTGTCTGCAAAGGTTTTTTTACATGCTCGATTGAACCTCATTGAAATCTGATTAAAACCGCACTGACTTTTAGAGACGCGCCGAACTCACCTTGGCCTGCGGCTTGATCTGCGACTTGAAGTACTCCGTGATCTTGCCTTGCGAGTCCTGCTGCTGCTGCTGCTGCTGCTGCTGCTGCTGCTGATGCTGCTGCTGCTGATGCTGCTGCTGATGCTGCTGCTGCGGCTGCGGCTGCTGGTCCTTCTGCGGAGCCTTGATCCCCTGCCTGGCGGCAGGATCAGCTTGTCCGGGCTTTTGGGGCAGACTGCCGTGTTCGGGTTCAGCCTTGAACCTCTTGTAGCTGTTGGAGCAGGCGGTGACCGCGAGAGGCGGCGTCCAGGGCCACTGGGGCCTCGGCGGAGCCGGCTGCTGCTGCGTCGGCGCCAGCTTGCAAGCTGGACTGCTGGCCGTCGAGGAGCTTGACGATGAGCTCGACTCGTCGGTACGAGCGACACCCTCGTCGCTGCTCGCTGTGCTACACGGTGAACCCGGCTCGGTTATATCGCTGCCGCTGGTGCTGCTCCCGGAACTCAGGCCGCTGCTGATGCTTCCGGTCCCAGAGTTGTTGCTCACGTTGCTACCACTGCTGCTGCTGCTGCTGCTGCAGTCACCGCAGGAGATCGCAACGCCACTGAAATTCAAAAACAGAATATTAGTTGCGGAGACAAATTTTCTTCTTCTTCCTCGGTTATTGCTTGTCTCTTTTCTGTAATGCGTGTGCTGTTGTAGGTATTAAGTAATCGTATAAAAATAAATCTTGTCATCTGACAGGGTCTAACAGTGAATATAAAGTATCTGCGCATATACACATAAGGATCATGCACACGAGGATCATGCACATAAGGATCTGCACATACTGAAGTTGATTTTTCTTGTTTTGTGCAAATATCTCTGAAAGTATTAATGATACAGAGGGCATTATTTATAAAATCTTCAGTTATATTCAATAATATTTCAATGGATTGAGCCTTGATTAATCTCATTTTACTTATTTATTAATGTATTGATCTTGAGATATGAATGTTTAATTATTATAAAATTATATCACGAGTTGCTCATTTTTATCATCAAAAATAATTGGATTCGTTACCTGGCAAGTCATGTTCTGTTTAACAAAAAATGGCGTAGCCCAGTTTTTCTAGTTAAAAGTAAAATATCTCTTGTACATCTGTAACGATATTAGAACTTTCTCAAAACATAAAAAAAGAGACAAAAATAATTATGAATAGACCCTAGACAATTTACGAATAAACGGGCGGTGCTATGCCTTAGCAACGAAAGTGAAAAAATATAGAACAGCCTCATCCGCGCACGTCCAATTCCCGATGTCTGGCCCTGTAATTAGGTTTTCGCCGGTGGCAATGTCATTAGCCGCTAAGCATGCAATTTCCTGCTCCATCTTGGTGCAGCAGCAGTAAGTAGCAGTGGCCGGTGCAACGCTTCGCGCTAACCTCCCCGAGGGCTTCTCTTCTTCTCGCTGGGCGATGCTAAAACTTGGACGTGACTCTGACGCACAGTTGTCGCGGATTTCGCGTTGTGAGAGTGAGAGAGAGAGAGAGAGTGTGAGGAAAGCGACGATTGAGAAATTGCATTATTCATGCGCATTGAATTGCCGGTGGAAATATGCGAGCTCAGCGAAATTTTGTTCATCGAAAATTAAGAGTGCTCCACCGCGCGATCATCACGCCACCTACCTCAAAAAACGTTTTTTGTTTATTGTAATTAATTGATTAACTTTAACTCAACAAATCGAGTTTCGCCACTTGCCTTATATATCAAAGAACGTTTAAAAAAAAATTGTATTTAATAAAATGTAATAATAACGACGTATTTCGTCGGACAAAATCAAAATGCGATTCCCAAAATCTCCGCAAGTCATACAAATTTATCCGACGAAATAAAATTTTAATTTTGACTTTTATGCCATAAAAATAATTTTACCACATTCTTAGATACCTACTACAGGTGGCGAAACTCAGTTAAACTCATTTTTCTTTTATTAACTTTGTTAAAATAACACAAAAAGATTGAGGTGTAGTGTGGGGGCGCTGCTAAATTTGTCGGACTTGCTACAAAAAGGTGGAGCACTCTTAAATAATGTTATACAATTTTTAAAGACGGCACTACGTCACCTTCGAATTCTAACAATTCAGAATGAAAAAAAAAATTGACTAACACTATAGCCTGATAAGAAAATATAATTAAATACTCGGACTTTTCCAGCCATTTGGAAAACGTT
This sequence comes from Philotrypesis tridentata, assembly GCA_018906965.1. Taxonomy (NCBI): domain Eukaryota; kingdom Metazoa; phylum Arthropoda; class Insecta; order Hymenoptera; family Pteromalidae; genus Philotrypesis; species Philotrypesis tridentata. Next base: position 581,733 of record JACCIB010000049.1, read on the forward strand.
TTAAACAATTATTCTTTTAATATGAATGAGAGGTTTTGATTTGAATAGTTAGGAAATTAATTGTTGTAGAGGGAAACTCAACTTTCAGTACTCGAAGCTCAGTAACTTTTTTCTTATTATATTAAAAATTGTTTTAACCGCCGCATTCAAATAAAAATTCTTGCATTCGCGTATAAATTTTTTGAGAAAGCAGATCAATTTTCATTTAATTATTTGTCTGAAATTTTAGGTCAATGAAAAATTTATCGATGATTGATATACTTGCAGCTACTACAAAATATACCATGCAATTTATTAATGCAAATGTTAGCCTGGTAGAATAGGCGCAGTAACGGTTGGCGTACATGGTTGGCTAATTTTACTACTAAACAACGAGATTAACAAAGTCACACCATAGTTATTTTATTACCATCATTGACCGCATAAACAAATATTTCTAATGACAAACTTATTGCAATATAGACGCTTTAAAACGTTGTTGCAATGATTATATAACTATTTTTTTTAATTAAGACATTAATATTTGGCAAAAATGCTTCCATTTGATTAACACTATGTTAATAAATAATTTTTTCCACAATTTAAGTATTGAGAATCCAAAGGTCGTAAAATTATCCCAAAAAGAGTCTATAACTATAGGAGTAAATGTTTTATACTGCAAACTATGAGAACCCGCACAGGTATTACAAAACAAATTACAAACTTTCATTGAATTAAAAAAAAAAGAAAACTTTTGTAATTTTGATAAACATCAGTGCTTTAGGTTATCGCTGGCTAATACAGCGAGTATAGCCGTAGGCCCCGCTACTAAGAGCAGTCGACAGCTTTTACGAGCCCAACTTTTCTCGTCTATACTACTGTGAGAAACTTTCCTGCGAACAATTTCCAGTCTCGAAGGACAGAGCCCCGAGGATTTCGTTTCCTCGACTCGCAGCGAAAAATTATGCGCTCCAGAGCCTGCAAGCGAATGGATGGAAAAAAGAGCCCGATTAAACGCAACGATTAAGCCCACCAATCGCTCGTGCCCCCTTCAACAAGCTTTAAGCTGCCCAGTGCCTGATTAAATCTCTGCACGTCGTGGGTGAAAACTGAGTGAGGCGACTGAACGAGAAAACGCAGAGCAATGAAAGCGAATTTGCTTTGAAGTTTTGAGCCCAGGTGCGTAACACAGACTGTGTACACCGACATACACGCTTTTCTATGCATCTCCACTCTTCGAAAGGATCCTTCCGAATGTGCGTTTCTGTTGGGCTTTCGCGCTGCATCATATATGCACGCGATTTTGCGCAGGCTTTTGCTCTTTTAATCTCCTCTCAGCGCCCGTCCATACGCGCACGGTTAATCCCTTCTCCAAATCTTGGTAATTGCTCTTTCATTCCGACGTTATTAACGTTTCGATAAAAAACAAGATGTCTCGTGCATGCACGCGAGGTAAACACAATAAGATATGTATAGTTGCAGTGTATATAGCTGTGCAGGCGGGAACTGTAAAATTTATAAATTTCACTATGACCTTTCGAAATTATTAATGGTTTTGACTATAGTAGCTCTAGTCGCGCATGTCGAATTTCAAAGAATAAATGCACAGCTAATTCTTTGGTCCAGAATTCGAAAAAAAATTTTTTAAGCTAGAGCTTTCGGATCAATGGGATCGACTTTCTTCTGTAAGCCAAAAGACGATGAAAAACGCCGAAGACCATGGGAAATTCAGAATATGAAAATTCAACATGGCCAGGCATATGGAGGAAAAAGAAAAAAATCGGCTATTCATTCGCGGGATTGTTATTATTATTTTTTTTCTTCTGGGCATATTTTGTTTTTAAATTAAAGCTGATCCTTATTTGTAATACTTTATTATAATGCAATTATAATTAGAAATGTTATTGGTGCCCCGGAAACATTAGTAATTTGCGACGCATTAATTTTTTGTAAAAGAAACCGTAAAATGGCTCGGAAATAGGGTTACTAGTATATAACTTTTTCCCCATGTTCTTCTGCACTTTTGACTATCTTTCGACTCACAGAATAAAGTCTGATTGGTTCCGAAATGTGTGTAGCTTAAAAAAAAAAATTTTCATTTCTAGACCAAAGAAGAGTGCATTTCTTTTAAAATTCGACATATGAAGGTTCGTATGAACTGAAAGAAGTCAGATTCTTCATCAATGGCAGCGTAAGGTTACGATGAGAATTGTTCGATTTACGCATCGACTGCAGAATTAGAAATTAGATTATTTTCATACTTTTCAAATTGGCCACTTGAAGTGGACATCTGTAGCTCGACAATTGTATTGGAAGTAATCAAAATTGCGCACTATTTGAAAAACAATTTGACAGTGTGAATTTATAGCATTTGTCTGACGTACGCTTGAGAATCGATCGACTCCCCCACATCGCAGACTGTGCAGTCGTGTATGCGGCGGCTCGAGATGTAAAATAACGTGTGCAAAATTGTAACGAGGAAGGAGCAATGAATAACGCTCGGCAACCAGGAAGCTCTCGCCTAATTCCCGCCGAGCAGAGCACACAGCCAGACAGATAAATTTCTCCTTAGCGCGGCGGCCGGCGTGGTTCTCTGCCCCCGGCCATCTCTCATTCGCGACTCCCTGCCTCTACGTAGACAACGACTGCTTTGAGCTTCGCAAGTTATCTCTTTGTTAATAAGCCGAAATAGAACGGCCGAGACGGCCGCCTGACGAATCGAGCCTTTCTGCTTCTCGATTGACGGGGGTGTTGGCGGAGGCTTTTTTCCCGATGCGATTTAAAATTAGCGCGATTAGCCCTCATCCAGGAGGACCATTCGGAGGGAAAGAGATCTCGAGAGAAGTCATTTCGTTGGGTGACTCGCGAGACGTAATTACCGCGCACGGATTATCGTGAGCCGCAGCCACTTGCGTAATTAACGGGAGGATGGCAGACGACTGCTGTCGTGCGGTGCGCACTATGCTTCTTTGCACGAGTTGCACGAGTATTGTTGCTCTATGAGTGAGTGAATTTATGGACTCTACCGCTGGCATGAAAGTAAAAATTGCTAGTTCTCGTTGAGAGCTAGTCGACTGTACAGGAAAGTCATTGACTTTTCAGATAATGCCGCGAGCATTGCGCACCTGAGAGCTGGAACGAATCTTTTAAAGTAAAACAATCATGTTTTACGCTAATGGATTTATATTTTCATGTCAAAGACATTTTTAAAATGTTAAATTACTTTCATTTACAAGACATAACCAATTTGCTTCAACTACATAGTTCCCTCGGAGCTATTCGAGAGTCT